>QEOT01009377.1:12927-108348 GCA_003123785.1 Pterocarya stenoptera
AACGGTCAAAAGACGAATACCAGTCAAGGATAAGACCAATACGGATGTGAGGGCTCTCCAGGATTATGTATATCTGTTCAAAGGCAGTAGGTGTCATACGCAGAGACCCATACTCCAAATGAGAAATCACATTTGGAGTAAGTCTGCAGAAGAAAAAGAGTATGGACTTGCAGGCCATATCGTCTGATCTTATAGATATGGTCTAGCGCCATGTGAAACTTATAAAGGATTGGACCCAAGGCAAGCTACAAAAATATGCGTGCCTTGTCTCATCAATCACTTGGCCTCTACGATTCTTCAAATCTAGAGGATAAATGGACAGTCGAGATCAAAAGTCTCTTATTCAAGCATATTAGTAGTAAGAAGGACACCTAATGGTCCCACCCTATAAAAGGCTTTGACAAGGGAGAACATCTCACTTTTGAGATCATAAGTGTTTGATCTTCTTTGGAGTTGGAGTCTTCAAAGAAAACAAGTGATCTTAAGGCTACGACGGAAGAATAGCGTTAGTGCCACCGTAGTATTTTAATATTGCTCAAGTAGGTTAGCTCCTAAGATTATATTGGGAATGTGGGGTAAATACTTGTGAGTATGTTGTAAGAATTAGCTTTGCATATTCTGTAACTTTTTTTTTTCCTACATGAAAATAATATATATCTTCTCCTCCATTATGTTTATGGATTCTCCTTACACTTTGATTTTGAGATGATGAGTTTGAATGGTGTATGTTAGTAATGATTATGATTTCTAGGTGTGTGAATCTTACTGTATCTTGATCATCATGGATGAGTTGAGGAGTCATCTTGCTATTCTTATGGCACATTGCCACGAGTTTCATATAGATAGAGAGAGTACTTGTGATGATCCTGGCGGAATGTTTTCTTATTGGCCTCACTTGATAAACGTGTAGAGAGATTCTCCAGGTTGATCATGTGTGGTGTCTTCGAGTCATTTGACTTGGTAGAGTGATTACCCAAGTTAATCATATGTGTTGCCTTTGGATGTGTTGACAAGGTTGAGCGATTCTCCATGTCGGATCACTTGAAATGAGTGATTCAGTTTGCACGTTGATCGGGTGGAGTGAGTCTCGGCGTCAAACAATGGAGTGAGTCCCAAATGTATCTATATGATGAGATATGATAGACCTTACCTATTTTGATAAGAGGGTGATTTCTCGCCATACTTATATACTTGAGTTTTATTTAGAGGGTGGTATCTCCCCATAATTATGAATACATGTGCTTCTGCTAGTGGGTGATTCTTTGCCATGCATAAATACGTGTTAATTATTTACATGAAGCGGTGCATGCATAATCATTTGCATTATTTCTCATTGATAGTATTGTCATAGATGTTTAACTTACTTACTAGAACTGTAGGCCTTGATGTAGATGTAGTTCAAAAGGAGTTTCTAGAGGAAGAATGACTAAACCCGCCCGAGTCATATAAATGAAGGCATGTCTCCGCTATTTGTTGTTAATATTTTGTTAAGATGTGCTACTTTTTTTTTTTTTTTTGAAATGATAAGATGTACTACTTAGTCGGGTGACAAATCATGTTCAATTTATCGTACTTGGACGTGCGTGATGAACAAATGATGTCGTATAATATTAGTTGGGAAGTAACAATGACATGTAGATATCATTATTGTTAATGGATGAACCTTTTACCGATCTAGACATCTCGTACAATGAGCATTTAATATTTGACTAAAATTTTACCTTTACCTATTCCATTACAACTTAATTTGCTCACTGTGTATTCGATCCATGATTACGCGCCTAGACCTAACAATAACACCAGGGTGTTGTCAATTGGCTAGCATCCCTGACACTACAGATCCACGCCAAACTCTTTACCAAGGAACGGGGTACCACAACTATTAATGCATGCCTTGGGATGTCATATGGAAGCGCTAAAGAAGGAAGCAAAGTGCATAATCCTTTAGTTGTACAGATCAAAGTTAGGACACACAAAGTGAAAAGTCTCTACTGTGGAAAAGGAGGAAAAAGAATCCTCGTTGCCTGAACTCTTATCAGGCTTTTGCTAATTTGGGTAATATTTGCTTAATATGTTTCCCTCATATAGCCTTCGACAAAAGCTTCCGATAATCCAAACATAAGAAGAGATCCACCATGTACTTCCCTTCATTGTAGCATGAGCTAAGGGGTATTGCCTTTAAGTTTCAATGTTTGTTTGTAGTAAATATCTGTAACCATTGCAATAACATATTTGTTTGTGATAGGATCTCCCGAATTTTGGCACCAAGTCCACCATACAGTATAAAGACGACATAGACCTTAATATTATTGAGGTTAAGTTTTTTTTGAATCATTATAATCCACTTTCTATGTGTTTAGCTAGAAATGACGATGGCAGCTAAGCTGGCAATTGAGGAAGCTACACATCGACATCTTAAATCATCATTGAAGGAGATAGCCAAGTGATTACCAATGCAATCTAAATCTCATTACATCTCCAGATTGGACCATCTCTAATATACTCATAGACATCCCAGTGCTACTCAAGTCCTTTCAGAGTTAGAGTGCACAGAAAATTCATCGAAACCAAAATCAATGGGTGCATCAACTGGTGCAATGGGCCGCAACAAACAATGTGTTTGGCTGCATACTCCTTATCAAATTACCCCAATGTTTACTGGACTTCTATAGTGGAAAGGACCCTACCTTTTCTTCTTAAAACGGTCTATAATAACTCTTTAAGATACCTCTATATTATTCTAGTATTATTTGCCAAGGAAAAAAAAAAGCTGGAAATGACGATGAATTTTACTGTTGTAGATTGGCCAAACCAAAGTAGTATTACGTGATATTCCTTAATCCCCATATATGATGTATACGCTCATGTCTTATATAAGTGTAATATTGATCTTTAGGTTGGTTACATGTGTTTGAAAGTCAGGGTAGTGGATACCACAATGAGTATTACAAACCAAATTTTGAGCATTTTCCATGAATTATATGATGTCTAACCCATGCATGATGTGTTGATTTTCTTACAGGTTAGCCCCATGATTCTTCAGGAAGTCAGAGTGGGGATATCAAAGTTAGTAATGGAAGAACAATCACACACAACTAATGCCAATAGAACCCTTTCATTCCAATATGGCCTGTGACTTCATCTGAATCAGAATCTGGATCTTTTTGCATTATCTTGGTGAATTTAATGTCTTTGATCGACCTTTCAGCCTTTAGGCAACATTCTGAATCAAGGAACGTCAATACTAGACACGGGTACTCTGCCAAAGCAGCAAAAACAAAAAAAAAAAAAAACTACACAACAAAAAAGCATGCAAATTACATAGGTTCGTAGCATGGACTGCATAAACTTTGGGATCCTGTGAAACGTCCTCCGTTATCTAAAATGATAACAAAATGAACGTATTAATTATGATCTGAGTATCTTCAAAGAGCGAAAGATGCTACAAACAGATCTCCCATCTACTTTACTCCAACTATGGACATGAGAAATTGGAGACTCTCATAGACTTTTCCAAGATCAGAGGGGTCCTTGAACGAGGCAGAGGCAGGTAGCTCCACTCCAGTGAAGATGTAGAGACATTTTAGTTCCTCTATGCACGTTCGTTGGGGCGTGGCTTTATAACCTACTATGGTTCGCATGGCAACAATCTTTTCCCAGATCTCCTCCTCATTATACAATACCTGTAGCAGCTAGCACAAGTAACCAGCATTAAACTACCTTGAAGTAGAGCTTTATGGTTAAATAACAGTGAAAGGGCATGGTTAATTTAACCATCTCATAGGAACATGAACGAAGGGATGGTAAAACCATCTCAACTCATTATTACAAATTTCACAAATTTCCAAACAAAATATAATAAAGAATTCAACCTTTTCAAATTCCAAAATAAAAATAATATTCTAACAATATTTTATTTATCTTTTAACTTTTATCTCATCTCATCTCATCTCAACTCAACTCACTATCAAAACCAAGACTCTCAAACCAAAACTACCATACAAACATTTATGATTGCTTTTCTGATGAAACTGAAAGAAATAATGAAGACACAAGGGAAATCTATGGTGCGTTCACCTATCAAAAAAATAATTTATGGTACGTTTGCAGCATATCCATAAGATCAGCGCCAAAGGTAACCAAAAAACGTAACAAAAGGTCTCAGTCATCATTGTTCCTCCACCTTGGTTGTTTTATAATGTCGACAACATAAAAATGCAGAAACACTCGGGACCATGTTAAGACTGGTTTTGTCAGGATAACATAATTCATGAAATTCAGCAGCTACAATTCAGAAGGCCATGTTTGGAAAGCACCTTGTATTTATCAAGTTTTCAATAAGTCATTCAACTTCAAACCAAATCTTTTAATCCCAAAAATATTTACTATTTTAACTTCTCATCTTGATCATTTGCCTAGGTTCCAATGAAAAGTAGAAAACACAAAAATAAAAACAGCTTTTAAAAAACCGAAGCAAAAACTACCCTTAAAAAAAAATTATACTTAAAAGAAGTTTGCAACTCTACCTATACATTTTAACAAATCCCACTATAAAATATATTTCAAAAAGATTTTTACACGAATGTTCCTATCTACCTTCACAAAACACAATAAAAACCACATCTCATAAATTTCAAAAACTTCTCAAACATTCTAAAAAATTTTCGAAAATAATTTCTCAAACTTTCTCAAAAATTAACCAAACGCACGCTAAAAATTTCATCTCCTGTAAAAATCCAAGCCCTAGTCATGCTATCCTCCCTCAACATTTTATAGAAGTAGCAGAGCTTTTAATGAAGTGATTTTTTTTTTTTTGGATTTTTTAAAACAGCACAAATATTGGCATACCAGATGGATCTCTAGGAAAGCAAATTACCATGCTCCAAAATGGCACAATGGGCAGCTAGCGAAGGACTGGTTTTTTCATGGGAGGGAAATAACCTAAAAATGTTGTAATATGTTAATAGGTCCTTGAATATTTGAGCCTTTTGTATCTCCCCCTTCTATTATTAATACTGTCATGTTTATTCAAGTAAAAAATGTTTGGGGTAAAAGGAAAAGTAATTATGAGTCATAATTTTTGTCTTGCATGTTTAGGAGTGAAAACATCCCAGATTTGGGAAGATTTTGGGTTACCCAAACATGGCTTAGTTTCCCCATTTATCCTACCATTAGAAGTTTCGTTACGATATATATATTTATATATATATATATTTTCTAAAGTGTTTTTTGACATTTACGGAATTCTCTTGTAACNGGGGGGGGGGGGGGGGGGGGGCTCTGTAGAGTACCTACCAAAGTTACAAAATACTTCCATTATGGTAAATTCAGCAATTATATCTTGAAGCTTAAGTTTGAGCATTGCATTTTGATTGGTGAAGCTTCATAAGAATGAAAATCTGTCTTTATTTCCGGGCAAGATCAATAGAAATCAGCTGGCTTAACAGCCCCATTGGTTATCCCTAACAACACATTGGACAATTCATATGATCCAAAGTTGCATCTCTAGTGTAGACATTCAAATTCACAAAAATCTGTGTCCCAATTCGGAAGGCAAAGTCCATCCCAGAACAGTAAAGGCTCTGTGCGATGTCTAGCTCCTTAAACTACTGGCATCAGTATTACTTGGTGGAGCCAGGGTGATTCCCAATGAACTATTTTCTAAACATATATCATCTTAAACAAAAGAAAAATAGACCCGTTTCTTGAATAAATGAGTTCAAAAGATAGGGATTTAAACTGTTGAGACATACATCAAGCTTTAGAATTATATGCATAATACAAACAATATTATTGAACACTACAAAAGCAATGAACAAATTGAAGAAGAATCTAGATCTTTTATTAGTCAGTCTAACAGAATTATTATGATTTTTTTTTTTTTAATTTACATTATATGGATTGTTACATTATACACGCACATTTATTTCATATGTATTAAGAGCAGTGTTGCTCTGCCACTTTGCCACTCAGAGTAATACCGCTTATTGTTATTGCTAGTTAAAAAATTTATTTATTTTTTTTTAATTTTTTATTTATATTTTTTTAACATTTTAAAACATTTTTAAAAAATATAAAAAAAATATCAATACACTAATAGACACTTCTTAACTATTAACTAAAGAAAAAAATTAATTTATTTTTTTAAATATATGAAGTGTTAAAATGAAGAGACAAATAGAGCGAGCAAAATAGTATTTTTCTATGTATTAAATTCCAGACAACACCGAAAACAGACAACATAAGTTGATAGAAGGGGACTAGTCACTTTTCGTTTCAAGTTTTAAGACGTACTTTTTTTTTTGATGGAAGTTTTAAGACGAACTTAAAAATATGTCTCAGGTTTCTTTTATGGGTAAAATGCGTATCAGGATTTTAATTAGACATTATACCATTCCATTCATCCTCGTCGCTCAGTCGACTACCCAATTGAGAAGATTTATCTGGACGAATATAAATCAAGCCTAACCTCACTTGAAGGAACGATAATGTCTTTCTCAGAGTGAAGGCTAGACGCATGAATTGTAGCTGAAACAAAACGCTCCGCAGATTCTGCCGCTTCTCTGCCCATATTAGTTGATGATTCTGCAGATGACATCAGTAAGTTTCCGTTAAGATCCAGATGGGAGCAATCACGTTGAGCATTTTTTCTTTTCAAGATGTTTACCTTTGGAGAGGACTACAGTTTTGACATCAAACAAATCGAGTCGGGCACTTTCATCAGCAATCTCTCTTTCATCTGTATTTAAGGAAATTACAACATCCAGGTCCCTCTTTGAAGGGAAATCCTGATCTTTAACATCACCTCCCTCTTCTGCACCACCTTGCCTTTCCTCTACATGACGTCTGTAATCTTTCTCTGTATCATCACCTGTACCTTCATCCCTGAGTCTTTCAATCAGTACCCTTGTCTCTCTCGATAATTCCTCTTCTTCAATGCCACTTACTTTTTTGGGGCAACGAAGTTCTTCTAAAGCTGCAGTTGTTCCTTGAAACGGTCTCTCCACTTTTCCAACTTTGTTGCCACTTCCCTCATCTCCCTCGATTACAACCACAAGTCCATGCCCCTCTTGCAGTAGCTGTTCATCGGTCTTTCCTTCAATCTCAGGTTCTTCCTTCTCTTCTTTCAGTTCATGTTTGACTTCAATTCTCTCTTCCGAAGGCTTTTCCTCCTCCTCATCTTCATACTCCCCAACATCTTCCTCATACCCATTTTCCTCTACAGTATCAACATCTTCTACAAATTCTTTCTCGTCCTTCTTTGCACGTCCTTGCCCATAATCAGCCCCTGCCGTGGCTTTCCCTTCTGTATTATCCTCAATTTCCTTCTCAACCCATTCCATGCTCATCTCACCCATTCTCTCTGTCTCCTCCATACGGTCTTCTTCCCCTTCAACCATATAAACTTCTCCTCCAAACCCGACAACTCCCTCTTCCTTTTCTTCATACCTACATATTTCTTCATCATTAGAGACCAGTCCAAAATCCAGCAGAAGTGGAGGGGCTGCTGTCCCTGGGAACAACTTTCGCATAAGTTTCTCAGAGCAAGCATAGCTTGCCAAGATCAGCCCAGAAGGGACTGAAACAGCTAACCCAATCGCCGAAATAGCCAATAGTGAAGGAAGAACCAATGGCGTGGACGAAACTACGATACCCGCGATCAAAATCTTCTTTCCTAGTAGCAGTCCATTGTTCAACATCCAACTGACCTTGCCACAAATAGCTTCAGATGAGTATTCTTTAATCTTCCACTCCTCACTCGGGTCTTCCATCCTATAGCATTCTAATCAAATGCATATAATCATGATATTGTTTTGTAGTTAAGCAGCTGGAAAATAAAAATGGAGGCATAATAAACATGTGACTAACAAACAAATTGTTGGAAGTTTTTTTTTTTTGACTGAAAAAACAGAGAGAGAAGAACAAGAGAAGACACAAAGGGTTAGAAAACTATCTCGATGTTACCTAAGCTTTTCGACCAAAACGAAAACAAACAAATGCATCTTCAATAGAGACCCTAATCGTCTTTTTGGAAATTCATAGAATAAATGAAAGCAAAGGAGGGAAAAGAAAAGTTGGAAGCATTTAATTTTCGAGCAGTCGCTTAGATTAAAAGAGAACGAGTATGCAATTGCTACGACCTTTTTTCTTTCCCAATGAACACTTGTATCTACTCTACTCGACTTGATCTCACAGCCAATGTTTCAGCGAGAGAGAAAGGTACCCAGAATTTCAATACCAGTTTTGAAACCTGCATTTCATTCGAATATAAACATAATCCATGAAAGCACGAGCTGCCAAAAGAATCTCTGTGACACGCGTTGGAAAGAGGGCACTGACAATTGCAGGCAGGGGAGAAGGCACTAGGCAGAGGTTCTATCCTTGTATTTATATCTACAACTGCATGCAAATGGGATAATGATGGGTTACGCATTTCAACGTGGCTGAAGATCGCATCAACATCTGCATCCTAGGCTTGTGAGCGTTTGATTCCACTGGTGACGTGTGGATAATTATTTTCAGAGGTTTTGTTGTTCGGTATGGACCGCGTACGGTTGTCTTTTCCGATTTTTCTCTTGGACAAAGATTTTACTACTATCTTGGTGTCTTATTTGAACCGAGATTAAAAATTAAAAAAAATAAATAAATTCAATCAATTAAATAAATTTAATTTTGTAAAAATTATATAATTATTTTAGTTGATTGAATTTATTTTAAATTATGCAAGAATGTCATGTTCTGAAATTTTTAAATCAAATTCAAAGAATAAAAAAAAATTAAATAATAAAATAATAATAAAAGAAATGTAAATGTATTATTAACCTTTTTGTTTTCCCTTATCTCCAAACAGACTTAGAATAGATGATACGATAGTAAATAATTACAGTGAAAAATATAATTTATCGTTTAATATAATGTATTGTTTTAGGGTTTAGTGCATCTTGCATGTTGGAAATTGGAATCAACATTTTTTTTTTTTAATTTTACTCTAAAATCATTTTTTTATTTTAATTATTCATCTTTAAGAAATATCCTAGTCTTATTCTATTTTTTTTCTATTCTATTAAAATAATATTTTTTATTATTTTTTCTCTCTCTTCTTTTTACAATTTCAACCATTCACTCTCTTGTCTTTTGCTTTATATTTTGAATATTTGAATATTATATCATATCCTTAATTTTCTGTAATTATGCTAGGTTAGAATCTTTCCTTTTAATTGTATTTTCTTATTTGCTTTGGCCATATTCGACTACATATAGGCATCCTCTATATAGTTTGATACACAGAGAAATAGACACTTCTATCAGAGCCATCATTATGAGTTTTTTGTCCGTACAAGCCGTTCCTCTGGTGTTTATCTCTTCAACATTAGCAATTGGCTTTCTCTACACTTGACAGTAGGCTTATCACGAATTTATGTTCGGTTTCACTCAGATTTTTGCCAAATCAAATCATAGAATGAGTCTTGAGAATTTTATCGACATTTTTGTGTCAAACGCTTCTCGTTTCGCTGCTGCATGTGCCCCCACGTGCCGCTCCAATATTATGCGCGTTGCCCCCAAGCGCCCCACACGCCTCACGCGCCACACCTTACTCCTGTAGCCCAGCCTGTTTCAAGCCCAACCCATCCAGGTCATTTCAAGTAAGATCCTTTTTTATTTTTTTTCTTTTTTATTTTTTTGCTTTTGATCTTTGGCCCAGCCCAATCACAGTCCAGGCCCACTAACATAATTGACCGTTGACTGTTGGACAAAAAAAAACCTCCGGCAGTATGTCTCACACCTCTCCCGACCTTGACACCATTGTTCATTCTATTGATAATATTTTAGATGACTTTAATTATAATATGTGGGCCCAAAATATGGAAGTTTTTCTTAGAGGATGAAAATTGTGGCGCTATATTTCTGGTGATATTCTTGCACCCAACCAACAAGATGGTGAGAGTTTTGATGTTTTTGTATGCTGGCTTGAAGATTGACATAGTATTCATTATAAAATCTTGTCTTGGTTTATCAATACTTCTGTTCCATCCATCCATAGCCTACTTCCCAAGCTTGGTAATGTTAAAACTGCTTGGGATTTTCTTGGTAAACGATACAACTGCACTCATGATGCTTCCTTGTAGTTCTAACTTGAGACTAAGCTTTATCAGATTTATCAGGAATCAGGTCAGTCCATTGCTAATTTCTATTCTCAAGTTAATAATATTTGGGAATAGTTGTCTACTACAGATCCTCAACTCAAATGTTTTGAAGACATTGAGTTGTTTGCAACCTACCATGATCTTTGCAAATTTATGTATTTTATGATGGCACTTCATGAGGATTTTGAATCTACTCGGGCATCTCTTTTGCATCGCATACCTCTTTCCTCTCTTGAGATTGCAGTTGTTAAACTTATCTTAGAAGAGAATCGTTGTTCAACTATGAAGATACAAACTCAGGATTCAGTTGTTGCTGCCATCTATTTTTTTTCCTTTTATTTCAGGTAAAACAAAACCTCTTTGAAGTATTAACTATTGTAGTAGGAGAGTTATATTAGAAACCCGTTTTTTTTTTTTTTCATAAATTAATAGGAAAGTTCCATATCTAAGTTGGATATAAGAAAGCTTACCATATATAACATAATATCTACTAATAATTAGGATTAAAAAAATCGATAATCTACTTACGGTAAAAACATTTCCTGTATCAAGCACTAATATATTTTTAACGTTTAATTAGATCAGGTAATTATTCAAATTAAGAATAGAAACTTGTCGTTACTACCTTTGGGTCTTCTCCAGTCTTGGGTCGTTTTCCATCTCAGTCTTCAAAGACTGTCTTTTGCAAATACTGCAAACGTCCTGGTCACTCTGTTATAGAATGTTGTAAATTACATAACAAAAATCAGTCTCGAGCCCCCTTGTTGCAAGTTACTGCAGTGGCTTCAACTGCTCCTTTTGGTTTTGAGTTTGCTGCTGAGCCTTCTTCAATGTCCACTACTCTCACTGCTGCTGATATCGAGGCATTAATTCATCAAGTTTTATCCCGATTCATCAATTCCTAATGAAATGGATGTAGCAGTGGCTTGCTGGAACCCCAGAGTCTTTACTTGATCCAGGATATGTGATGAATATGCCATTTCGAAGTGATCTATTAATCTGCTAATAAGTCGTTTAATGGCAGTTCCATCTATCACTTTATTGTGAAAGACCAGATTGGCCCGTTCTGCCATAAGTACCTCCATATTCTGCTGAGTAGGGTTGAACAATGGGTTTAAGTCAATGATTGGAAAACTTCCTTTTCTTGATTTTGATTCGCGTAGAAATTCAGGAACTATGGTCCTAATTGAACCAGACAGATCCTAATTCACATCGGTATCATAGAATTACTTAGCTTAAATACCATAATTTTAGGTACCATATGAGCAGGTCCGGCAAAACCCTTGTATAGCTTCTCTTTTAGTGCTTTATCTGTCACCTCAGGTACATCTCCTTGGTTTTTTGATTCTATATGTTGTAATCACATGATCTCTGATTCTACCATTTTTCTTCATAAATCTGCTTTGTCACCCAATCCTATCATATATATTGTTGATGGTTCTCATTTATTTGTTAGTCACATTGGGTCCATTACCTCTCCCTTACCTTCTCTGTTGACAACACCTATATTGTTCCCAAGTTGTCCTTAAATCTCGTTTCAGTTGGTCAACTTTGTGAATTAGGTCTTAAGTTTACATTTTCTAATACTGGTGTTGCTGTGCATGATCCATAGATGAGTCAACTCATTGGGACAGGCTGTAAGATTGGAGGTCTGTTCGAGCTCGCTTCTATGCAGCTTCCATCCCATCTGTCGCTCTGTTGTCGCTACTGCTATCTTTTCCCAGTTCTGGCATCCTAGGCTGGGTCATGCCTCTCTACCTCGTGTTCGCCTTTTGGCCTCCCAAGGTCACCTAAGTTATATAAGGTTTGAGTCTTTTGATTGTGTCTCCTATCAACGTGGAAAATAAACTCATTTAACTTTTAATATAAGTGAATCTTTTTCAATTGTACCTTTTGATTTGATTCACTCTGATATTTGGGGTCCTGCACCCACACCTATTGAAGGGGGATTTCGTTATTTTGTTAGCTTTGTTGATGATTATTCTCGTTATACATAGCTATATTTATTACATCATTGATCTGAGCTTGTTTGTGTTTACCAAACCTTTCACAAAATGGTACAAACTCAATTTTCTTGTACCATTAAAGTTTTTGGTTCAGATGATGCCATGAAATACAATGACAAAACTCTCATTGACTTCATGAATTAACAAGGTACACTGTCATATCGTTCTTGTCCCTATACATCTCAACAAAATAGTCATGTAGAATGAAAACATCATCATATCCTTGATATTGTAAGAGCTATTTTTCTTTCTGCTTCTTGACTTGAAAAGTTTTGGGGTGAAGTTGCTTTTACTGCTGTGAACACAATCAATTGGGTACCCTCACCCATACTCTACAACAAATGTCCTTATGAGCTTTTCTATAATATGGTTCTTAACTATTCCTTACTTCGAGTTTTTGGTTGTGCCTGCTTTGTTACTCTTCCTCCTCATGAATAGACCAAACATGAACCCTGTTCTCGGTTATGTTGTTTTCTTGGTTATGGCTTAACTCAATTATCGTTGTTATGATCCTATCTCCAAACGTCTTCGAGTCCCTCTTCATGTGAAGTTTTGGAAACACAAACCATTTACTAGTATATCCACGTTCTCCCATTCTTTCTCTACCCACTCACTCATATTCACTGATCACACTATTGCTCTATTTTCTGACTCTTCTGTAAAGATTCTGAGCTCCTTAGACAATTCTTCCATTGTTGCACCAAATCTAGTTGATGCGTTTGATGGACCACCTGTAACACCACCCATTCCTCAGTCTTCTCAACTCCTTGAACCTCTTCGTTCTGGTCGGGTAAGTGTTCCTCCTACTCATCTTTGTAATTATCATTGTTTCTCTGTCCTTGCTACCCTGCACGAACCTTACAATTATCGTGAGACTTGTACTGACCCTCTTTGGCAACAAGTTATGTCTAATGAATTGAATATTCTTGACAAAATACATACTTGGGATCTGGTGGACTTGCCTCTTGGTAAAGTTGCAGTAGGATGCAAGTGGATTTATAAAATCAAGAGTCGGGCAGATGGATCAGTTGAATGCTATAAGGCTTGACTTATTGCAAAGGGGTTCAACCAGGAGTATGGGATTGACTATGAGGAGACTTTTGCTCATGTTGCTAGACTTATCTCTGTCAAATCTTTACTTGAAGGTGATGCTATCCGGCATTGGGAACTTTTTCAAATGGATGCTAAAAATGCCTTCCTTAATGGTGATCTTAATGAAAAAGTTTACATGCAGCCTCCACTTGGCTATGAGCATCCTCCACATAAAGTTTGTCATCTTTATCGCGCACTTTATGGGTTCAAACAAACTCCTCGAGCTTGGTTTGAAAAATTTCAGTCAGTGGTTTCTCACAAGGCTTTCTTTCTAGCTCATATGATTTTGCACTTTTTCTTCGCACTGCAGGGCATGTACTATTCTTCTTCTTCTCTATGTAGACGATATGATTATTACTGGTGATGATATTTTTGGTATTCGAGATCTTCACACTTTTCTTATTCAAAATTTTAAGATGAAGGATTTGGGACATCTTAACTACTTCCTCGGCCTTGAAGTTACTTTGAGTCAGAATTGTTATTATCTCACTCAAGCCAAATATGTCTCTGATTTACTTTTCAAAGCTGGGTTGATAGATAGTAAGATAGCCACTAGTCCATTTGAGTATAATACTAAGCTCCTGGCCACTAACGGTTCCCCACTTGTAGATGCAGCACTTTATCGACGATTAGTTGGCAGTCTCATTTATCACTGTCATCAGGCCTAACATTTCATATGATGTTCATCTGGTCAGTCAATTTATGAGCGCGCCTCGATCTACCCATTTTACTGTGGTTCTTTGAATTTTATGCTACATCAAGGGCACTCTGTTTTATGGTCTGCACTTCTCATCCCACTTTTCTCTGGAGCTCCAAGCCTATTCTGATGAAGATTGAGCTCGTGATCCTACTGATCTACGCTCCACTACTGGTTATTGTTTCTTACTTGGTACTTCTTTGATTCCATGGTATAGTAAGAAACAGTTAGTTGTTGCCCATTCTAGCATTGAGGCCGAGTATCGTGCCCTTGCTGATGCAACATCTAAAGTTTTGTGGTTATGCTGGCTTCTAAAAGATATGGGTGTTCTTGAATCAATAAGTCTCCTCTTTACTGTGATAATCGTAGTGCCATCCAGATTACACACAATGATGTGTTTCACTAGCTTACCAAACATATTGAGATTGATAGTCACTTCATCCGTCACCATCTTCAACATGGTGTCCTGTAGTTACACTCAGTTTCTTTTGAAGATAATCTTCCTGACATTTTTACTAAATCACATCCACCTGGTCGGCTTGATGATCTTGTTTCCAAACTCCAGTTGACTTCACCACCAAGAGTTTGAAGGGGATGTTAGTGTATATATTTGTATCTTAGACTATATTTAGAATATTAGATCATATCCTTAATTTCCAGTAATTGTGCTAGGTTAGAATCTTTCCTTTTAGTTGTATTTCCTTATTTGCTTTGGCCATATTCAACTATATATAGGCCTCCTTTGTATAGTTTGATACATAGAAATATACACTTCTATGATTCTCCAGAATTCTCTCTGTTTCAACATGAACTATTACTCTTTAACAAATATTTTAAACAAAAATTTAAATTATTTTTTTGTGGAATACGATAATATTCTTAAAATTGTTATAATTTTAAGAATAATTGATTTTTTTTTTATTTATCAAAATTCGTGTGCTCCAAATGCTTGATTAACTTTCCTATAAAAACCTCAAAGCAGATACATCATTCTTAATTAACTTTCCTATTTTGTCATCCCAGTTTGCTATGCACTATGTCAAGTGCCTCATTGTTGCTTCAATAGAATACTTGTAAACACAATTAGCATTTATAGACAACCAACAAATAAACCAAAGTGAGTCACAAACTAAATTCTCAAATAACATTCCCTCATTATTTAACTTAATACACAAATAATGATTCAACTTTTTCTATGAGCAAAGATGCGCTTGCGCCTTGACTGACAAGATTGGAGGTGAAGGAGCGACTCGATTACCACAACTTCTCATTCTTTTAAGATTACTTACGCACGAGGAGACATGCACATGTGCAGGAACAAACCCACACTATTATCTACATAAGAGACTGAACAAATCTAGCTCACTTTGCGGACTGGGGGCAAAGTGCTTTACACTCATTTTTTTAATAATAAATCCTGCTCTTTTTTTTTTTTAAAAGAGTGTATAATACTTGAATAATTCATAACTCTGTTTTACAAGTAAATAACAATTATTGGTGTAAAATGATAGAGGATACCAATTTGACCACTATTCCTCGTCATAATAGTAACCTGCCATGCTGAGGCTAATTGTCAAACTTCCATTGCCAATCGGCCCACCTCCCAAATAATAATATTCACGTAGCTATTGAGTACATTGTATAGCTCAGTTCAAATATTTACATTGGAACGTTAAACAAAAAATTTGCCTAACTGTTTATCAAGAATTTCAAGTTCATATGCAATGGCATCAGAATATTCAACATCGTAATCAGAGTGGTACCCAGATTTTTCCGTTCCCTTTACTATTCATTGTCAATACAGCATGGTAATCCAATAAGATAAAGAAAATAAACAATTTTCAAACATAACATGCAAAATGAGGTGTGGAGAATAAGATATATGGCCTAAGGTTAGGTCCAACCCACCAAACCACACTAGAAGACAAAATAGAGAGGATGAAAGTGGAAGACAAGAGATGACCATGTGTCAGGAGAATGGTGTCAGGAGAGTGGTATAGGAGACAAGAAGGGACATGGAGCATGCAGATGTCAAGAAGTCAGAAAGGAAGTGGGAAAGGGAGGAGTCCAGACACGCAAGGGAGACCAGTCACCTCATGGTAGGCTGGTGTGTGTAGTAAAGAGTCAGACACACAATTACCTACAATTGGAGGAAGATGATCGTATAAAAGGGGATGCCAGACAACTTCAACTCTCTCTCTCGATCAGATCTTCTTCTTCTTCTTTAACAACCTCTCGAGGAAGACATCATTTCCAACAGGAAGAGCTCAAACTTTCTTTGTACAATGAGATATGAGGGACCATGAGTGACTGTAAATAAATATATTATAATAGAAACTCCCTTCTCCAACCCCCAGTGGACATAAGCATGGTGTTGAACCACGTAAATCTTGATATCCATCTCTCTTTACTTTCTTTGCACTTATTTTCCATTCATCGTAATGGATGTACGTAGCTGCACTGGAATACTGCCCGGGGCTCCAAATAACACCGATCAAGACCCAGCCGACTCAGTGGGTCTGGAATGACTTTTTTTTTCTCATTTCGACCTGTTGTGCAATTTTTACAGCATCAACATGATGATTATTCACACACACACACACACATATGGAAAATTTTTAATTCTTTCCTGACTTGGCATCGTGGCTTAACTGTTATTTAACTTTCATTAGTTTAACAAAAACAATACAAAACTAGACATGATCGCAAAAACCTGTTCAATTCTACAATTTAATAGTTTGACAAAAACAATCCAAAAATATACATCATCACAAAAATCTATTCAGTTTTCTAAAACCATCAATGAGAAAAGAAAGATCGAAGCATTTCACACAATAAAACGCTAATACCCTATTGGTATTGTAAGGGACAAAATATCCAGACCCAAGACCAGTCAGCCCTAAAGGCCACCACTAGGAGACAAAAGAAGAAAGATGGGAGTGAAGGTGTCAGGAGGAAAGGACGGGAAGGGAAGGAAACAAGCAGAAAGAGAAGAAATATGTCAGACATGCAAAGTGGACGTTCCTCACCACTACTAAGGCACATGCGAAAATGAGGTTAGATAAAAAGTGAACGGCCAGCTGACTGGGGGACTTCGACTTATTTTTCAACCTATCGAAGGGGAGCTCCAGTGAAGGGGTCTTCTCTAGCAAATATATTCAAGATCTCTATTGTCCAGTGAGAAATGAGAGGCTATGAGAGATTGTAAACAAACAAATTATAGTAGATTTTTCCTCCCAAAAAGCCCCGTGGACATAGACAATATGCCAACCATATAAATCTGTGTGTTAATCTCTCTTTATTTTCTTTATACTTATTTTCTTTTTACTCTCATGGATGTACATACCGACATCGTACAGCCACACTGGACCACTATCGGGGGCTCCAGATCACCCCAATCGAGGACCAAATCGTCATAACGGGTTGGGAGTGACTATTTCTTCCCTTCCTGCCTGTTGTGCAGTTTTTTTATGCATCCACAGTTGGTACTGTTTGTGAGATCTAATTTACTCTCTACATCTAAGCTGGTAGAATGACAATTTTCTAGCACGTTGAATAATTATTGGACGAGTAGATAACATCCTCCTAGATAAGAGTTCATATTTTTTCAACTTTTACTTTTATGAAAAACACTACTATAGAGAATGGGTGAATAAATCTTTTCTCGCTTAGGTAGGAACCAAGCTCCTCACTATTACACTCAATACACTTTGGATGCACTATGCAAAAAAGGGAGTACATGGCAAGTACTATTCATGTAAAAGGCACTCTGCCTATGCACATATACTTCCTGAGTCACTAGCACAATGCATTGCACACGTCAGGGTTACCATGCACAGGGAGTGCACAGTACCATGCACGTCCCCACCACTAGAAATGGGAATGTGGGCGAATGTGCTCCAAGACATGCTCAAGTGCACTGTACACTTGCACTAAAGTTCACGTACCGGCCATGCATGGCACACACAGTGCCATGTATGGCAACATGACAGGTGCACCTGAGATCCACCCCAGGCTTATGTCGTGGACCCATTGGAGGAAACTCCCGGCTACCCAAAAGGCTGTCGGCATTCTCTATCACGGCCGTGGTGGTCATTGGAGATGAAGGTCGTACATGTCGTGCACGGTGGGCATTGGATGGACGTTGCCCCACGTAATCGAAAGGCTCACGGCAGCCGCCACTTGGGCCGTCAGAGGTTTTTGTTCCCAACCGACCATCTCCCGTGAATGGGGAGCAAGCCAAGTGCGGTACTTTTGTTAGGGACTCCGGTATTGTCCCTAAACACTAAGGCCCTGCTTGGATACACAGTTCAGATGAGATGAGATATTTTTAATAGTAGTTGAATAAAATATTGATAGAATATATTTTTTAGTATTATTTTTATGTTGGAATTTGAAAAAGTTGAATTGTTTATTATATTTTTGTATGTGAGTTTGAAAAAGTTGTAATGATTGAGATGAGATGAGATAGTGGTTTTATGTAAACAAACGGGGCCTAAGTCTGCAAGCTCGCCTTGGTGAAGATGGTGACCGAGTAGCACTTTGCCAACTTGCTTGGCCTTGCATGTATGGTGGTAATGGTGGGTTCCTAGGTTGATGAATGTATGATATTTAGTGATGGATGTGATGATGATGATGGTGAGTTCGGGTGATATAAGTGATGGTTTTGGTGTGTTTGGTGCAATGTGGAATGACTTGAAGGTTGCCCTTGATGTTGGGACAACTTGGATGATGATTATGGTTGGTATAGTGAAGATAGGCCAGGGTTTGGATGGTGGCTAAGGGGAATTTCAAGATTGGAAGAGTTGGATTAGGGTTGGAGTGTAGGATGAGTTGCTAGGGTTTGGAAGAGATGTGGATGAGTGGGATTAGGGTTTGGTGGCTAGGGTTGGCCGAATATGGGAGTGGTTATTGTGATCCCTTGATTGTAGGATCAAATATGGGTAGGTGTCACTTTGGGATTTAGGTTTATGGTTGGATGATAGAAAAAAGGTTTAGAATTTGGAAGATGGTGATGGGTGGCTAGGGTTGGCCGAACTTGGGAGGTTAAGAGATTTTAGGAAAGTTTTCTAAAATCTTGGAATTTGATTTTGGATAGTGTGGTAGCCGGCTATGTCCTGTGATTTGGTCAACTAGGGTTTCCAAGTTATAGAAACACTAATATGGAAAGATTGGTGGGCGGCTAAGTCAAATTCAAATAAGGTAAGAGTGGTCGAATTTGAATTTGAATGAAGGGAATATGTGTTTCGGCTAAGGCTAGGTGGAATGTAGAAGAAGACTAATTTAGGTAAGTGACCAATATGAAAAATGTGGGATTCGACTAGGTCAATGTAAGATTGAATGAAGTATAGATATGAGATGATTAGGGTTCCTAAAGTTTAGGAACACTAATATGGAAAGTGGGAGTGGCGGCTAGGGTTAATTCAAATAAGGCAAATGATAGCCAAAATTTGAATTTGAACAATTAAGGAAAGCGTATCTCTGCTAGGGTAACATGGATGAAGGAAACAATTTATGGAAAGTTGACAAACACAAGTGTTGGTCGACTTTTAGGGTTGAATGGATTGGGAGAGCAATGGATTGAAGAACACCAAGAACACAATGAAGACCACTCAAGAACAAAGCAAAAGACTTATGAACTTTGAATGAACAAATGAGAATAATCCAACAAATGATTTACGGATTGCACAAGTGTTGAATAAACCTCATATATTGATGGAATGATAAAAACAAAGATAACAACATGCACCAAGTTGCAAAGAACAAGATATATTGAATCACACTTATTTACGAATTGCAAGGTGATGATCCTCTACTAGGGATTCACGAATTTCACCCAAGTAGCCCAAGTGCTAAGCATCGAAAAGTGATATCTCAAGCAATAGTCTACCCGTTTAGGGAATTTGCCAAAAGATCCTAAAGCAAATGAAATATGTCCTATTTATAAGCAAAACAATTTGGAAACCCCCAATAGGTCCATTGGAAATAAATAAATAAAATAAATAAAACAATAAAGATAGTGGCATGGACCAATGTTGAACGTGGCATACATGAGCCCATGGTGGCTAAGTTGGTGCATGGTGGTCTTTGGGTTAGTCCATGGCTAAGGCACGTGCGGCATGGCTAGAGGCAATTTCTCTAGAGGGTTTAACAACTTTGCCGTGCTCGTCGTAACACAAACGTGAAGAGGTGAACTTGCAGGCTAGCACGACGTGGCCCATAGGCAATTTCTGTCTCCGACCGGCTCATCCCCACTGCCGGATATTGAGCATGGTTTATTGTGCACCCGAGAGGCTCAGGCCAGCTAGCCATGAGCTTGTTGAACCTGCCGGTGGCCACCAAGTGGCCCACCGGCAGTTTCTATTCTCGTTCAGACGTCCCTCATTGATAGTGGATGTGCCTGCTGTGCGCTGCAGGAGGCAAAGGAGCATGATGCCGTGCATGCGTCGAGCCCCCTCCCATAGCACTTGCAAGTTGGCACGATCATCGCTTGGAACTACCAAGCAAGCTGGTGATTCTTGTCACCGGTGGGATGCTCCATGGACCAAGTTCCTCGCCCTTCTAATGGCCGGGCATCCCTCTTTAACCCGGGATCTTCTTCAGCCACCCAGTAGCTGGCATCCCTCCTCAACCCGAAATCTTCCTCAGCCAACCAGTAGTGGGCAACCAGTCCTTCGGCCACCCAAAGGCACGCAGGTAACTACTAATCGAATAAGCTACCCGGTCACAAGCTCCTCGGCCACATAGTGGTGGGCATCGATCTGCATCTTGCCAGTAGCTGTCTTGCCCTTTTGCATGATGATCTCACCATCTCAGAACAACCTTTCGGCCAAAGCAACTGCTCGGCCTAAGCTCCATCTCAGAGCAACTGCTTGGTCAGAGCAAGTTGCTCAGAAACCAACGTGCCATGCACTCGGTCACCCATCGTGCCATGCACTCGGTCACAACACAAAGCTCCCCGACCCCTCTCAGCTACTCGCCCAAGTTTCTCGGCCAAGTCTCCTCAGTCATAAGGGGTGCATGGCTTCATTAAAATGCTTAGTTGAGGCGAAGTTGCTCACCCACAGTGATGATTCCTTCGACACAAAATTACTCAAACTCACTTGCTCGGACATAGTTACATGGTCAGAGGTTCCCCTAGCCTCGGAGTCCCGGCCTCTAGTTGCCTTGCTACATTGCTTTACACGGTTGCAACTAATAACTCGGTCATCATCCTCAGTCAAGACTCGAACTCTATAGCTAGCTCTTCACCAACTCTGCCCAGCCACATTCACCTAGGTCCGAACTGGAAGTTACCTGACCATGCACATGGGCAACCTCGCTTCTCGATCTTGTATATCTTGGTCACGCTATTGGCACACACATAGGCGAGCATGTGATAGAGGGGGCACCACTCGGGCATCACATGCATGGCCGCCACATGCACAACCCATGCTTCCGAGAGTTCCTTAGCCACATGCATGGCGAGCATAGTCACCTCACTTGATGGGCAACTTCCCAATAGTTAACAACTACTATGTATGCGTGTGCTACGAATGTGGAATGTGCACCATGCATGAGCCATGCACCGCACACGTGATGGAGATCAAGGAACAACCTAGTGTTTGACTCGCCCACAGTACACCACTTGAGGGAAATGGGACAGGAAGCTTTCTAAGAGACGACTAAGTCCAACACACGTTGCATGGGCCATGCAACATGCTTCACCAAGCCATACTCGCCCAATATGCTCCACCAACTTGCTCGCCCAACCTTGCTAGCTCGATTTCAGTCAAGCAAGAATCGACTATAGCAACCAAAACTCTCTAAATAAATTGCTTGGCATCGCGAGCACCCGAATCTTCTCCATTGCCGAAATATGGCTGCCCATAGGTCTTGTCAAAACGCCTCCAACCTTTGCCACGCTCTAGTGGAGCGATTCAGGTTTGCAAATCTCACATTTGTGATTTGTGTTATTTATTCTGATCGGGTTATTTTTTTTTAGTCAGACAAACATCTTCTTCAACAAAGTCAAGTCCCTTCACTCGCTGCGATACAACAGTCAGACTTGCTGACTCTTGTGCCAGTGAAGCTGAGTCCCTTGACTCGCCACAAGACATCGGTTGGACACAAGTCCCTTGACTTGCCGACCCTCGAGCCAACCAAGCCAGGTCCCTTGTGTGATACTCGACCCTCAATTTGTGAAATCTTTCTAAAATTCACGACGTTTCTAAGAAGTAAAAAAATTCATCCACTAAATTTATGACAGACTCTTACAGTTATTTGCAACGTATATCGAACTTTGGACTAATATATTTGGTACGCTATGTTGTATTTTTGGTGGTCGATCAATGCAGAAATGAGTCATGGGACCCACCACTTCTCTATAAACTGATTGCATTCTCTTTAAAATTAGACACGATCTCGAAGCAAGCGATATAATTAATTATGCTTGTAGAACTTATTTCCAAGGTGATTCTCTCCTTCTATATAAGATTATTTTTTTGGAAATATAGATGAAAATGTCGCGTAGAGGGTGGAAACAATGAGAAGAGGTAGTCGAGGGGCCTAAACAGATGTATATTTGGAGCTGCAAAGGGTGGCTGCATCTGGTTTGTATTTTCTGGCTTATCTGGCGCGATACAACTACTCTTACCTTACCCATCCCAAAACCACCAAATATAAGTGTCTGGCGCTGGATCAGAACCCTCCAAAATGGCTTCTCTTCGTCTTCTCACCCAACCTTTCTCCAGTTCCCCTTCCTTTTCTACCCCTCTGTAAGGATCCAGAATAAGGGCAACAACGAAGGTTATGCACACCAGTAGATAAGGAATTGTGAAGGCAGCAGCGACATTCACAGGCAACAGCAGAAATAAGAATCGGAAGGTAGTTTTGTTAGTTAGAAGAAGATCAATGATCAGTACGACAGGTCGTGGTGAAGATGGGTGGTCGTTTACCTTTAATGAAATGTAATTGAACGATGTCGTTTCATTAGTTTAAATTGTAAGGAAGGCACGAGACGGTGTCGTTCCACTACTTGTCATCTATAAAAACAGAAACAAATGGAATGAAACGGGAGAATTGAAATTATAACTAACATTCCCTCTCATTCTTCTTACTCTCTTTCGTCTCTGAATTCGTCTCTGTTCTTCTCTGCTTCTTGCAATTCTTCCACCTTTCTTTGGTAATTCATATCACGTAGAAGGGGCCCATTACAATTGGTATCAGTTGTCATGGCTGAAGGAACGCGATCCTATGCACAAGTGGTGGATTCCTTGAATACTCTTCGACAGCAACAAGATCGACAACAGAAACAGCTCGAAGATACAATTGCTGTTTTAGTACAGCAACAAGAAACTGCAAGACTTGACAGGGAAAATCAGGATAAACGATTTGCTGAAGTTATTCAACAGATTTCAAGAATATCAGTCCATGGATCAACAGTACATGACGAAACGCATGAGGATAGTGAAGAAGGACCTTGCCGTGACCAAGTAGATAGGGGAATTTTTAAAAACATCAAGGTAGAATTTCCACGATTCTCGGGAGGAAATCCTGTGGTGTGGGTGTATAAAGCTAATCAATATTTTTTATATCATCAAATACCACCGGGACAAAGAATTTTTTTTGCTTCCTTCTACATGGAGGAGGAAGCCTTGGTTTGGTTTCAGAACTCTACTGAAACAGGTCTATTTCGTTCTTGGGAGGACTTTACTCAAGCACTACAAGTACGGTTTGGATTATCTGTTTATGATGATCCAATGGAAGCTCTTACAAGGTTGAAGCAAGTGGGTACAGTAGCTGCCTATAAAACAGAATTCGATTTAATCTCTAATAGGCTTAAGGGAATTTCTGAAAAAAATAAGCTAAGTTGCTTTATAAGTGGTTTAAAAGATGAGGTGAGGTTTACCGTTAAGATGTTCAATCCCAAGAATTTGAATGATGCATTTGGCCTGGCCAAGATTCAAGAACAGAACATTTGGAGCACAAGAAGAGGATGGAAGACTACCTCCTATGATTCAGGGGCTCATATGCAGAGGTCAATGCAAGCCCCTTCTATTTTGGGAACACCACCTCGAGGACAGGTTAATTCTAAACTACCCTTTCAAAGAATCTCTGAAACTCAGATGCAAGACAGAAGGAAGAAGGGTCTGTGTTATTTTTGTGATGAGAAATATTACCCAGGCCATAAATGTACTAAACCGAGAGTATATGTCTTAGAAGGCATGGATCTTCCTCCAATGGATTCATGGGCATCAGAAGAAGAAGCTGAGCAATTACAAGTCGATGATAATCAGCAGGTGAAAGGGGTTGCTGAAGCAGCTTCAATTTCAGTTCAGGCTTTAGTGGGAACACCACACCCAAAAACCATGAGAGTTCTTGGCCATATCAAGAAAAGAAGGGTGACTATTTTGATAGACACTGGTAGTACCCATAATTTTGTGGATACTGCAGTGGCAAGTAAGTGTGGTCTTCATATATACAAATCTGAAACCTTGCAGGTACGAATTGCAAATGGTGATTTGGTGGATAGTGAAGGGAAATGCAGTCATGTGGCATTACATATACAAGGTACAACATTTATATCTGATCTCCTTACCTTAAATCTGGGTGGTTGTGACATTGTGTTGGGAGTACAGTGGCTACTGTCATTAGGGCCTATCCTTTGGGATTTTGGCAGGTTACATATGCAGTTCACTTACAAAGGAGTATTAACATGTTTAAAAGCATTAACTTATACTTCTAACAACCTTGTTGATGATATCGAGGTTGCTAAACTCTCTACACTAGAAAGAAAAGGATTATTTTTACAAATAAATGCGGTTCAATCTCAAGAGGTACTGCAGGAGATACCTCAGGTAGTCTTAAATCTGTTAGACAGATTTCAACCAGTTTTTGATGAACCACGAGGCCTACCACCACAAAGGTCTCAAGACCATCAAATCCTTTTAAAACAAGATTCCACACCAGTGAGTGTGAGGCCATATAGATACCCATACTATCAAAAGACTGAAATCGAAAAATTAGTCAAGGAGTTGCTGCACTCTGGTGTCATTAGGCCAAGTCAATCACCATTTTCTTCACCTGTTCTGTTGGTAAGAAAAGGGGATGGTTCTTGGAGAATGTGCATAGATTATAGAGTCCTTAATGAAGCCACAATTAAAGCTAAATACCCTATACCAGTGGTGGATGAATTGCTCGATGAACTTTTTGGGGCTGCTGTGTTTTCTAAGCTAGATCTTAGGTCAGGTTACCATCAGATTCGCATGAAGGAAGATGACATTTCTAAGACAGCATTTAGAACACATGAGGGTCATTATGAGTTCCTTGTGATGCCATTCGGACTCACCAATGCACCCTCCACATTCCAAGGTCTTATGAATGATGTATTTAGGCCTTTTTTAAGAAAATTTGTCATTGTTTTCTTTGATGATATACTGGTTTATAGTAGAGATTTGCAGTCCCATTTGCAACATTTAGCTACTGTATTGAATACCTTACAAGGACATCGTTTATATGCAAAGAGATCTAAGTGTCACTTTGCTTGCCTGGAGATTGAATATTTGGGGCATCTTATCTCTAAAGAAGGAGTCAAGGCAGATCAGAAAAAGATAGAATCCATGCTTCACTGGCCAATCCCGAGAACTGTTAAAGCCTTAAGGGGTTTTTTAGGGTTAACTGGCTACTACAGAAAATTTATTCGTGATTATGGTATCATAGCTGCTCCATTGACAGCCCTGTTGAAAAAGGAAGCTTTTAAATGGTCTGAAGAAGCAGGTAAAGCCTTTGACAGCTTGAAGCTAGCGGTAACACAGCCTCCTGTTCTTTCCTTACCTGATTTTTCTAAAATATTTATAATTGAATGTGATGCGTGTGCTAGTGGTGTAGGAGCTGTTTTAATGCAGGAAAACAGACCTTTGGCTTTCCTCAGCCAAGCCTTGAAAGGAAAAAACCTGCAGCTATCAACCTATGAGAAGGAATTTTTGGCTTTAGTCTTGGCAGTAAAGAAATGGAGGCCTTATTTGTTGGGTGGTTCCTTTATTATCAGAACTGACCATCATAGCTTGAAATACTTGTTAGAACAGAAGGTGGGAACTCCAGCTCAACAGAAGTGGCTCTCTAAGTTGCTTGGCTATGACTTCTCGGTGGAATACAAAAAGGGAGTGGAAAACAGGGTGGCTGATGCATTGTCCAGAAAAGATCAAAATGGGAATGCCACATCTGTGCTAGCCATATCTGTTCCAAGTCCTTCCTGGCTCGAAGAAATCAAAAGAGCATATGCTGAAGACCAAGTGGTGCAACAGCAGTTTGTGATTTCACAGCAGAACCCTGCAGCAGCAACATCATTTTCTATTAAAGGAGGAATTTTGTTCAAGAAGGGCAGGTTGTACATTCCTGATTGTGCTGACTTAAAAGTCAGAATCTTGCATTTTATTCATGCAAGCCCTGCGGCAGGCCACTCAGGCTTTCATAAGTCATTGCAAAGAGCACGATCTGATTTCTATTGGCCTGGTATGAAGGCTGAGATAAAAAAGTTCATCAAGGAGTGTGAAGTTTGTCAGCAAAATAAAATTGAAAATGTTCACCCAGCGGGGTTGCTTCAGCCCTTACAAATTCCTCAAGCAGTTTGGACTGATATATCTATGGATTTTGTGGAAGGATTACCTCTCTCTAAGGGCTACTCAGTTGTTATGGTTGTTGTTGACAGACTCTCGAAATATGCTCACTTCTTGCCCTTGAAACATCCTTTTACAGCAGTTAAAGTGGCCTCAGTTTTCCTGGATCATGTTTTTAAACTACATGGCATGCCAAAGTCCATTGTATCAGACCGTGGCTCTACATTCCTTAGTTCCTTTTGGAAGGAGTTCTTTAAATTGCAAGGTGTGAATCTGGCATATTCTTCAGCATACCATCCACAGAGTGACGGGCAAACAGAAGCTGTAAACAAGTGTTTAGAGCACTTTTTAAGGTGTTTTTCAGGTGATAAACCAAGGCAGTGGTCTGAGTGGTTGGCTTTGGCTGAGTGGTGGTACAATACCACTTTCCATACTTCTACTAAACTCACCCCTTATGAAGCAGTTTATGGTGTACCACCTACTTCCCTTCGAGAATATGTTCCAGGTCTATCCTCTAATCAAGCTGTGGAAGATTTGCTGAAGTCTCGTGAGCAAATATTAGACATTTTAAAAACTAATATGGTGTTGGCACAAGAAAGGATGAAATTTCAGTATGATAAGCAACACACCGAGAGGACTTTTGCTGTAGGGGATTGGGTCTATTTAAGGCTTCAGCCTTATCGACAGAAGTCCTTAGCCCTCAGGAGAAACATGAAGCTGTCTCCCAGATTTTTTGGGCCCTTTCAAGTATTGGAAAGAATTGGCCAGGTGGCTTATCGACTTGAGCTACCTCCTCAATCACAGCTACATCCAGTGTTCCATGTCTCTTGTTTAAAGAAGAAGGTTGGACAACATATTTCCCCCTTAGCTACGCTGCCACCAGTAGATGTTCAGGGAGAAATTACGCCTGAGCCTCAGAATATTCTCAAGCGTCGTAGTAGGAAGGTGAACAATCGTGCAATGGTGGAAGTCCTGGTTCAATGGGAAGGCACTGATCTTGACCAAGCCACTTGGGAGCCTTATTGGCAACTACGGCATAAGTTTCCTCACCTTGTGGGCAAGGTGCTTTGAAGGGGAGGGGTATGTAAGGATCCAGAATAAGGGCAACAACGAAGGTTATGCACACCAGTAGATAAGGAATTGTGAAGGCAGCAGCGACATTCACAGGCAACAGCAGAAATAAGAATCGGAAGGTAGTTTTGTTAGTTAGAAGAAGATCAATGATCAGTACGACAGGTCGTGGTGAAGATGGGTGGTCGTTTACCTTTAATGAAATGTAATTGAACGATGTCGTTTCATTAGTTTAAATTGTAAGGAAGGCACGAGACGGTGTCGTTCCACTACTTGTCATCTATAAAAACAGAAACAAATGGAATGAAACGAAAGAATTGAAATTATAACTAACATTCCCTCTCATTCTTCTTACTCTCTTTCGTCTCTGAATTCGTCTCTGTTCTTCTCTGCTTCTTGCAATTCTTCCACCTTTCTTTGGTAATTCATATCACGTAGAAGGGGCCCATTACACCCTCTCTTCCCCCAATATCCTCTCCATATCCCTTGTCTGACCTCTCTCAAACCGTCCAACACCAAGAAAACCCTGCTCTATAAATCCCCCAAAGTCCCACTTGCTCTCACGGAGTCTTCAGACTCCCCCAAGTCCCTAGAACCCAACAATCCTCAATATCTCCTTAAACAACTCGCTGTAAGCCACCACGTTCATAAGCCACTTTCAGTTTCAATTTGGCGCCATATATTTTTTGATTATTGATTTGGTTCTTAATTATGTTTTTTGGGTTTGTGCAGGATAGTTTTGATCTGCCCCAAGACTATTTTGCTCAGCTTCCGCAGGATCTTCGTCTAGATGTAGGCATTGCTTTTTTTAACTCTTCTTTATTCAAATTTGTGTGGTTGGATCTTTTTTCTCTTGGAATTGAATATTGTTTTGTTTAATTATTGTCTCTTTGGGAACGACCAAGCTGAATGATGCTGCTTTCGATCTTTCGAGTGGGCCTGTAATCGATGAGGTTAGATATTCTTATTGCTTCTTAAAATGTTAGAATAGCCACTTTATGTGACTCACTATAGTGTCCTAGGATTTGGGTGGCATGACGTTCATGGTGCAAAATAACTCCTGAACGGTGAGATTTTGACTACAACTGGGTCTTGGTCGTAGATAGGTCGTACTATGGCACTGCAATATCCTTCATGGGTATGGTTATGTATCGCTGAGATTTTGCTAGCATGAGCCATGTTTGTACACGTGAATATGAGAGGATCCAAATTTCAATTTCTTATCAATCTTGTACACTGCAACCTCTATTGAATCCCATGGATTGAACATTTTTAAATATCTTAATCATGTTGATGTGCAGTCAACATAAATGCTTATCCATCCCCGCCCTCTCTATATCTCTCTTGCGTGTTGGTTTTCTTTGGCTTATATGACATATGGTCCTCAGTATCTTGTATGTCTGGATCACTTATCTTGACTTTGATGGTTTCTTTTGACTGCATTTCAGAAGGCATATTTTTCCTGATCATTATAGGCACCGATGTTTTAGATAGAGCTCTCAGTATCTTATATGTCTGGATCACTTATCTTGACTTTGATGGTTTCTTTTGACTGCATGTCAGAAGGCGTATTTTTCCTGATCATTATAGACACCGATGTTTTAGATAGAGCTGTGATATTTAAGACGCATTCAAGATGCTAAATTGCCAACTTGTCTATTTACAAAGGATATATGCAGTCAAACACAACATTTGCATTCTTAAATTGGTTGGTTAGTGATGTTCAAGCATTTGTGGTTCCAACAGTTGTTTTGTGGTTTGTCACTTTCTGCTATTGGTGGGCTAGTGCACATAATCTCTATCAGTCTTAACCATCCAGTTACATCACGTTCATAAACTATGGATTAACAAGTGTCAAGAAGCTGGATTTCAAGTATATAATGCTTACATTGATATCACATGCTCTTGGATTTCTTGCTTACGTATTCCAATAAAATGTCAATATCTTTACTGCTCATTCATCTTTTCCTGGTGTGCTACCCATTGCGATGCTTGAGTTCAGAAAACTTCTTGAAATATCATGATTTTCCCCAGATTTTCCTAATTAACAATGCGAGAAGAAACAGTGAACATTAATATTGTTGGCATATTATTATCCATTTTGGTACTGTTTATAATTCGGTATTCCTCTTGTATATGTTCTGTGTACTTGGGCTAGGCCTTTTGTGGTTTTAACAAAATCTTTGAGTATGTATAAAAAATAAATAAAAACAGTTTCACTCTGCCTACACTTGTCATTCAAATTACTTATGAAAGAATATATTGTTTATTTATCCAAGGTTCGTGAATTTTATGGGAATCAATGCAGTTGTTTGTAGTTAAAACCCTAGAAAAATATTAGATTTGCATTTTCTTTCAGTGTGGCCAAGAGTTGGGAGAGATATTGTTAAATCTTTGTCGAGCTTGGGAATCAGCTGACACATCAACCTCCTATAGTTTAGCAAGAAAGCTCCCTGAGTTGGAGGTGTCTTTAACGGATAGTGCCAAATCAGGCAAGATAATATGTAAACTTCATTTTTTGACACGTTCTTAACAGATTGTTTGAAGACTTATTTGGATTTTTTAGCGGTTTTAGCACTTGGCAAGCGGTTGGTACGTGCTGGGATGAGGTTCCAGTCCATGGGGCAATATGGTCAAGGTGAACTACAGAAGGTATTCTACCTTACTTGAAAGAGTTTTTGTTCTTACTATTATAGTGGTAATGCTGGATACATTTCCTGTTAGTTTAAATCTCTATGACAATTACTAATTTAGTATAGACTTATAATAGTGGTCCTAAGTCTGAACTTTGAATCCACATTATAGATACCATTTAAGTTAAACATCCCACTTATTGTAACTAATTATTGAGGGGGAGACTAGGCTCCCATGTGAAAGGGAGTGTTAAAATTCTAAATCAAATGATTAAATTCACTTTCCTATCTGCTCAACTTTTCGGCTAATTAGTAATGGAACAATAATCATTCATTGAAAGTAGATGTTGTTTATAGTACAAATCAGAGTGTGAGAATTATGGGAGTTCAAAGCATAATCCCCCGCTGAGGCTTATCTCCATCATAGTTAGTAGAGATCCTGAGCTTGAGTACAAAAACTATCTCGCAAGGTATCAGACTTTAAAGAAAAAATTTCTAACCAATAGTTGAAGATAAGTTTACCTAGGAGAATTTATATACACATTGTTTATTTTTGTTTGTTCCTAGAAGTCTAGAATATTGCTTTTGTTCTTTTGTTCAACATTCGCAACATTTTACTTCATTGCCACAACCATGTATTGTTATTCTAATTCTATGCAAAATCTCTTCTTCAAACTCTAAACTTATACTACACTGAAGAGCTTGTGTTAAGTCCTATATTGGGTAGGTGGATGTGAAGGATTTATATGGACATTTTTGGTATACTAGGTGAAATAGGGTTTTATTGGTGACACTATGACCATTCTTTTAGGGCATAGAGCTTATGTGTTTAACACTTCCATGGGGAGTGACAAATGATAGCAAAGCATACTTGTTATGCCATGTGACACTAAATAGCTTGAGGAGAATGTTTAGGACTTAATGGGGGTTATTGTGGTACATTGGATATGGGTGGAATGTGGAGTTGTTACACAGGTGTTAAATCCAATATTAGTTGTATACTAGCTGAATTGGGCTTTATTAGTGATTGCATTGACATCTTGATCCTTGGTCTAAAAACTTCAATTATATCCTCGTATACTTGCCAACCTACATATTCTCAACCAATTTATTTTCTTCTCTCTTTATCTTTTACTTCAAAAATGTAAATAAGTTTCCTTTGTTGTTATCATTCCCAAGAACAAATTCACTGTCACCATCATTGCAGGAAACCCATGTGCAGAAATCTTGAGACCGAATTATATGAATGCCCACATAATTGCCTAAAACTTGCTAGTTATGATTTACAATTTAAGAAACAATCTTTCTTCTTTGCCCTTCTCTCTTTCTGATAAATGTGATACCACTACTAGCTGTTATGTATCTCTGAGTAGTTGTATTGTTGGGTACTGTCAACCATCATAGATAGCAAAAGTGATGATTACAACTGGAAGGCTTCTGTCTGCAAGTACAGCATCTACAGAAGTTGAGGAGCAACCAAAGGAGGAAACCAGGATGCTGAAGGTAGATTATAACTCTGTAGTTGTCGAAATCTCAGTAAACGCTTCCTATGAAATATTGAATAAATAATGTCCTTGGCAAGTGCAGTTTGGGGAACTTCAGGTGGAACTAACTTCAGATAAAGCCAACATTGGTGCTGTAATTGGCGTTGCTTTTGGGTAATTAATTATATCACTTTAACCGTGAGTTCTCTTTTCTACTTTTATTCTTAAGTAGGCCTAACAGAGATAGTTCTTTAATTATCTGAAAATTTTTAAATGCAGGATCCTTTCTTGGAACCTAGGTCAGGGCATTCAGAATATTCCAGAGAGTTCATTGCAGTATGCAAATGATAATGCTTTGTTGTTGGCAAAGGTGATTGAAAACAATGTATTTTGACTGTTATCTGAACTTTCCTCTTTTTATCCAGAATTTTACATGACATATAAGATTTTTTGATGCAGTCTCTTAGGGGAGCTCTACTTGCACTCTGCTACACATCAACAATTTTGTCCGGTTTTACTAGCGTAGGACTTATCTTACTTGGAAGACAACTCAAATCAAAGAATTAGTGAGCTTCTTGGTTTTGCCTCAGCTATTCAGTAAATGCTTTTTTACATATACTCTACATGCTCCATGTGGTATTCGAGATCATAGATTTGTATATTCAGAACTGAATGGGATAGAAACAGAAATACTGAGGTGTCAGCCCTGAGCCCTTTGAGCCCCATAAGTTGGGGTTAAATTCAATTTGGGCCCACGGGCCAGCCAATAATTTCTATGTTATTATTATTATTTTTTATTTTTATTTTGAAATTATTTGGAATATTGGTGAAATATTGGTTGAGTTGTTAAATTAGGGCTGCAATCTCACATTTTATGCATGGCGCCGACTCTCCTATGGTCAATTAGGAAAGTTCTTTCCTTTAATGACAGAAACCACCTAGAAATTTATAAGGAAACAAGCTGTCACTGCCAGGAATTTCCCATTACGTGGCTGACAAGATTTTTGGGGTTAATTAGGAAAGAGTTTATAGGAAAAAACCTTCAAAGAAATTTACTAAGTATGCTGCCAGCCCAAGAAATCCATAGAGATAATGGTTTCGTCGCCAGCTTGGTACCCATGGTTGGTATTTAATGAATTATCGGAGCGCTAGGACAGTGTGACGGAAGCCTCACTCTCACTCACGTATTTGTGGCGTGTTAGGTGATTGAATCTAGAGTTAGCTTAAGGTAACATAAAGATCCCAATAGGTTGGTTGGTGAAAATTAAGATTAACTCAAACTAGTACTCAATTTCTGAAAGTTGAAGAGAAAATTCTCATTCATTCAAAATAGCATAATGATGAATTACAAGCCAAAAATCCAAATAAATAGTAGTAGGATTTGGCTAGCCCTCCCCCAACCTCTTTTGAATTCCTACTCCCAAAACAAATCAAATTTTTTGAATTCCTAATCCAAAAACAAATCAAACTCCTAAGTTTAAGGAAACAATCTTATCAAATGTCTAAAATAAAAGAAATAAATTAGGAGATAACTTAAACAAATAATAATAGATAAATCCCTAAATTAAATGATATATGACCTAAAATTAAGGAATTTGTCATCTTGTCATCCAATCTCTAAAATCAAGGAATTGGCCAATACTTGAGACTTTTCTAGTTGCACTTGTCTTGGACATCCATCACCTCACCATCCGAGCCATGCATGCAACCCAATGCAATCCTCCTAGCCTCGGCATGCCTAGCCTGCCTAGTGGTGGCTCTTCTTGCATCTCCATCACACTGCCAGGGAGTTGGAGGGCTGAGTTGGTAAAGAAATAAGCTAGGGTTGGCTTAATAGATTGTATAGCCTAAGGAGACAATTTGTAGTGAGGTATTTTTTACGTTTAAAAAATAAAACTTTATAAGTTTATTTCAATTTAAAATTTTATACTTCTTTTTTATTTGAAAATTATTTCTAATGTTTTGCAAAGCAAAATTACTTTTTTTTAATACCATTTCTATCATTTTTAGTGCCATCTTCTTAATTGATAGCCCACTTAATTTTCATTGGAAAATTACTGATTTCAAGAGGATTTTATCAAATTTGGTTTTAGAAAACTTAATTGTTAGAAGCAATTATAATCATTATTGGCAATTAACTTCTATAAAGAACCCAAGCATTTGAAAGAAGTAGATTTTGCTATTTATAATTTTTATATTGTAATCATGATAAAAAGCGAGTGTATTCTTAGTCGAAGGAGAGTTTGTGAAATAATTACTAGGTAGAATATACCAACAATAGAAACGAAAAGAGATGGACGAGAAAATTCGGTCCCCATCAAGGAAGTGTGCAGGTTTGCTCTTAATGTATTGAATTGTGGTGGTTCTCTAGAGGGGGTTAATGAAACCTTCATTACCCTCATCCCTAAGATTAAAGAGCCAAAGAGAGTCCATGACTTTAGACCCATAAGCTTATGTAATGTCATTTACAAAATTGTAGCTAAAATGGCCTTAAATAGATTAAAGCTTGTTGTACCTGACATCATTTCCTTAAACCAAAGTGCTTTTGTACCAGGAGAGCAATTACTGATAACATATTGGTGGCCTCTAAGACCTTCCACTCTATGACAACAAGAATGCAAGGCAAAACAGGTTTCATGGCTCTCAAATTAGACATGAGTAAGGCATATGATCGTGTGGAATAGAGTTTCCTTGCCTTTGTAATGAGCAGGTTGGGTTTTGATCAGGCTTGGGTCTCTCCTGTTCAGAATTGTATCTCCTTAGTTTCTTATTCTATTTTGCTCAATGGTGAGCCTCAAGTCCATTTCAAACCAACTAGAGGTTTAAGGTAAGGGTACCCCCTCTCCCCCTACCTCTTTATCCTGTATGTTGAGGAAGGCTGAATCCATTGGCAGTATTACTAGTGTTTCCATGGGTAAAGGCCCCCAAAGAGTTAGCCATCTCTTTTTTGCTGATGACAGCATGGTTTTCTATAAGTCAAACTCACTTGAGTGGAGCAACCTGATGAGGATTCTGGACTCTTATGAAAGTGCCTCTAGACAGGTATTAAATAAGGAAAAGTTCTCTATCTTCTTCAGCAAAACACACCATAGGAAAACCAGAGAACAATCCAGAGAATTGTTGGGGTCAAATCTACAGGTTCCTTTGAAAAATATTTGGGACTCCCTGCATTGGTTGCTAGAGCCAAGACTGCAGCTTTTCACAGTCTTATTGACAGGACCTGGCCAAGGATCACAAACTAGAAGACTACAAGCCTTTCAACAGCAGGCAAAGAGATATTGATCAAGTTAGTTTTGCAGGCCGTCCCTACTTATACAATGGGCATCTTCCTACTCCCTCAATCCATTACAAAGAGGTTGGACTAGCTATTAATGAAATTTTTGTGGGGCTTCAATGAGGGGCCAGTCCAAGATTCAGTGGGTTAAGTGGAGTAATTTGAATAGAGGGAAAGATCAAGGTGGATTGGGTTTTCCAAACTTTAGTAGCTTCAATCTAGCCCTCTTGGCTAAGCAAGGGTGGAATATCCTCAACAACCCAAACTCTCTCTGCTCTAGTTCTTAAACAAAAGTATTTCCCTACCAAGAATTTTGTGGATGTCAAAATGGGAAGTATCCTTGGCATGGAGGAGTATGTTGGCAGGATTACAACTACTTAAAGAGGGTCTCTTACGGAGAATTGAGAATGGGCATAAAGTGAAGATTTGGGGGGATATATGGCTACCTAAGCCATACTCATTGGAACCAACTAGCAGAAGCACCAATGCTCTACTGATTTGAAATGGGTGGCAGACTTAATGGTTCATAACCAAAAGAGATGGAATGATACCTTACTCAATAGCCTGTTCTCCCAACAGGAGGTGGAGCTCATCAAAACCATCCCCATCAGTTTTGGTAACAAAGAAGACAGATTAACATGGGGTAGGACCAACAATGGATTATTTTTAGTCAAAAGTGCCTACCATCTCCATAGGGAGATACTAGAAAAACAAAAAGTAGGACCCTCGAAAGAACATGCATAGAGTGACACCTGGAAATCCCTGTGGAAATTGCAGGTCCCTAATGACATGAGAATGTTCCTTTGGAGAGCTTGTAATGAGGCTCTTCCTACATTCTCAAACTTGCAGCAGAGAAATCTGAGAGAGAACAACTTCTGCCCTATCTGTCAACTTGAAGGAGAATCTACAGGCCATGTGCTATAGGGATGCAGTGCTGCTCAAGATGTTTGGGGCTAAGCAAGTGTCAAGATTATGAACACTAAAGTATGACTTGTTTCGAGACATTTGGGATCAATTGACTGCAAAGCTACCAAAAGCTAAACTAGAATTGGCAGGATCAATAGTAAGGCTCATATGGAATAGAAGAAATGGAGTTGTGCATGGCAAGGAATTGAGACATCCAAACACTATCCTCCATAAGGCCAAATAGGATTCTAGGTTGTTCAAGACTACAAAGCTCCTACTTAGTACCTCTGCTGTCACCAATGGTCCTGAAGAATTGCAAACATGGAAAAAACCTCCGGATGGGAAGTACAAACTTAATTGGGATGCTGCCTTAAATGTGCAATTGGGAGTGCTAGGCATAAGTGCCATTCTCAGAGACTGCCAGGGTATGGTCTTGGGAACAGTCAAGTAAAAGAGAATGCTAAGAGTCTCACCATTTACTGCTGAAGCTTATGCTATATTGGTGGCAATTCTGTTTTGTAAGGAAGCTGAAGTAACAAACTTAGTCCTTGAGGGGGACTCGCTGCAGGTGGTTTAGTAGATGATGAACTGGAGTCAAGGTGGCCTAATTTTTGAAGATGCTAAGGCTATCTTGAAGTCTTTTCCTGATTGGAGTATTGGACACATAAGGAAGGATGCTAATATGGCTGCTCACTTGCTAGCCAAGGATGCGTTTAACTATGTGGAAGATTTATATTATCTTGAATGTATTCCTGACTGCATTAAGCATGTTGTTTGCAAGGATTCGCTTTAAACAGTTTCCTTGAGGAATATAATTGATCTTTGATTTCAAAAAAAGAATAAAAATAGAATTCTGAAACAAGAAATTTCAATATCAATACTCCCTTTCAAGTTGGCGCATGTAGATCTGTAATGTCCAACTTGCGTGAAAAATGGTGAAAAAGTTCTTAACCTAAAGCTTTGGTGAAAATGTCGGCAACTTGTTCATTTGAAGAAGTATGAACGGTTTTGAGAAGACCCGAGTAAATCTTATCATGAATAATGTGGCAATCAATCTTAATGTGTTTGGTACGCTCATGAAACACGAGATTGTGTGCAATGTAAATGATAGATTGACTGTCACAATGTAAGATCAAGGGCTCAGGATGAGGAATGCCAAGGTCAGTGAGAAGCTACTTCAACCAAGTGAGTTCACAGGTGGTAACAGTCATAGTTCAATATTCTGCTTTAGCAGAAGAGCGAGCCATGGTAGTTTGTTTCTTTGTATGCCATGAGATCGAGCTGGTGCCTAACTGAATGAAGTATCCTGTGGTGGAGCGACGAGTGGTGGGGTAGCTGGCCCAATCAGAATCAGTATATGCTGTGACATGTAGACTGCTAGAGGAAGAGAAGAAAATGTCTTGGCCTGGACTACCTTTGATGTAACGGAGAACACAAGTAGCTACAGTCATGTGAGGAACGCGAGGAGCATGCATGAATTGATTGAGAACATTTACTGCATAAACAATGTCAAGTGGGGTGATAGTCAGGTAGATGAGGCGGCCAACTAGATAACGATAAATGCAAGGGTCAGGAATGAGGTTGCCATCTTGATTGCTGAGCTTCAAGTGTTGTTCCATAGGAAAATAGGTGGTCCGGACACCAATTTGTACACTGTCGGAAAGGATGTCAAGAGCATATTTGCACTGATTAAGGAAGATACCTTTATGAGAGCGAGCAATTTTGAGTCCAAGAAAGTATTTCAGAGAACCAAGGTCTTTTGTTTTGAAAAGGGTGGAGAGAACTTTTCGAAAACCTTGATCTGAGAAATGTCATTACCAACAACCAAGATATCATCAACATAAACAGGAACAGGAATGATGCTGGTGTGAGTTACAAGAACGAATAAAGAATGATCTACCTGAGACTGATGAAAACTTGCATCAAGAAGCATAACGGTTAGTTTAAAAAACTAGTTGTGGGAGGCTTGTTTGAGACCATAGAGATATTTTCTAAGCTGACAGACATGGGTCTCCCCCTTGATGCAATATCCAGGTGGTGGAGTCATGTAGACTTTTTCATCATGGTTGCCGTGCAAAAAGGCATTGTTGACATTAAGTTGATGAATGATCCAATGTTTGGTGATAGCAACCACCAACAAGTAGTGGGACAATGGTCATTTGGCAACAGGAGCAAATATCTCATGATAGTCAAGACTTTCAACATGAGTGTAACCCTTGGCAACTAGCCGAACTTTGTACCTCTCAATGGAATTGTTGGCCTTGAGCTTCGCTTTAAAAATCCATTTACAACCAATGGGTTTCTTACCAAGAGAAAGTGTCTCAAGGGTCCTAGGTGAATTATCCTTTAAGGCAAGAATTTTAGCAGATATTGCCTCACGCCAATGAGAATGGTAAATAGCATCAGAGTAGCATGAAGGATCAATGCAAGTGGTGAGAGCAATTAAATAAGTGCGGTGCGAGGGAGCAAAATGGGCATATGAAAGAAAAGCATATAAAGGGTGAGCAGTACGTGAGGCCTGTGTAGCAGATGAGAATGCCATGGGCTCTATGTGTAAGGTTGGATAGACGTAGTCGTGAAGGTAGGCAGGCCGAGTAATGGTGTAGCGAGGGTGAGGAACAAGTGGAGATGGAGGTGGTGAGAGAGAGGCGTCGAGAGAGTCATGGGATGGAGAACTAGGTACTATAGTTTCAGGAATAGGAAGAGGAATCACTGGATGAGAAGGAGAGGAAGAATCAAGAATATCCTATAAAGGAAATTGTTGTTCATGAAATGTGATATCATGAGAATAAAAAATGGACTGAGTGTCAAGATTGTAGAATTTGTATGCTTTATGAGTACTTGGGTAGCCAAGAAAAACACATTTAGTGGCACGAGGAGAAAATTTGTCTCGATGAACACGAAGAGTTTGAGTATAACAAAGGTGCCCGAACACAAGAAGGTGATCATAGTTGGGTGTTTTATTAAAGAGAGTTTCAAAAGGAGATTTATTTTGAAGAATGCGATTGGGACTACGGTTGATGAGATATGTTGCGGTGAGAACACAATCAGCCCAAAATTTTAAAGGTAAATGTGCTTGAAAACGGAGACTGTGGCCAACATTCAGAAGGTGCCAATGTTTACACTCTGCAATGCCATTTTGTTGAGGAGTTTTAACACAGGTACAATCATGAATGATGTTGTGGTTATGTAGGTATAAATTGATGAGAAAGAAATTTCAATTCTAATGATTTTAACAGTGGTGTTAAATTGATTTTAGACAAAGGTAAAAAAATGCGTTACATGAGTATAAGCTTCAGATTTAAAACGCATAAGATATATCCAAGTAGTGTGTGAAAAATCATCAACGATTGTGAGGAAATAATGAGCCTCACACAAATAAGCTGTATGATAGTCATCCCAAATATAACAAAAAATACGATTAAAAGAGGAAACACTTTTATTAGCATGAGTAGAAAAATGCAATCTTATGTGCTTAGAATGAGCACAAATGTCGCAATCAGAGAGAATACAAGGGGAATTAAAAAGACTAGGAATTGTAAAACTAGAAGGATGACCTAGACGTTGATTCCACAAGGTCTTATTAGCAGTGGGTTGTGTAGCTAATGCGAGAGGACAGTTAGGACAGTACATGTAGAGCCCATTGCATAGATCACCTGCTCCAATCGGCCTCATTGATTATGGGTCCTAAAATAAACAAGTGTTAGAAGAAAATAAAGAACACGAGCTTTGAAGGGTAATTTGAGAAACTGATAAAAGGTTGAAGGAGAAAGTTGGAAAAAAATAAACATTAGATAATGTGAGGGACAGAGAGAGGATACAAGTGCTAGTCCTTCGACTAGAACATCTTGTCCAGTGGGTAACCGCACACAGTGGTCAGAGTCAAGACTCCTCAAATTGGCGAAGGATTCTCGTCGGTGACAAATATGGTGGCTGGCGCTGCTGTCCACCACCTAGTGGTGGTGCCAATTGAAAGAAAAAGCAGAGGAGTGAGGGGAGAAGGTGTTACCAACAAAATGGGCCGAAGAGGTTGAGGGTCGAAGATGATGACGCGAGCAAGGAAAGAAGCTTTTGGAACAACTCTGGCGACAAACCAAGGATGAGACTCGAGGCCGAGAGAATGGTGGTGGCTTGGTTTGCAGTCGGTGGAGGTTTCCCAAGAATGGAGGGCGTGACTTGGGCGGGGCTCACAGCCAGGGTGTAGCCCACGAGGGTCCAATAGCGATTTCACGTGTGGCCATTTTTCCGCACACCGTGCATTTAAGAGGAGGCCTTAGTTGACCAGTGGTGCAGGCAGCCATGGCATGGGTCTCTGATGGTGCGAACCGAAGATGGAGCAACCTTTGTTGTTCTTCTTGGAAGAGAATGGAGAAAACTTTGCTTATCAAGGGGAGGGGGGTCCATGGCCAAGATCTGAGTATGGAGAGAGAGGCAAAGGAGTTGTTGAGGCCAAGAAGAAATTGAAATGCTCGCTCATCTTCAACCTGTTGTTGCAGATCTTTGTGGTTGGTGCTGTTTGGAGGTGTCCAAGCTCATCCCAAATCTGTTTGATTTGGTTGTAGTATTGATGAGCTGAGTTGGTTGTTTTCTATAGGGAGGATGGGCACGTTTGAGGTGATATATTCGGGCACTGTTGCCATGATAGAAACGATAGGAGAGGTCGACCCAAACATCATGAGGATCGGTATGGTACTCGAGAGAATTAGCAATGTAGGGGTTGATGGAATTGAGGATTCAGGTAAGAACCATGTCTTTGGTTTGGTTCCATTGAGTGTATTAGGGTGAGTTGGGGTTGGGGTTGAGGGTGCCATCAACAAAGCTCAACTTGTTTTTGTCATTGAGTGCTCATGTCATGGCTTTCTGCCATTTTGGAAAGTTGTCGCCGGTGAGAAGGCCATTGTCAAGGATTAGGCTTGGAGAATCTGATGGATGAAAGAGGTAGGGAGAAGAGGCGTTGGCCATATGGGTAGCGGGTAAGGATCAATTAGGCTGATACCATGTTAAAACTGAGAGGAAGAATACTTTTATTTCATCCGTATGTTTCATTTGTGTACATCTTTACAAATAAATAGATTTACAAGAGACTAAGTATAGAAACATGTACATATGGTAAGTGGACTAATTAGAATAATGCCTAGAATTAAGGTGATTGCTGATTTTCTGGAGGCTAAGTATATGGTAAGATAGATAACTGTCAATACCTCTCTTTTTTGTTTTTCTTTTGAAAGATTCTACGTTAGGTTTTTTTGGGTGGCCTTCATCAATTAAGAGCCCTAGCTAGGCAACTGCCTAAATTACCTAGTGGCCATCCAAGAATTCCGTACACATGAAGAAATGAGTAAAGATTCGTAGAAGTTCTAATTAGATAAGTTGTTACCTACAAAACATCTAATTTACTAGGAGCCAGCCCTAGTTTCTTAGAGAGAGAGACCCCTCATTCTCTTTAGAAATCCCCCAGATCAGAAACGGTGTAGGGGGAGGAGGAGCCCCCCTCATCTCTCCTTCCTCTCATCTCTAGTTTTTCATTTTCTGTTTCATTTTTGGGTGTTTTTCAGGGCTAAGTATGGAGGAAGGCCAATCTACTGCTCTCCAGCATTCAGCGACCACCACGTGCCCCACCACAGACTTCCCAAGGCATCGATCCTTCAGACAGGCCAAGAATTTCGCCGAACAGAGCTGCGAGTGAGCCACATGCGCGACCTAAAGAGAGTGCGTGTATTCCATGCGCCACCACTCATGGTGCCCCTCTGCCGCCACGCGCGACCTTTCTGGGTCCAGGACCATCGGCTACTACAGACTTGACCGTTCGTCGTACCCTCAAGGTGGCATGTGGCTCTCACGCGTCATCACATTTGCTGTTTGTGTTATTTTTTTTCCTCCAAGATTAAAAATGCGGATCTATATCTTTCCAAGATGTAATCCATTATTTTTCTATTTTTTTTTAATTTATGTAATGTCTTTTGTTTTTAGAAAAATAAAAATAAAAAACACAGTCTCTTGGACTTTCGTTCGTAGAGTATGTCATCAACTCCATCTTAGACATAGTGTGGGGTTTGATTAACTCTGTCTTGGGCAGAGTTGTGCTGTCTCTCAAACTTTAGATCTGTAGAGGTTTGCAGTTTGGACTAGACCATGTCAATCACGGATGTGTACTGTGAACCTATTAATGTTGTAGTTGGCTTGTAATGTATGCTTCAGGTCTAGTTTGTAATGTCCATTATTAATGAATGTAATATATATATATTTTTTTTTCAAAAAAGAAAGAAAGAAAAGAAGTAGATAAATTCTGCATAGTTCTTTGTAAAAAGGTCCATAAAAAGGGTGGATGTTATCCTCTTTTTTTTTTTTTTTTACAAAGAATTTATATGAGACTTGTTTATTTATGACTCATAGTAGCATTACTCGAAATAAATACTCATGCATGTCAGCGGTAAAAAGGAGACTGCAGCTGCCTAACACCAATTCCTCATGATCCGACTGAAACCCTCGGCGAGGGGATTGTAAAAAATTTAACACTTTACATCTATGAAAAACCAAAAACCTAGCAGTCACCTGATTCCAAGATGCTACGCATGCTTTACTGCTCCTAAAATTTGAGACTTCTAAACCTTAGAAGCTATCAATAGCTCGAGAACCCTAGAATGGATTAATCTCACCTGGAAAATCTTGAAAGACCACGGAAAACTCACCTAGTTTTGGGCAAATGGGTTTGCTGTCAACACCCCAGATGTTAAGAAAATGGAAATTTTAACATGATTAAAGCATGAGCATGAACAAATATCCATCAAACCATGATTTTTGCATATTTTTGGATGTAGGTTCAGTTTAGTTACTGACTTAGGTTTAGTTTAGTTAGTTTTGAACCATGTTGCATACCACTAACCTGACACCATAATTCTTTGAAAAATTTGTCAAAATCTCATTAAAATTTAAAAAGGAGTGCTGTTAACAACCGCAAATGACCATAGATCAGGTTAGGGGTGTAACCGGTCCGGTCCGGTTTTAAATAAAATTTAGGACCGAACCAGTATGTACCGGTTTTGCATTTTTTAAAATCGATTACGTATCGGTTACCCTTCTAAATCGATACTTCCGGTTTTACCGGTTTCTGGTCTAGTCCGGTTTTTTAATTTTTTTAAAAATGTAAGTTTGATAGTTTGTCATTAAAAATCTGTTTATAAAAATAAAAAAATTGCTTTAAAAAAATCTATTTTATATTTTTATTAAAAAAATCTGTTTTACTAAAGCCAAATACTATATTAGTATAACTATAACTCGAATTAGTTATATGTTATATTAGTTATAATGATTTAGTATAACTATGTTAGTATAACTATAACTATAGTTTATATTAGTATAACTACTAATGTCCTATATACTTATCAAAATTTAGTAATAATATTTGAATGATTTTTTTATTTTTCTTTTATATATTATATATAAAACTTATATATTAAAATATTTTGTATAATATTATTTTGTATAAAGCTTATATATATATAATATTATTATTTATTTATTTTTTGTTCAACCGGTTTGGTCCGATCCCAAAGACCACGGAATTGGAACTGGACTGGATCCGGCCAGTTTGTGCAAGTAAAGAATCGGTTTCGAACCGAAAAATCAGAAAATCGGCCCAACCGGTCCGGTCCGGTTTGAACTGATTTTCTAATTTTTCGATCCAAACTTACACTCCTAGATCGTGTCCAGTCTTCATCATGGAAGCACTGATTTTACATAAAAAACTCATAAATTTCGTAATGCATGAAAGGGTTGTTGTCTGCAGCACCACTGTTTTATGAATTACATGCACTTTTTAGCATGCCAAAAATATTAAAACTTGTATATATATATGTATGAAAAATTCTATTTATCATTCTCACATATCACATATCATATTTTTTTATTTTTTATTTTTTCTCTTACTAAATATGTGATATATGAATGATAAGTAGAAGAATTCAATTAATTTAAAAAGAATAAAACTAATTTTAAATAAATAAATAAATAAATAAAATGTAGTATATGGTGTGTGGTAATGATGAGCAGCAAAGCTCATCCACATATACATGATAGTGTGCGGTGAAGTATGTCTGTTTAGAACCAGACTTTACTCACTGCCATTACATCGCCAGCATGCATGATGAAAATTTTAGCAAAACTTTGACTAGTTTCATGCGTGATCGGTTATATTTGAACTTTCAGACCATTATTCATAATATATATATGTGTATATATATATATATATATATATAAATTTATATGAACACACACACATACTAGTAAGTGCACGTATGCCCATATGATAAGTAAAAAGAAAAAAAGAAAAATAGTACAAAATCGTAAATAAGAAGATAAGAAAAGAAATTTAAAAAAAAAAAAAAAATCAATAAAAATAGTACACGTGCAGTGCACGTCTGCCCAGTTAGAAATAACATTAATGGTAATTTTATTATATTTCTACATTAAAAAAATGAATCTATTTCATATTTATTTGAGAGAAAATATTTTTAAATTATGGACTATACTAACAGATTATTAAAGAATGTTATTAAATCTTGTCTTCTTTGTGAGAATCTCAATAATTATCAAACATTTATTTATAAATATGTATAAAAAAATTTCACCATTATATAAATTTTCAAAAAAATAAACGATTACAAATGTTATAGTATATATATATTAACATATTCTACACCATGTTATTTAGTACTACAGAAAATAATTTCATCATTGCATCTTTCCAAAGGCTGTTTAACTCTTACTTTAATAATAAAAACCATATCATCTTAATTTACTTCAAAAATTTTCATAACCCTTTTTCAGCACTACTAAGACACAAAAATGAAATACTCAAAAATTTCTTAATGATTTCAATTTTTCTATGACAGTATAAGAAATATTAAAAATTAAAAAAGTAATTGATTTAACATTCTCACACCTGTCTAAGTAAAATAGTAAAAATCAAATTTTATATGTTTAAAATATTAAGAAGTTTCAATTTATTTATTTTTTTTATGAAAATTTGTAAATGTACCATTCCATTTATTATTATTACTCTTAACATCTAAAATCGAATGCGTATGTTGTATGTTTGTTATTTCCATAATAAACATATAACACTTAAAGTTGAAAAGTTGAGATGAGAAGAGATTAAAGTTAAAAAGTTGAATAAAATATTGTTAGAATATATTTTTTAATATTATATTTATTTTAGGATTTGAAAAAGTTGAATTGCTTATTTTATTTTGTATGGAGATTTGGGTTTAGGCCTTGAGTTTTGGTCTTAAAAACAAACAAGGCCTTAAATTTTAAAATTAAAAAATACAATGATACATATTACATAATTTGATCATATAATTATAATAAAAAATCTCATCCTTTACGTTAAACAGAAAAAAAAAAAAAAAACTATACCACATTTGAAACTGTAAATGCAACTCAAATAACATTATAAATTTGATGTTAGTAAATAAACAATTCAATTCATAGGAAAATAAAACAAAGATTAAACTTTCAAAATTATATATCTTAAGAAATCAATAAGAATAATCATTAAGAGATTGGAAAAAAAAAATTATATAAACAAATACACATTGATCTTATTTTTTTTCAAGAATTTTATGAATAGTTATAATTTGGATTTATTTTGGGAGAATTTTTTTTACATGGCTCACTCATAAAGTTCTCTCTTTTTTGCCTGTGAAGAGTAAAAGTCCAAAATACCCCTTAATTTCACACGACATCGTTTGACCAAAACACAAAATCCTAAAAACATTTTCCTTCTTCTCTCTCCCCAAATTATATGAGTTTTGCTATATACAAGTAAATTTGCGTATCAATCTGCGTACTAATGTTGTTGCTTTCATATTCTAAATTCAAATTAACATTGTTTTCAATAAAGTATACTAAATACTTTCTACCCAATTATATTGAATGGATGTGCGCATTAATGCACTGCATCGTTTACAACTAGATTTTTTTATTATATATATGTAAAAAAAAGTTCTTGCATGACTCCTTCTCTCCTAACCTAATACTCTCACTTTTTCATTCTTCTCTCTCTCTTCTCTTCTTCCATCAGCAAGCTCACCCCTTTCTCAAAAACCTCACCTAAAACATCCTTCCATGTCTCCTTCTCTCCTAATACTCTCTCTTCCATGTATCTCTCTTTCTCTCTTCGTTACTAAGTCATGCAGTCTCCACGCTCGTCGCCATCTTGTGAACCTTCGAATTTTTTTTAGATCTAAAATAGTTTGTAGATTGTTTTTTTTTTAGATCTGAAAATATATTTTAAAGATTGTTTTTGAGTTTGGTTTAATTTAATGTATATGTTAGGACTATGGACAATATCTTTCTCTACATTGGTATGATATTGTCCACTTTGGGCTCAAGCCTTCATGGATTTGCTCTTGGGCTTTACCCCAAAAGGCCTCATACCAATGGAGATATTTGTCCCTCCTTATATACCCATGATCCTCCCCACTTCTAGCCAATGTGGGACTTTGGTCGTATACCAATAGTATATGCGTATGATTTTTTTACTCTAACTTGTAGATTATCATATGTGCTCTCTGTTTCTTGATTCATTTAGAATTTTTTTATATGAACATATAGTTTGCAGATTTTTTTTTTAGTTTGGTTAAATTTAATATATATATGGGTTTTTTGCACACAGATATATATATGTGATTTCAGATCTACTCTCTGTCTCTCTAGTTCTCTGGAGGAGTGTTTTTTTTTTTAAGATCTGAACATATTTTGGGTTTGGTCTTGTCTCATGCAAATGCGAAATCAGTTTCTTTCCCTCATCGAACTGCCACCGAAAGGTTCTTGACAAATGGGAGGAAAATTGATGCAATGTAACATGATCACTACAACAATATAGTCATGTTGTTGTTGACTATATGTTCTCTGCCCATAAGCAAGTGTCGACCTAGTGATAGACTGCTGTGGGTGGGATTTGCTAAAGGGGACTTCATTGTGAAAAGTGCCTATTTCTTAGAGACAGAGAGACTTCTCAGCAAGAAAGGGGAAACATCAACTAAGGGTGAGGATAAGGGAGTATGGAAAGAGTTATGGCTGCTCGATGTTCTTAGGAAGGTGCAAATGCTCATCTGGAAGTGTCTTAATAACATTCTTCCTACAAAAGAAAATCTTACTAGGAAGAATATTATTGAGAACAATAAATGTCCAATCTGTTTGGATGGTATGCAGTTAGTAGTTCATGTCATGTGGGAATGTCCTGCAGCTGTTGACGTGTGGGGGTGTGCCTTCAATTCATTGAGCAAATGGAAGAGGATGTTTCCTGATTTTCATCTCTTGTGGAATGAATTGCAATTGAAGCTGAGCAAGGACAAGGTGGAGGTGATCTTAGTCTTGTTCTACCAGTTATGGGCCAGAAGAATGCTTTTATCTTCCAGAATTAGTTCTCATCACTCGAGGCTTTAGCTAGAAGGGCTCAAGCCGATTTAAATTTATACAAAGAAGTAAGAGGAGCAGCCAAAAGGGTATACGAGGATTAGAAGGGAGCTCTACAAATTCTAGATGGAAACCGCCCGAGTGGCCTTTTTTCAAAGCAAACTTTGATGCAGCTTTTGATAAAGACAAAGCAACTATGGGAGTGGGAGTGGTGATAAGAGATCCAGATGGCAGATTGCAAGCTGTTTTGACAAACTCAAAAGAGAATATTTCTTCAGCAGTCCAAGCCGAGAGTGTTGCTCTCCTAAGAGCAATGGAATTTTGCAAGGAGCTGGGATTTAATTAAGTCTGTTTTGAAGGGGATGCAAAGATTGTTGTGGATGCAATGAACTCCAAGAGGGAAGATAACTCGTGGCTGGGTCAATTGATAGAAGATATGCAGCTGCTGATGATACAAAACCAAGCATGGGACCTCAAGTTTATTTATAGGTCAGCCAACAAAGCAGCACATAAGGTAGCACAAATTGCTAGTAGGTTTGTTTGTGAAACAATTTAGTTAGAGGAGGGTCTCGAGGAGGTTGAAACCTCAACTAAGGGATTTACTCTTATTAGATGTAATTTCGTCCTAATCAATGAAAGTTCTTATTTAAAAAGAAAAATGCATGTTACATGACTAAAATGCACACGTAGCATGACACCTAAATGAACACAAACTTGTGACATAGCTGCTGTCGAAGTCTTTGACAACAACACCTTTGCCTTAGAACATGAAGGTGAGATAGAAATTGACGTGATCACTACAACAACATGGCCAGGACGAAAATTTTCATCCCAAAAAACTATTGTTTCATCCCAAAGTAGTTTTTGGGGCAAAAAAAAAAAAAGTCCCAAAATTTTTCCAATATCACTGTCTTGGAGGGTTTTTAGGACGAAATTGGACTATTCGATGGAATTTGAATGGAAAATTTTTTTGGGACAATTTTATTTCGTCCTAGAAATACGGTCGAACTACCCGTTCAAACATCTGAAATTGTTCAAACGGATTGGATTATTTGTTCAATTGAATAAATTTAGTTCAAATGAGAGCCCGTTCGAACGTCACAAGTTATGCTTGGATTTTCTATAATGTTCGAACGTATATAATTGAATGTTCAAACTAAAGATATTCACGTTCGAATGTATCTAATTGATTGTTCAAACTTACTGTTTGACGTTTGAGCTTTTTACTATTCAAATTCGTTCAATTTGTCCTATGGTTGTTCGAACAGAGTTTACAAATTACGCTCGAATGTTTTATTAAATAGTTCAAATGGTTGGCCCTTATTAACTGTTCAAATGGTTTTTTTTTGTGTTCGAATGGTATAATATTTTTTCCAACCCATTCATTGAAAATAAAATACAATAAATAATATCTAAAAATACATTAGTACATATTCAACAAACATAAAAGTAGTCTCATAAGTGCAAACCAACGAAGTAAAACAGTAGTTTCATAATGCAAAAGACAGTTGAAAATCTTATCTATAAATTAAATTAGTTTCTTGGAGGCCTAAATTGTTGCATAAGTATCTGCATTTGGAGTTGCATTTCTCTCCTGAACTCTGCTTGTTGCTCTTCTTATTGTTTCATTTGCATCTCCAAGTCAACTCATTGGAAGCCTCTAACTCATGCTGTTTTGTCTTCATTTTTTCGATCTCTGGCCTCTCTTCCTCTAATACTCTACAAGTGTTAGAGCTATTACTAGATGATGAGGACGAGCTAGAAGGTTTGATGCAACTACTAAAACCCATCAAATAGCCTGAACGTGGATCCAGAACCTTCGTAAAAAATTTAACATCACTTGTTGTGAAATTTTGATCAGTTGCAGATTTAGCACGTAGGGCAACCATTCTTTCTTACACATAAGATAAATAATTAATATTGCCACAAATATATATATACATTTAATTAAAACAGCTAATAATACTTACATATTTTTTAAGGGCATCGGGATGAGTCTACTCTCCATTACGATCAGTATGTGATGCAGCATATAATTTTGTCAGATCGTAATTGCTATTTGAGTCTTGCTATATGGCAAATATTTTATAGATATAAAGTCATTAGAATACGAAAAACAATAAACTTGAGAAATCCATTATATATAATAGACTTACTAACTTCTTAGAGAGGCGATGAAAAGATTTTTAGCATGCATGGTGATAAAACTTCAAGTTAGATCTATTTGGTTTGTTTATATAACTTTGCCCCTACATAGAAGTTGTAAATATTAGTAAGAGAAATTATAAACTATGACATGTAAAACAAGTTATTTATTTACCTTAAATGCATGATCCTCAAACATAGCACAAATTTTTCCCGAATCTGAAGGTCGGACATCCTGAAAAGGATGTTGGTGTGCGTAATCCTTGTTCTTGAACTTATTGTAATGCTCATGACATTTGACCTTCTATTTTTTGAATGTATTAAACATAAGCTCATCAATAGTGTTGCGCTCCTCCTTCCTACCAAAATTTAGTTTGAAGTCATAATTGAACAAATAAGACTCATGAATAAATTAATTGCATATTTTATATTTTGCATAGACCTTAAATAACATGAGAAATAAATTAAACAATTACCAAACAACGCTTCTTAATAAGCTCTTTGACATCTTGGGGAGTTTATGCCATGAACTCGTAGCCAAATGTGCATAAGTTAGTGTAAGAGCACCCACGTGAGAAGTAAGCCAGACCGTTGGTTCTATTTCACCTCCAGTATAATCGTCAGGAATGTTAACCTTAATTTTACAAACTTTACGATATTTTTCTAATGTCATGCCTCTAGTAGTGCTTAAGGACTTGACGAGATTGTACACTTAGCTCTAACAAAAATCATATTTATAGTACACATGAAAGATATGCTAGTTAGAATTTAGTATGCTTATGTGTGATTTATTTTAATTAAAACATTATTATATCAATTTTTTACCTTGGTCTAGAGATATAATGAGTCAGTCTAAGAGATAGGCATGGGTGGAGATAGCATGTGAACCTCCTTCCTCTTGGGTGGCATGATTTGAAAACATTGATACACGCATCACATAAAAGATTTGTCATAAAAGTGTCTTGTGAACACAAAAACACATCAATCATTCGTATCAGTTTCAGTGGACCGTTAGCCCTCCTCATATGTAGATACTTATGAGTCAGCATTTTGCTCAGTTTTCACATCAATAACTTCAGCCTCAATATTTTTCTTATGCAAAGGAATAATCTCATACTAGCTCAAATCCACAAACAAGTTGGAGACAGACAGACTCTCTTGGTATGCTTCTTAAGTAGAAGGGCCATCTTGCTCTTTGTCTCATCCATTCGCCTCAAGGATAACATCATATATATTTCTTAGAGTTGTTTGTATCAACTCATATCAACTTATCTCATCTTTATTAAACTGCACGCTCGATGGGCCATGCGCCAATGCATACAGTTCGTCCGAGACATCATGAAGATTTATAGTATGCATTTGTACAACGTACATATTGAAGAGATCATAAACTTATAAAAAATAAACAATCACTAGATAAAAATCTTAACCAAAAAATTGTATACTATAAGCCAGTACCTGTTGTTAAAACCATCATGGGAACTCTTCTTCATGTTTCTTTTCTATATCAATTGCCCATTGTTCTTTGAGCACATTAATATAATCACTGAAATAGAAATATAGTAAATAATTTATAACTCACATAGATTTTTAAAGAGATTCCAATGTCAATTACTAAATAAGAACAACTTACTTCAAGTGGCTCCCTATCTCAGGAAACTTGTTTAGCACGTACCACTGAGGTTTTTCAAACTCTCTTCCAAACAAATCATAATCACACTTTGCATCAAATGGACATACATGTTGGGAAAACACATAAGTTACATTTTTTTTTTTTTTTTTGTTTTGCTTGATTGACATCAAAGTTTCTTTTTGGCTGATCTAACCTCGTTTCAACTCCATGGAAGTACTTTGAATAAAATGTATGCCACTCATCGTCAATATATACTTTTGTAATTGACCCTTTTGGGCGAGCCTTGTTACCCATTGTGCATTTTAACTTTCCAAGAAACCTTTCAATAGGATACATTCATCTATACATCCAATGAGCCTTATAGTATATATATAAGTATAGATATAGTATATATGATATATATAATCTATAAGAATTACTAATTAAATTTTCGTTTGAATGTGGTAACTGTACGTTCGAACAGGTCAATGATTTTTAAAATATGTTCAAAGGTTATCGAGGGTTATCGAGGGTATAATAGGTTTTGGGCAAGTCAGACCTAGCAACGTTTAAACCCTGACATTTCCTCTCTGCCGCACCCAACAAGAGAGTTGCCATAGGCCACTGTCAATGCCACCTTAACCACCAATCTCGAACTCAAAATAGGTATGTTATATAGCCTTCAATTTGATGTTATTTTGCATGTTAATAGGTTAGTATTTCGGTATAAATGGGGTTGAAAATAGGTTTTGAATTTATTTTTTCAAAACACCGTATGTAGTTGGAAAAACAAGGTTGGGATGCCTTTATGCTCATCTCGGGCTAGTATTGTTGGGATTTGTGGAAGAACGAAAAGAATCCACCAACTCTTTTCATTTTCAACAATGGCCGAGTCGACTCAACATTGCTGAACTCGATCTAGTTACCATTCGAACGTCCGTGTAACCGTTAGAACGTATGTAAATGAGAGCATTCAATCTATTAACCAAAATGTGTATACCGTTCGAACGGATAACAATATTCGATCGAGCATGTAATGACCATTTCGAACGGTACACATTATATTTGTAATTTTTACGATAGAGGAAAATATATAATGCAATATATAGTGTTTTAGTTAGATATAATTATTTCATCTATGTCTCATGTATTGCATTGTTCTTAATTTTATTTCTAAATTTTAGCACCATTACAATGGCTTCTCCAAGAAGGAAGCTTGGAAAGTTCGGGCAAACCCCCAGCTAAGAAGTCCAAGAGAGGACTGTTTTATTAGAGTGTTAGGTGAAAATTGAAGACTTTCAGGATCTTTTATGGGAAGATCGTTCTCTGGCAGTTGTTTTCCTCGAGCATGGTTGGACACCAATCATTGACCGAAAGGACGAAGGGAGGGACAGGACATGTGACGCCCCCAGATTCCACTTACAATAGGACGGACATCTGAAGCGTCGGGATATGCAACACAAGGTTATCTGTCCCTGTTTATGACAGATAAAGATGCAATGTTCCTAACATGCATCTAGCAATATGCAATATTCACAGCGGATAATTTGTTTTTGAGCAACACTATGTACCAAACTAATAATACAAATACTTAAAAACATGATTAACATTCATGACATGAACTTGAATGTTAACTGATTTGAACATGAACTGGACGTGAACTTGAAACATGACTGAACGTGAACGTGAAACATGACTAAATGTGAACTAGAAATATATGAACTGAATGTGAACTAGAAATATATGAACTAAACGTGAACTTGAAATACATGAATTTGGAATTTTATTTAATAAGCTTGATAATTAAAAGTAACCATGTGGGTGAGACATGGGTCCCCTTTAGCCATGTGTCCATTCTGATTATCGTATCACAACATAGGTATCTGCATCAGCTGTGAGTGCGTTAAGATATGTGCTTGTTCACAATTATATGCACTTGTTATGAACACACGTCTTGTATGTATCATGTCAGGTATCTGCATCCACACAAGTACGTATAAAATGAAATTGAAATGACTTGAAAGGTTGTTCCCGAAATACACAAACTGTACTCGAGATGAAACGTGATATGAGACAAAATGACAGAAACTCTGACGTAACGTAACATGACATGAACATGAGATGAAAGACATGACGTATAATGAGACAGAAAATATTTCAAAGCACGACATAACATATAACAGACAACATTTCATAACATGGCATAAGACATAATAGACGATATTTCATAACATGTAACATACAATATTTCCTAACATGGAATAACATGTAACATAAAATATTACGTGACCTAACATACGTGTAACAGAAAGGTTATGTAACATGATATACTTATAACAGATAGCAATACATGACAGAATAAATTATGTAACAGATAATCATGAAGTAACATTGCATAATATGGCAAATATGATAACATATATACATAAAATGTAGTACCATTACCCATCACGCATACGTAGTAATCTGATAGTAAGTTAAGAGCTAATTTACAGTGATCGTCAAATTTTACGAAGTAAAGCACAAAATATGAGAAACTGTAAGTAGGAGTTCTAAATGTTAGAAACTTAATCACTAACAATTAGAAACATGAAAGAATGCTAACTTAGAGAAAAATTACTATTTTATCCTCTACATGTGAAAAAATGACCATTTTACCCCCTAACTTAAGAATTTCGTATCCTAACTCCAAAAACTGCCAAAACTCAAATATCAACTTAGAAAAATTTAAAACCTAACACAACTATGAGAAACATTTTAGGGCCAAAACTTTTAAATGCCATTTTTCTTTGATTTTTGGTTCAATATCCAACTCCAAAACTCATGATCAAACTGAAATATTGCAAAAAATATCTTCATATCCTAAGTTTAAAAATATGTTTAAAACATCCAACAAAATTATACTTCACATAATCACAAAACTCTTTAGTAAAAAGATCCAAACTTTTTGACTAAAATACAACGCTTGAGTCTCAATGTTTGACCTATTTCAAAATATTTTCAAAAACTCCAAAAATTCAAGACTTTCTTCTAACACGTTCATAACACATTACTAAGAACTAACATGTTTTGAATTAACATAAAAAGTTACTAAAAATCACAAAATAGCACATGAAACACTCAACTCTTACCCTTAGCTAAAAACAATATTTCTTTCCCCACTAGCTTTGATCAAGCACTTGATTCAAGTTATTCTATGGTGAGATCTTCAAACCAAAGCATCACATGGTTTAAAAATGAGTCCTAAAGTAGATCCACATTAAACTTAAAATCATATGGCTAAAAATAATTCAAGACATCTATCTAACTAAAACATCAAACTTTTGACCCAACTGTATAATCTCTTGCATAAAAATTCACATATTTGAAACCAATGCCAAAAAGCTTCAAACTAATATCATAACATGTAGATAAAAGGCTTAAGATCATCAAATAAAAATATCAAAGCTATTGTAGTAAGATTAAACAAAAAAAGACTCAAACTTTCTTAAAACCAAAACTATTTTTCCTCTTTCAGTTTCTAAGTTTCTAGATCTGAGGAAATATTTCATCAAAAGTTTTAATCATGCAACTAATCTCCAACAAACATTCATATATATATATATATGTTAACAACACTCCATAAAAATTTCAGAATAAGATTTGTCCATTAGCTTGATCAAAACTAAAAAACACAATACACTATTCAAATTATCGCCCATAATGACCTTTCCACGGCTTAAACAACGTTTGACCAATAAAACGACCAATAAAAGAACAAATTTCATGAAGACTCAAAGAAGAAAAACTTTCATGAAGGCATCATCATGAGACGATACTTATAAAGGTTCAAAAAATGGCACGCAAAAAGCCATTGTAATCTGTCCGAGAAAGCTTCTAAGGGTTTCTTTTCAAAAAGGTGAGTGAAAAGTGGTGAAGTAAGGGAAATGGTGGCCTGCGCGCCTCAAGCACTTCTGAAAAAGGGAGGTATGGCCTTGTATGACATCCTTAGGTATGATGGTTTTGTCACAAAAAGACAAGAATAGTGTAGGGGATTGGGTTGCTGTTGCTACAGCATAGAAGGGGTGATGAGGTGGATTTTTCTCTCATATCATGAGACTATTTGGGACTGTCATGGGTAGAGGTTGATCTTCCATGGGTGGGGGAAAACATTCTCAAGAATTTTTGCCAAGGTGGCCAAAATTCGTGGGCCTTAAACAAGTAGGCTTCATTTGGAGTTTAAAGAGGGTTTGATTAGAGATTAAGATGCTATCAAAGTTAAATCCAACTTTTCTTGGCCCAATCAAATTTTCAACGTTTAAAGGGGTGGATAATGATGTCATAACATGAATTTGAGGAATTAATTGCATGTGGAAGTGATTTAACCAAATGATTAAATATAATGCTAGAAAAAAGGATCAAATGGGGTTTGGAAGCCAACTTTAGGGTTTGGGAAAATCCTTTAGGGTTTAGCTTCAACCAAACTTTTGGGGTCTCAATTGGATTCCAACCATTTAGGGTTTCACTATGGTTGAAACACTTTTTGGTTTGGCACAGCTTGGATGGTTGGATGGAATAGGGTTTTGCTTAGGTGGCATGATCTCATACATTGATTTCCTTAACAATCCATCTCATGGTTCCTCTTGGTGTCAAGTGTCCAATACTATTCATCAAGCGTGGCTAAGATCTTGTCAAACTGTCCAAATAAAACTTCTCTAACCTAATTTGGACATTCCATACTGTGATTCTGAAAACACTGCACTAGGTGCTACTATTGAGATTACTATTCAATCCAGGAAAGTGAAAATAAAATTTACACAATAGAATCTTAAATATACATACTACACTAACTGGGCAATTCGTTTATTGAAATTCAACCCTAAAGTGCCTCGAAATAAAGAAAACGCATTTTTGAACAAGCGTTTTCTTCGAAAACTGAAAATGAGATTATTACGCCATAAAATCATAAATAATCAACTGAGTCTAATAGTGTAGATCATATCACATTCTAACTATCTAAACTAAATAAAATCGTACTTCTGGCACCACAGTGAGTGGCAACACCGACTGTGTTGATAGACTGAAACCTACGCAATTGGTCAATTCGTGAAAACTTATGGAATTTTCATGAAGTTCCTAAAGCCTTAAGAAATTCCATCATTGAATTTGTAGTGGGTTGTTACACAGGATCTTTGCCCACATCGACATCGTATTTGAGTTCTATAAAGAACTTGGTAGTGTCGACTAGGATGATGACACATGCACCTTCTTAGTTCAAGGCATATCAATTAGATTCTTAGTGGACATAGTCGTCAATTTTCTTAGTATCCCTTGACTGCCCACTGCATATTCGAGTGCCCATGCAGTCTAGACCTGCAGGTGATGGAGAGACTGCTGAGGACGAGGACACTGATGTAGTGAATGAGTTCGATGACCTCGCTGATCATGAGATTTGTTAGTTGATTGTTGGTTCAGATGCTTCCTCCCTATGATGGGACCATGAGCATCAAATAGGCCGACTTATCTAGCTTTTTCAATCTCATGAACATAATAATAGCCAACAACATTGATCTACACTACACAAGACTGAGGTTAGCATGGATCAAGCATGGTTTGTGATACAGGTCGCTCGTGGGGTGCCTATCGACATAGCGAGATATAACTTCACTAAGATTCAATTAGAGGCCACCTATATTACAACAAATATATTGCCATTTGGGGTCCTGCTCACATGATTTCTTTTAGCGACGGGGGTCTAGCCAAATGCTTATGAGCGTGTTCGGGAGCTGATTGGACCGATCAACTTCTCGACCTTGTCACTACAGAGGTGGTCGATACTCAGTGAAATGCACACCCAAGAGATCATGGTGTATCGGGTGAGGCATCTCTACACAGAGCGCATCACGCACTACTATTCGTGAGGAGATTGTAGATATCGTGCATGTAGAGATCTGTGCACAGACAGTAGAGTTGATTGATGCAATACGTACGTAAGTCTGGAGTGCCCTCATAGAGACTGAGTCGAAGATCATGTCTCAGTTGACACATACGGAAACACGCCTTGGTGGGGTCGAGATGGTGCTATAAGATTTGGGCTAGTAGTGTATATCTTTTATTCGCATTTTTTTTTATTTTTTGTATGGACGCTAGCTATTTGTGTTTTTCATAATTAATTTAAATATGAATCTTTTTTTCATTTTCTAAATTAGTTATTGACTTCCTTTATGTATCTATATTCTTTAAATGCTATTTTTTTTTGTATAAATAAAGTAATTACCTATAACTAATTAATAAGGTATTTTTTTGCAATTAAAATTTGTAATAATTTTGCAAATACCAACCAAAGCGTAAGCTAATCACAGCCTCATGCTCTAATATTTAGCAAGCTCAATTTATCCATTCAAAGCATACCCCTTAAAGTGCTCGATAATGAACTCCAATCCGTGTATCACCTAACAATACCCTCCTCTCCTTGTCGCGCAAGAAAATCAGTTGGACCATTGCCTTCTCTGAATTGATGAGCAATGGTGAAACGAAGTACTATTAACAAAATAAGCAGTTCTTCCCAGTAATCCCATAAGTACTAGTTCAAGCACTTCCTAGCCGATAGCCAGTTGACTACCAGCATTGAATCACACTCTATCTCCAACTGCGTAAACCCCATATCCCTGCACATGCCCACGCCAAGTAACAGGGCTCTCAATTCAGCCATGTTATTTGTACCATGTCCGAAGTGTGATGAAAAAGCACCAATAAAATTACCCCCGTGATCCCGAATCACACTGCCACCTCCACAATAACTAGGATTCCCTCTACAACTTTCGTCAACATTGATCTTGACCCACCCCTAACTGGTTTGTGCCAATAAATCAATTGTGCCCTCCGCCTCCTAATACTGCATAAAGGAATATCAAGTGCTTTCAAAATGGAGATGTCCACTGCTATTAGGGACCTGGAATGCATTAGCAAACCGGATAACTTCTGCAACCACACTTTGACAACCAGCCATACACTCTCTACTGTTTCAAGGATCTCCTCCATCCTTGCCTTACAACGTTGCACCCAAAGCCGCCATGTGATAATGCAGGGGAGGATACCGATGATGACACCAATGCGTCACCATCGCCCACCATGAACGATTGACTAGACGTGGGAGACCCAATTTCGTTTCAGCCAAATCCCAGATCTTGGAACGATTGACACAAATGCATATAGCGATCTTTTTGGGCACAACAGAGTGCTATATCCACTCCATCCCTGGCTGGCCTTCCCCTCTTACCCGAATGATGTCCCACGTCGTTGATGAAGAAAAACATCCATCACTAGTAGGTTGCCAAATGATGGAATCCCGACCCTCCTTCCCAACTGCTATGTTTTGCACAATTTCTCATGATTTAACAGCTCCAACCAGCTCCACAAGGCATCCTTCATCCCATCTGTTATCCACCCAAACATCCTGAATTCGAAGTCTCAGATGCTAAATTGAATCCGTAGACGCACAAAGGGGCCCGCTGGCTAGCCAACAGTCATACCAAAATGAAGAGCCACCTTCTTTGACATGTATCTTAGTATTCTGGAGCACCTCTGGAAGCACTTGCAAAACTGACTTCCAGAACCTAGAAGCCGTGGCCCTTGGTTCCGTAAGCAACAGATGTCCATTTCTCACGTACTTTCCTCAAAAAATTTGTGTCCATAAATTATCCACAGATAACAGCCGCGATGCGAACTTCATTTGTAATGATCGTTGAACCTCTGTGAATTTACGAAGGCCAAGACCCCCTTCCTTGAAAGCCAAACAAATTTTGTCCCAAGCATACCATTTTCGTCGAGATTTACCATTAGTCTCTCCCCTAAAAAAAGTAGACAATATAGAATTTAGCTTTTTGAAAACAGCCATAGGGATCTTTAAAAAAGCCAAAAGATGCGTTGCCATACTTGATAAAACATGCTTGAGTAATGTGAGCCGACCACCTTGAGAGAGCAACTTGAATTTCCAGCTGGCAACCTTTCCTTTAATTTTGGAAACCAACGGCTCCAGATTCCGAGATGTAAGTCTACCTGAAACAAGAGGGACACCCAGATAGGTGACAGGAAAACTCCTTTCCATAAAACCGGTTAACCTTCTCAATCTCCTCCTTCGAGCCCCTGATATCAACTTTGAGAAAAAAATTACAGATTTGTCCTTGTTAATCAACTGACCCGATCCCTTCGCATAATAATCAATAAAATTACGTATGAAATACATAACCCATATAATCAGAATAAATGAAATTAATAAAATTTAATTTTCACAATTTTACCCTTAACTCTAAGATACTGATAATTGCTTCAATATATTACCTATATAATTTTTTTTTTATCATCTTAGTTATATTCTATTGAGCCACTGGAACATTCTCTCAATTGATTTTATTATTTTATTATTTTTCTTATATTTTTTATTGTCAACTGTAGTCATTTTATTAAATTTTATTGTTTCCTTAATTATGAGAGGATAGATAACCAGTAAGTTAGAAGGATACTCGACAAGAAAAGGGCAGAGCACTTCTTCAACAAGAGAGTCAGACCCAAAACATTCAAGATAGGCAACCTAGACCTAAGGGAAAGTAGGGTCACTACGAAGGAAGAAGGCAAGCTTGGACCCTAATGGGAAGGACCATGCGTTGTAGTTGCCAACCACAAGCCTGGGTTGTACCGCTTGAAGAATAGCCAAGGCAAGGACTTGCAACACTTCAAGAATGCAGAACACTTGAAGAAATTTTACCCTTAAGTATTTGTTAGAACTCTGCTGTTAAATTCTTGATTATTTCTCGTAGCAAATAAAGCGTCCATTCCGTGCTAGTGACGACTCACCCCTACAAAGAAGGACATAGAGGTCAACAGACCACGTGATCCTTAAACACTAGTGATGAGTCTAAAGACTCGAGGTGCCCATGAAGAAGGGCATGAAGGTCAACATACCACGCGACTCTTAAATACCAATGATGAGTCCAAAGAATCTCGGTGCCCACGAATAAGGGTGTCGAGGTCAATAGACCATGCGATCCTTAAATACCAATGACGAGTCTAAAAATTAGTGGTGCCCAAGAAGAAGGGCATGGAGGTCAACAGACTATGCGACCTTTAAACACCAATGACAAGTCCAAAGACTTGTGGTGCCCACAAAGAAGGGTGTGGAGATAAATAGACACACGCGACCCTTAAATAACAATGACGAGTTCAAACACTTGCGGTGCCAATGAAGAAGGGCGTGAGGTGAAAAGATTATGCGACCCTTAAACACCAATGACGAGTCCAAAGACTCGGGTGCCCACGAAGAAGGGTGATGAGGTCAATAGACCATGCGATCCTTAAACACGAATGACGAGTCCAAAGACTCGTGGTGCCCTCAAAGAAGGGTGCAGATGTCAGGAGAGCCCCCATTAAACACCAACGATCAGTTTAAAGACTCGCGGTGCCCATGAAAAAGAGTGCGAAGGTCAACAGACTACGCAAATCTTAAACACCAATGACAAGTCCAAAGACTCGTGGTGCCTATGAAGAAGGGCGTGGAGGTCAATAGACTACATGCCCCTTCAACACCAATGATGAGTCCAAAGACTCGCGGTGCCCACGAAGAAGGGCATGGCCATCAACAGACTACGTGATTCTTAAACACCAATGATGAGTCCAAAGATTCACGGTGCCCATGAAGAAAGACGTGGAGGTCAACAGACCACATAACCCTTAAACACCAATCAAGAGTCCAAAGACTCGTGGTGCCCAAAAAGAATGGTGCGGAGGTCAACAGACCACGAGACCTTTAAATACCAATGATGAGTCCAAAGACTCGCGGTACCCATGAAGAAAGGCGCGGGGTTTGTAAGCCCCCCAACCTCTGCTTGGGATGTAACAGAACTTAATGCGTAGGGACATACAACACAAAGTTACATACCCCCATACATAACAGTTAATATGCAATGCATCTTAGAAATGCAGCTAGCTGTATGCAATAATCTCATCCTCCTCAATCCTCTTGATCCACTGTTCCATTAGATCCATCTGCATCTACAACTTCTATCGTTTCGAATGAAAGGATAGTGGGTCCACAAAGGGTGAGATTTACTTGAAATCTCAGTAAGTTAGACAACTAACATACACAAAGATAGACTATGCATAAAGAATGATAAACATGAAATGCATGCAATGCAGAAAAACTGTTTTTGTCTCCCATTCAGATTTCTTAAAAGGATAGATTTTGATGCACATTTTCTTACAGAGAACATAATTTTACTTCTGTATTTAAAAACGTGGTTTTTCATCATGAATCACATAAAATTAGAAAATTAATATAATGTATGGTATCATCACAGTTTCCCATATACATTGTGAGTATGTGCTGGTGACTGTAGTACAACTCACGTTGAAACTATCTTGTCTATAGACTCATTCTCAATGGATTGATAATCTAACATAACATAACATCATAAAAATCATAGCACGTACACCCACCAGCATTAATGTTGTAACATATGACTTCGCTTTGAGGTTCTTTAAAAAGAATCCATTCGAAGCCTGTTGACTGTTCTTCATCAACTTAGGGGTTACCACTTCATATTTAATCACACTAGAGTGGACAGAGAAGTTCCACCAAGATACTTCTCCATCCTAGCTTTGGGGTCGTGATAAAATAATTTTTTCATACAATACTTTTAAACATGATTTTCATGATATGCATGTATGTGGCACATTTAAAAAATATAGTTGTATGCAAAATGACAATGGAACATAAGATATGATATTTCATACTCAAAATGACAGTTATAAAATGAATGCGTCATTTATTAATAAATCATAAATAATCATCAAAGTATAAGTTAAAGTCCAACTTACAGACTGTTGAAGTTGGAAGTGAGGTAGTGGTTGTGGTAAAAATTACACTAAGTTAGAATTTATACTAGCTTAAGGAAAAATAAAATTTTCTAGATAAAGGGGAAATTACGAAAATGCCCTTAAACTTCCAAATATTGCTACTAATGCGAATGCTCTCCAATCTTAACCAAAATTCATAGTCCTCATATCTTGCACATTCTAAGACCGTCTATGCCTAAAAAAAAAAAAATCAAAATGATCTTAGCCTATTCATTCTCAATGCTCTCTAGTTGATGCCTATATGAAATTTTGACTATTCATCCTCATGAATGCATGCATGCAAATTCCTCCAATAAAAGATTATCACTATAAATACTCAATGACGAAATAAAAGCTTAACTTTAAGCAAGTTCATCTCAACACTTAATCATGCCTAATAAAATCCTTAAATTCTAACTAAACCTCAGGTGAAGCATGATATGACCTTTCTATTAATGACATGCTGGAATTAAATCATGCATTTTTCTTATCCCAATCAGAAGGTAAATGCTCATATTTCAAGCTTAAGTAAAATAAGTCAATTTCCTTAAATGAATCATGATTAAAAGTCAAACCATACATGCTTTGATGATAAACACAAGATAGAGATTAAAACCTATTATGACATGTTTCTAACCTCAAACTAAACCTTCAAAAATTATTGTAATACATACTCGAATCAAATCATGAATCAAGGCATGCCATAACTAATATTTTCACAAAAATAATTTAAATGCTAAACCTATCTACCAATATTTCGACTTCTAGCTAAACATGGTATCTCATGCTATAGTTACCCAAAATTAATGCTAACAATCAAAAACTCAACTTAACATATGAACTAAGATCTAGAGCGAAAACTTGCAAAGATTCTGTAGCCTTTGAAGCTTCCCACTCAAAGCTCACAACTCAAGAACTCATTTAGAACACTTAAAAGATTCAACGAACTAGAGAATGAGAACTCTCAAGAACACTCAAGGGAGTTTGAGGAAGTGAAGTGAGGAAGAAGTAAGAGTGGAGTGGATTTTATATAGGCTCCAAGGGGTGTGTGTGGTGTTGGCAAGGTGGCCTCCCATTCGGGGTTTTGGGCGGTGGTGATGATGCCGCCTAGTCTAGATCCTACTTGGGTGGTTGGCTCACTTGGTGATCATTGTACCTAAGAGTAGGCTGCAATGGCTATGGGGAGAGGGGCTTGCTGTGTGGTAGTGGTGAAATGGTGATGCAATTAATGCAAATGCTTAAGGGTTGATGGTGCCATCAGGTATGGGGAATTTCTCGAGGCAAAACTTTTTTTCTTATTCATTTGGACTACTTTCTTGGCAATTGTGGCTAGTTTAAGGCATACTTGAGTGTCCTCTTTAGGTGGTAGATGGTGGAGATTGGGTGGTGACATGATGATCAAATAAAATCAAATAAATGGAGAATTTTTATGGGTGGTTGCCAAAATTTCAAGGGCATTTTTAGATTGGACAAAATTTTGGGGTTTTAGTTGGGGTTCTCAAAAATCAAGCTTGGTATGAAATTCATGAATAAATGAGGGGCCAATGATAGAAATGTCCTTGATAAGAATATTCGAGCTAGGGGCACATCAGTCTGGTGCACACAAAAGTACGTGTGGGTGTCGATTGATATGGTTTTAGGGTTTGACATGTCATTACCCTAAATTACATTTGTAAAGGTTTATCGAAAATTCTTATATTATCTAAGAGTAATGGAAATGGATAAACAAACAAGGAAATTTTAGAACAAAAGGATGAAAATGATAAGAATACAAATCAAGCTTAAAACATGGTTTCAAGATCCCTAATCGTGCGATGATCGATCAATGCTCTTAACCAAGATTCTAAACTTAATTTAATTCTTTCTAAAGCTCTTAGGGTTGTGGACTACTCTAATGAGCTAGTCTTCTAAATTCTAGTGTTGATCTAAGAGCATTATCTATAAGGGTAAACAAACAGGGTGTTACACTAGAAACTATGGTTACAAACTAGGAAGGTTTTGAAATTTTGAAATCAAAATGGAGAGATATACGAAGTGTAAAGAGTGGAAGAAACCCAATCAAATAAAACCATTATCTCAAAACAGAATTATTAAAAATACTAAAATATTAGTAATAATAATGATAATAATAAAAATAGTAATTATAAAAATAATAATAATAGACCCTTATTTAGGACCCATATATTAAATCCCTTCCCTTGGTTCGACATAGTCCTCACATCCTTACCTCCTTAACAAGAAATTCAGTCCTTAAAATTTGGTAAGGGTTATTCCTCACTATGGAATTGCCAGGGATGTGCCCAAGGTGGGGCATCAGAAGGAGAGTCTTAGCCCCATCAGAAACATGTCGATATATAGTTTGACATGCTTAACTACCCCCTCAGAGCTCACAATGCCACAATGAGAATCAAGAAGGGTCATCCTTTCTGACTCAAGGATACCATACCAATCCCTCACAAAGTCCAACTCCTCCAAGGTAGTGGTGGTGGTCCAACAGCTTCCCCCGAAGGCAACAGGCCACAAGGAGTCAACACTATGGTACCCATTTGCGGATCGATGTGGTCAAGAAGATCGAGGGGCATAGTGAAAATCGTGGAAGAGGACAGACAATCGACAGTTATGGGAGGATGAAACGGCAAAAGGCACTGTGCTTGATGTCCAAGGAAGGATGACATATGTCAAAGGATACTGCTACAGCCCCCGCTGGTGGCTCCCGTTGGGAGCTACCGCTGGGGGTGTAGTGTTGTTTTATTCATATATTTTTTTAAAATTATTTTTTATATAGATTGTTTAATACTTTTAAATATTTTAAAAAGTAAAATGAATTTAGAATATCATTAAAAAACACTTTCTTAATCAGAAAGTTAAAAAAAATTATTAAAAAATACTTCCTTAATCACGAAGTAAAATAATTTTTTTTTATTTTACTTCATAATTAAGAAAATATTTTTTAATAATATTACTAATTTTCTTATTTTTTTCAAATATTTAAAATTATCAAAAAAATTTATACAAAAAAGATTAAAAAAACACACATTAAAAAAATACATATAAACTCCAACGGGAGCTCCCAGCGGGAGATAAAGCATTATCCTATGTCAAAAGCAGAAGGGACATGCCAAAAAAATCCCATATTCTACGTTGCATGAAGGGAAGAGTGTGAGGTGTGTCAAACGAGCTGACAGATTTCACACTGAACAATGAGGTGAATTATAGGGTGACAGGTGAAACTTCAGAAAAAAGGAACGCACAGATTGCATGTGCTAAATGGGAAGGACACGTGTTCAGAAGAAGAGAATCATATTTGAAATGAATGATGTAGAAAAAGAGATAAAAAAAAAAAAAATAGAGCGAACTTAAAAAAGAGGAAGCTTTTGCCGGTACACGTGCGGCAAGAATATGCGGAGTAATTATTGGATATAAATATGTTTTGTAGGTGAGGAAAGAGTTGTAGGCGATTAAGGGCCACATGTGTACTCACATGATAGAGGGCGACTAAAAGACTAAGCTACGTCAATGAGGTGAATTATTGGTTCGGTGATGAAGTCAATTACCGCTACCCTTCTAATATTGGGATTAGTTCATAAAGACAAATTCTAGAAAGACCTTACCAACAAGGAGACCTAGCTAACCATATTCCAATGAGATATGAATCTACAAAGATAAGTCCAAGCAAGATAGCCATGTTGGATGGTCGCTATCAATGATCGAATCGTGCTCCAAAATGTAATATACCAAACTAGGCACTGAGAATCGTGCTTATGGAGAGCTTTTACACAGCATGATACCTCATAAATTTCCTACCAAGTATATATTATTGATTCATAGATTCATTAGTCATTAGAAGAGCATAATTCTTTGCTGACTTAAGTATCGGAAGCATCCCTCACTAGGTTCCTTGAGCTTTTTCCTTCTTGGTTGGAGGTCGTTAGGGCATGTTGTAGCTATACTTAGAACTTGCATCAACATATGCACTTTGTATTGGTAGAGAGAGACAGAAAGGGGGGAGCTAGAGAGAGAGGGGGAGCCTAGTGGTGAGTAGAGTTTGACAACATTGGTGTCGATGGTGAGCGATTGGCCTCATTATAGAGAGGGAAGATGTTGCGCAAAGAGGGATGGGATTTTGAAGAAAAAAATGAGTGGTGGAGGAGGGGAGACAAGGACTAGAGGAAGGTGAAATAACTAAGGTTTTTTTTTAATTTTTATTGTAAGCAGTGACTTGTCAGTTTTTTGAATCCTTGTTTGTGTCTTTAATAGTTTTCTTTACCAACTAGTATGAGGGCACTTGCGAGGTATGTGCCCGATTTCCATATCCCTATACACATTAATTTAAATTTGAAGGAAAAAGATATAAAGTGATGTTTTCATCGCAGGAAGTAAGTGCTCAAAACTAGGGCGAGCAAAGAGTGGTCGCACCCTGGGGTGAGCAAGCCACTCTTGCTAGTGTCTGGTTCCCCTATACATATTAGTTTAAATTTGAAGAGAAAAGTAAATAAAGTAATATTTTCAAAACACTGTGAGAGGCAAGTGCTCACACCTCGAGGTGAGCAAAAAGTGCTTGCCTCCTCAACAAGCAAACTAATTGTCCTAGGAGCGAGCAAAATTGCTCGCATCTAGGGGCAAGCAAAGAGCTCGCCCCCCCAGAGGGCGAGCAAAACTACTTGTCGCTCCCTGGCGAGCAAGGCATGAGCAAAGTTACTTGAACCCTAGGCGATCAAAAACCTCTCAACCCATGGGAGAACAAAAGTGCTAACACCCTATAGAGCAAGCAAAAGAGCCTGCATCCCTACAAAGAGCTCACACCCCATCTCAGAACCATGAAGTTCATGGTAGAAATACTCACTAGAAATCTCCATCTAAAAATCATCAAGCTTATGGTAGAAATAGCCAGCACAAATCTCCATCTCAAAACCACGACAACAGTAGCACCACAACTAGAAATATCCATCTAATAACCATCAAGCTAACAATGGAAATACCCATGGTGTGTCTTTGGTGAAGAAGTGAGAGAAGGGGCTTGCGAAAGTGAAAGGCAGTGCAGAGAAAGTTCGAGAAATCGGGGGAGAGAGGATCTCACGTCGTTTGTAACAAGAATGAAAACCCTAGAAGGCCATCGTATTCAAGAAGCAAGCCAAAACTGCTCAAAAAATTAGTCTCAATGTAAATGAGTACAAGTATTTATACAAAGAAGAAATGGACTAGTTTGCCCTTACTAAGAACTAAAGACTAAAATGCCCTAAAGAAAACTATACAATATAAAATACCAAATAACATAATTGTACATGTGTCAAAGAATAATTTTAAAACTAATTTAAAAACTTTACAACTTAATACGCCCTTCAAGATGGAGAGTAAATGGAGTGAACTCCCATCTTGGAAATCAAAAACTGAAATTGTTGAGATCCAAAAGGCTTGGTTAATACATCAGCAAGCTGATGCTAAGATGCAAGATGGAATGTTTTGATGATTCCAGCTTGGAGTTTGTCTTGAATGAAATGGTAGTCAAGCTCAATGTATTTAGTCCTTTCGTGAAAAAGGGGATTGGCAGTGATATGAAGTGCAGCTTAACTGTCACAAAAAAGATGAGCACTATGAGTATGAGGAATATGAAAATCAGATAGAAAGGTTAAAAGCCAAACTATTTCACAAGTAGTGGATGTCATGTCTTTATATTCAGCTTCAGCGGAAGAACGAGAAACAGTCTGTTGTTTCTTAGTCTTCCAAGATACCAGAGAGTCACCAAGAAAAACACAGAAACTAGTGGTTGATCTTCTGCTATCGAGACAAGAGGCCTAGTCTGAATCTGCAAAAGCCTTTAGAGTTAGTGAATTATGAGTTGGAAAAAAAAACACCAAGACCAGGAGCATTTTTTACATATTGTAAAATCCTATGAGCTGCAGTCAGATGAGGTAGTCTAGGGCGATCCATAAACTAACTAAGCCTCTGAACAGAGTAAGATAAATCTGGTCTTATAAGAGTAAGGTAGAGAAGTCTACCAATCAATCTTCGAAAGACTGTAGGGTCAGGCAACAAAGAACCATCATCTTTACGAAGTTTCAAATTTTGCTTCATAGGGAAAGAAACTGGTTTACAAGTTAAAAAACCAACATCTTGTAATATTTCAAAAGCATACTTTTGCTGACACAGTGAAATACCACTGGATGATCTGGCCACCTGATGGGAACCAACGTGGGCGTGGTCTTAAAGATTCTTTGCAAGTTCCAGATGGACCAATTACAAGATCAATAGCCATGAAGATCAAGGAAGCAATGCAAGGATTAGTGAAATCCACTTGGGATGAAACTAGTAAGAGCCCAACACTCAAGATGAGTTTGAAAGAAGGAGAACCAGTTTTAATTCACTTGATACAAGATGTGGAAGGCACGACTTAGAATATCGTTTGGGCCTATTGTTATTGATGGCTTTCAACTTGTTAAAGTATTTATTTTATTAGTTTAGAATAAGAGGGCTTGAGGATGCTTAGCGCATGTATGTCTTATTTCTTATGAACTAGGGTTTTGGGAATGCCTTGTATTGTGGCCAATGGCTTATTTGGAAAGTTACATTTTAGGAACTATGGTTTCAAATAGTTACTGTAGCGCGTCACTGTTCACGTCCCAAATCACCATAGTGCCACACTGTTCATCTGGTCGAATCACTGTAGCACCGTACTATTCATCTAGGGGTATTTTTGGAACAAATGTGTTTATTTTGGACTAGGATTTCAATTAGGTTTTGGTTTAAATATTTTTTGTAGCCTCATTTGAAAATTAGACAATATTGAATTTTTATTATGAGTTGAGTTTACTCTTCTTGTTCTTGATTGAACTTTTGAACTTATCAAAGGTAAATCACAACCTTTGTGGCGTTCCTCCTTGTAATCTGGGTTCTTGAAATGAGTTCTCATTGGGTCTAGATTCTCCATCCATTGACTTGATTTTGACTTTCTTGGGTGAGTTTTCAAATTGATTGTGGGTTCAAGGGATTCCATTCCTACGGATTCATATCATTTGGTATTCAGAGCAAGGTTTCCAATCAGGTCTGATTCTATCTTTTAATTCTTACATCTTTTAAATTTAATTCTAGGGCTTCATTATTCTAGGGTTGCAAAAAAAAAAAAAAAATAGAAATAAAAAGTACGCTGCCAAAATTCTTAGGGTTTTGGGTTTGGCTAAAATTTGCATCTCATAGGGTTTCAAAATTCTAGGGTTTCTTGCTTCTCTAAGTTTGCAATTGCTTGGAGTGTCGTTCCATTAATTCTCTTTTATTTCATTGTCATTCTTGTGTGTTTGAATTCAATTGATTGATTTTCAATTGAATATTGCTGTTTGTGATTGAATTATAGAAAAGAAAAGAAAAGAAAATTCGAAAAAAAAAAAGGGTAGCATACTCATAGGTTGCTACATAGTTACAACAAAGAGAAAGAAAGAAATTTGTTGATTGGACCATATCTTCAAAGAGGCTGCATACATCATTATAGTTGGTATCTTGTCTTATAGTTACTCTTTCATTTGCATAATTTTCTTGATTCTTGTGCCATTTTTTATTCCTTCTGTATTTTTTTTGTTCTTGTTTCTTGGACCTAATTACTACTTGGGATAAAACATGGTTGCATTGTCTTGATTGAGTTCAATTAGTTCTTAACGAATTTGAGTGGGAAAACTCTTGAGCTAAAAGGCAAGAATGTGTGAGACTATTATCGAGAAAAAGTCAATTAAGAGTGAAACACGAGTGGAGTCCCATTATTCGAGCATAAACACGTAAGGGAGTGTGTAAAATTTTTCACTTACATTTTTTTTGTGCAGCACATTACGATATCTTGTAGAAGTGACTAATCACCAAAGGAGATGGCAGATAACTCATCCTTTGTGTTGCAAGCCACACAACAACAGTTTGAGCGGTTGAAATTGGTGTTTGGTGAAGTGAGGGATAGGATAAATCAACGAGAAGGCCTGATTAAAAATTTTCAAGATGAGAGAGATAGGAGGCGACGTGAGCCTAGTATTGAGAATGGGTATAAGAATGAAGAGTATAATGAGTCTCTTGTTGCCAGGCCTGCTCTCAATACACAAATTAGGATGGATGATATAGAGCAGTGGAGAGAGAATATTTTTCATACTAGATGCCACATCAATAACAAGGTGTGTAATATGATCATTGATGGGAATAGTTGTATTAATTTGACTAGCACTGCTTTAGTTGAGAAATTGAGTTTATCTACCTTGGAACACCCTAGACCATACAAATTGCAGTGGTTGAGTGATTGTGAGGAGGTTAGGGTAAATAAGCAAGTGCTAGTTTCCTTTTCCATTGGAAAATACCAGGATATGGTGCTTTATGATGTAGTGCCTATGCATTCTAGGCATATTTTGCTGGGGAAGCCATGGTAGTATGATAGGTAGGTGATCCATGATGGGTTAAGGAACATGTATAGTTTTGAAAAGGATGGAAAAATAATTAAACTTGCTCCTTTAATTCCAACACAAGTCCATGGGGACCAACTAAAATTGAAAAGTGAGAGTGATCAAAAAAGCATGAGTGAAAGTGAGATTGAGCTATAAAGCAAAAGTGAATATGAGATTGAGAAAAAAATAAATAGTGAGGCCGAAAAGGAGAGAGAGAGAGAGAGAGAAAATTAGAGAAAAAAATATGAGGGTGAGCCTAAGACCTCAGGAAAAAGAGAGAATGGGTTGAAAAATAATTGTGAGGTCAAGGGTTCAAAAAAAGATGAAGAAAAAAAGAGTGACAGAAAAAAAGTGAGTGAAAAGAAGAAAGAGGATGAAAAGGAAAAGGAGAGTGGAAAAAAAAGTGAGAGTGAAGAAAGTGAGAGAAAACAAAAAGAAAAGAGAGTTTTTATGCTAATGCGAGTTGTAATAGTAATGAACTTGACATATGTTTGCCTAGTGTTATTGTCTCTTTATTGCAGGGATATGAGGTCGTATTTCCTAGCGGTGTGTTTAGTGGATTGCCACCTATTAGGGAGATAGAGCACTACATTGATTTTATACCAGGTGCAATAATTCCAACCCCACCTTTCTTTGAAGAACATGAGTCCTTGACACACTTGAAGAGACAAAGTAAGTTGTCGACTAGAATGCATGCTAAGTGAGAGGACTGCAATGAGACTTTTTCTCATGTAATCAAATACACACAAGGTAAGGAAAATTTTGTGATTGATGCTTTAGTGAAAAGGTATGTCATTGTTTTCATTTTAGATGCAAAGTTATTGAGATTTAAATATGATAAGGAATTGCATGCTAATGATGATGACTTTGCTAGTGTGTATGGAGCATGTGACAAGGTATCGTTTGGTAAGTACTATAGACCAGATTGGTATTTGTTTAGAGAGAATAAACTTTGTAAGCCTACTAGTCTTATGCGTGAGATGCTAGTGCATGTATGTAGTTTGTTGGGTCATTATGGTGTAAAATGGATTTTAAAAGTGTTGTGTGACTATGGGTGGGAGTATTACTTGCCATTCATTGAGTTTGCATATATTTGGGGTGGTCATTTTGGTGCAAGGAAGATTTTAGATGTGTTGCACGAACATTTATGGGAGTATCATTTGCCATTTATTGATATGTTATATGAACGTTTGTGGAAGTATTGCTTGCCATTCATTGAGTTTGTATATAATTGGAGTGGTCATTTTAGGGTAAGGAAAACTTTAGATGTGTTTCATGAACGTTTGTGGGAGTGTCATTTGCCATTCGTTAACGTCTTGCATGAACGTTTGTGGGCGTATTGCTTGCGATTCATTGAGTTTGCATATAATTAGAGTGGTCATTTTGGTGTAAGGAAAACCTTAAATGTGTTTCATGAACATTTGTAGGAGTACCATTTGCCATTCATTGACTTGTTGCATGAACATTTACGGGAGTATCATTTGCCCTTATTAGAGTTTGCATATAATAGGACCATGCATACTACTATTTCTTATTTTTCTTTTGAAGTTATTTATGGTTTTAATCCATTTACTCCTTTAGCTTTGATACTTTTGCTTGTTGATGACAGGAGTAACTTAGATGGACTTTTCCAATTTCTTGAAAAATTATTGAAAATTCATATAAAATGGATCTTCCAGGTAAGTATCATGTTTATGTTTTTTTCAATGTTACTAACATTTTTTCCTTTGATCCATATGGAGATTCAAAGTCGAATCCTTTTGAGGAGAGGGGGAATGATGGGAACCAAGGTGGGCCTAGTCTTAAAGATTCTTTGCAAGTTTCAGATGGGCCAACTACAAGATCAATAGCCACGAAGATCAAGGAAGCAATGCAAGGATTGGTGCAATCCACTTAGGATGAAGCTAGTAAGTGCCCAACACTCAAGATGGGCTTGAAAGAAGGAGAACCAGTTTTAATCCACTTGATACAAGATGTGGAAGACACGACTTAGAGTATCGTTTGGGCCTATTGTTATTGATGGCTTTCAACTTGTTAAAATATTTATTTTATTAATTTAGAATAAGAGAACTTGAGGATGCTTAGCCCATGTATGTCTTATTTCTTATGAACTAGGGTTTTGGGAATACCTTGTATTGTGGCCAATGGCTTATTTGGAAAGTTACATTTTAGGAACTAGGGTTTCAAGAAGTCACTGTAGCGCCACACTGTTCATCTAGTTGAATCACTGTAGCGCCGTACTGTTCATCCAGGGGTATTTTTGGAATAAAAGGGTTTATTTTGGGCTAGAGTTTTAATTAGGTTTTGGTTTAAATACTCTTTGTAGTATCATTTGAAGATTAGACAATATTAAATTTTCATTGTGAGTTGAGTTTATTCCTCTTATTCTTGATTGAACTTTTGAACTTATCAAAGGTAAATCACAACCTTTGTGGCGTTCCTCCTTTTAATCTGGGTTCTTGAGACGGGTTCTTCAACTGGTCTAGATTTTAATATAATCTAGGTTCTTGAAACGAGTTCTTATCGGGTCTAGATTCTCCATCCATTGACTTGATTTTGGCTTTCTTGGGTGAGTTTTCAAATTGATTGTGGGTTCAAGGGATTCCATTCCTGCGGGTTCATATCACCACCTCTAAACCTAGAAAATACTTGAGGGGCCCAAGATCCTTCAGTTTGAATTTTTCATCAAGTAAATATTTCAAGGAATTCATAGATTCCATATCATTACTAGCTATCAAAATGTCATCAACATAAACCAATAGAGCAATAAAAGAGGGACCAGCAGACTTAGTAAATAGTGAATAATCAAATCTGGATTGCACAAATCCCAACCCAAGAAGAGTTGTAGGGAACTTAGAAAACCGTTTTCAAGAGGCCTGTTTGAGGCCATAAAGGGACTTATTCAGTTTGCACACTTGGGACCCCCCTTTAATATGAAACCCAAGGGGTAATTTCATGTATACCTCTTTTGAAAGATTACTATGTAAAAAAGCATTATTGACATCAAGTTGAATAAGATGCCAATTTTTTAAGTAGCAACAGCCAACAAAGTTCTGACAGTGGTCATTTCGGCAACAGGAGAGAAGGTTTCAAAATAATCTAAACCTTCTTTTTGTGTATAACCTTTAGCAACCAGCCTTGCTTTATACCTTTTCACATAACCATCAGCTCGATACTTGATCTTATAAACCCATTTACAACCAATGGGTTGTTTACCAGGAGGTAAAGGGACAACAGTCTAAGTATTATTTAGTTCTAAAGCAGCAATCTCAGTAGTCATAGCATCTCTCCAATGAGAGTGCCTGACTGCCTAATGGTAGAACTCAGGTTCGATGTCAGCAAAGATAGCAAAAGCAAATGATTTATGACTAGAGGACAAGTGATCATAAGAAACAAAATTACAAATGTCATGTTTGATGGAGGAGGAGATGTAACCTGTTGGAGGAATTGATTGAGAGTGTGCAATGGAGGAATTATAATAATAATGCTGCAAATGACCAGGAGCTCCTTGGATTCTGGTGGATCTTCTTGGGGATAAAGGTAAAATATGGTTGGGAGGTTGGGATGGTGTAGTTAAAGCTTCATTAGGGGGAGAAGCTTCATTAGATGAGGCAGTAACATTTCATTAGGTGTAGTTGAAGGTACAGTAAACATATCAAAAGTGAAGGATTGAAAGGGAATAGGAAGAGGAAGAGAGAAAGAACGGGAAGACAAGTCAGTATGAGAAGACTGAAAAGGAGAAACATGTTCATGAAAAACGACATTTCAGGAAACAAAAGATTGATTTGTTTTAAGATCATACAATTTGTAACCCTTGATACCAAATGGGTAACCAAGGAAAACACAGAGCCTAGCTCTCGGATCAAATTTTGTTCTTGCCCTTTGTAAAGTAGATGCAAAACATAAGCAACAAAAAATCCTCAAATGGTCATAAGAGGGAGAGGAGTGACACAAAATTTAAACAAGAGATTTATTCTGAGTAATAGGAGAATGTAATCTATTAATTAACTGTTAAAACAGCATCACCCCAAAATTTGAGAGGCAAATGAGATTGGAACAATAAAGCCTGAGCAACATTAAGGATATGTTGATGTTTCCTTTCCACAATAGAGTTTTATTGTGGAGTTTCAACACAACTATGTTGGTGGATGACTCCCTTAGAAACAAGATATGAAGATAAAAAAAAAAATTTAGTATCATGATCAGTACAATTTATTTTTTATTTTTTATCTTAGTACCAAACTGAGTTTTAATCATTTTGAAAAAGGTTTGAATGAGAAAAGAAAGTTCAGATTTATGCTTGAAAAGATAAACCCAAGTAGCCCTAGTGCAATCATCAACAATAGTTAAGAAAAATTTATAATCTTCAATAATAGGGACTGAAAAAGGGCCCCAAACATCACAATGTAAAAGGTCAAAAGGTAAATGAGAAAGGTTATTAGGATTTGGAAAAGGTAGCTTTCTCTATTTAGCTAGTGGGCAAACAATACATGGGTCATTATACATAATCAAATTAGGCACAATTTTATTCAAGAAAGACATTCTTGAGGCAGACTTCACTCCAGTAGCAATACAAGACAAACAAGTTAACGACGTGAATATGGTTAGGGTTTGAGACTAGCACAGCGGCTAATATAGGGAATGACTAAAGAGAAGAATAGTGAAGAAATAGATGAAGTATAGCATTCAAGACTCTCTAGAAGGTGATGTTTCTCTATATTTCTAGTTGGATTTCGATCACATGGTTTGATTTGGCTCAGAGGTATTTTTGTCTAATTTGATCTATAGTAGGGACACTTTGGTTAGATCAATACTTGTAGCAAGAGTATTTTAGTCCAATATAAAATTTGTTAAGGGATATTTTAATCTAAGTCATTGCATAAATTAGTACTCTATAGACTTTAAACTTGTTCTTTTCTTTTTTTTTTTTAAACAAGTTAAGCATTGCATAGATAAACTAAACGGTTACAAGGGTACAAGATTCAGTAGGGTGGGAGTCCCCGACAATCTTCCCAAAACAAGCAAATAGCAACACCAAAATAAAGATAAAAATAAAAAAGCGGGGTAAGTCAAAGCTTGACTCCAACCCAGTCCCACAAGGAGAAGCCGCTCAAAAGCGGTTTTTACATAGTTTGGTAAATAGGCTATAAACCTACGACTAAACGCCGTAGTCGGGAGGGGTGCGCTGCATCTTGTTGATCTAATCCAACTGTAAGAGACTATCACAACTATATTGTCTTGATTGCTGGTTAGGGAAAGCAGAAACATAGGTGAATAGAAACTAGAAGATGACCCGATACACCAGGGAAGGACCACCACTGACAGCAATGGCGCGTGTAGGACATGCGCCACACTGAGCAAGATAGGAGCACGCGGATCTAGAAGATCCAAGGCCGCTGGCCACGATGGTGCCGTGCGTGGAAGTTGGAAACCCCTTCTGGTGCGGCGGCGTGTGAGGTCCATGTGCATTGTAAGCAGCGCGTGAGCCACACGCGTCGCTAGTTTGGATAGATTTCTTCCTCCGTTCGACAAATCGATGCCTGAGGAGACCATTGGAGAGGCGTGTGGCAGTGGAAAAATGTCGGCAAGCAGCAGGTCAGAACAACTTGTTACAATCGCCGAAAAATGTACAGAGAAACTGTAAATAAACCTATAAACTAGGGTTTGGCGATCGTAGGAGGGGAGGAGACGAAGCTCCACCCCCCCCCCCCGGCGGCGCACGCGGAGTGGCAACGCTATGATGGCTGGCTTGGGTGAAGAGAAAAGCTCTAGGAGAAATGGGGCTCTAAACTCGTTCTTTTAATTATATATATTATATATATATGAGAAATTATGTATCCACCGAGAGATTCCACTGACAAAAACCACCGAATGTGTTTTTTTTTTTTAACATGTGTTTGTTTTTTTTTTTTTTTTATTGTGTTTTCTATTTTTTGTGTTTTAAAAAAATACATAAAAAATTCTTTAAAAAAGTAAAAAATAAAAAAAATGCACCAATGGTAAAAATCCTCGATAGATTCTTAGTTGCCCTGGCAGCTTCCAATATATATATATATATATATATATACACACCCACACACACATACTCTCAAGGGAAATGATATTCTCACTGATGCTCTCCACTTACAAAAGCCACCAATTTTTTTATTCTTAATGATTAAGAAAGTAATTATTTAATAAGTTTGTAATTTTCTTTTTATTTTTGAAAATATTTAAGGAATTTAAAAAAATATTTGAAGGAAAAAAAAAACTAAATTGGCTGTCTCGGTAGAGACTCTCGGTCTGTGGGTGTAGCAGCACCCATACTCTCAAAGGAAAATGTTAGTATGTCCCATAAGTTTGCCCTGTCATTTTGACCGGTGATATATAATTTTTTTTACTTAATAATTAAGAAAATGATTTTTAGTATAATGATGTATTTTTTTACTTTTTTAAATATTTAAAATTTTTTAAAAAATATGAAAAAAAGAAAGGAAAAAAAAAAGATGTGGAATTTTTACTAGCACTACTCAAAAGCAAGGTGGGTGTATATGCTTTCCTGCTTATAAAAAAAAGTCTCGTGTCACTATCAAAATTCAAAATGCTCTCAAAGAGCACCGCAGCCAGCTGCGCATCATGGTTAAGAGCATCCACATTGGTTTGGCCAAATGAGAATATTATCTAAAATTTAGATAATTGATGTAAAAAACACTCCATATTGGATTGACCAAATCTAAAATGAAATAGACTTTTGCTACAGTGGTTGGCCAAAAATGGAGAACTACTATTGATTCATCAAACATTAAAATACTAATTTCTCACTCCAAGCAAACATTAAAATATTAGTTTCTCATTCTAATAAAAATACTATTTGGTTTGTAATTAAGAAATTTAGATAAAAATTTAGATGAGTTTAATCAATTTTTTTTGTTATTAGTATTAAATGACTTTTAAAAATATAATTTTTTAATATTAATTTAATTAGAATATAATTATTATTAATATTAAATTGACAGAATTATAAAATGTAATACAAATAAATTAAATAAAAAAATTATTGATTTAATAGTATTTTATTATTATATAGAGAGTAGATGGTTAATCCAATGTGGGGATTGAATTTAAAGAAAATAGGTAAATATAAAAAAATGTGATATTAGCTAAATTTTAAATATGCATTTGACCAATTCACTGCTAATACTCTAACACGATCCCACGTCAAGTTGAGAAATTCAAATAGCCTACTGAAAATAAGGAACGGCTTACAAGGAAAGTGCGGAAGATATCTTGGGCGACACTTCATGACCAAAATAAATCCCATGTTTACTTATGAAATATTTTTATGATGTTTGTGAATTTTGAATTTTGAGAATATTGTTGAAATTAAGCCATCTTTAGTTATTAAAAATGTTTGGAAATACTTAAAAATTTGTTTGAAAAGGAGAGAAAAATTTAAATAAAAATATTTTTCAAAATAAGTATTACTTTAGAGTTTGTGAAAGTGGATGGATAAAATTGAAAAGTTGTTTGTTTATAATTTTTTCATATTATTTTTTATTTATATTTTGTAAAATTTGTATTAATTTTTGTGTTTGGATAATGATTAGACGAAAAGTTTAAAAAATTTAAATTATAGAAGTTTTTATATTTGAATCATGTTTGGAAACGAAGTCATGAAAAAAGTTGTAAAATCTTGAAAAATCCTTGGTTGCCAAACAAGGACTAAAAAATGAAAAAGAAGAATTTGAAATTTCTTTTAAAAAATAACGTTTGCATTGACGTTTGTGACTTGTGAGAGTGAATGGATTAAGATCCGGTCTGGATATATAGTTCAAATGAGATAAGATAAGATAATTTGATTAGTAGTAAGATTTTTTGAATTAAGATGAGATGAGATAATTTGTAAAAAAGTGTATGTTTGGATAGTGAGATAAGATAGTTTTGACTTTTTGAGTTTTGATAAAAGAAAATCCTAAAACTAGAATTGGGTATTCCCAACTAGGATCCCAATTGGATTTTTATTTATTTATTTTACTTAATAATTAAGTAAGTATTTTTTATTGATGTTGTAAATTCTTTTTTAAAAAAATATTTAAAAATAATAAAAAAAAAGTGAAACAAAAAAAGAAACACATTGGGCGGGATCCCGGTCGGGATCCCTTATGTGTGGGTGTAGAAGCACTCTTTGAAAAATGGATGAGTCCCACCAATGATTGAGTAATAGTTATGAATATATTAATAAAAAATAATATTTATGAGTAATTAAAAAATCTATAATAAATAAATTTAAATCTCAAAATATATTAGGAAGTTGTTGGCTGAAATTACTCTATAATTCCAAAAAATAATTTCTTTTTTTTAAAAGATATTATTCTTAAAGATATTATTATTCTAAAAAGTAATTTAAATCCCAAAATATTGGGAATTTCTATATATAGGAAATTTTTCATTTTTATTCTAATTATAAATTATAATAACTTTGATTATTGTAATAAATAATTATATGAATTATGTTGTAGATTTTTTTTAATAATTAATTAATTTCGAATTTTCTAATAAAACCCCAAAATGAACTTTTATTCAATACTCACAAAATTATCAATTTCTTTGTGAAAACATATTATTCTAATAATGACTTATGAATTATTCTATTTTTTTTTTATCACAAATGAATTTTTTTTACTGCGTGAGATTCTTTTGACTGTTTATGTTAGAAAGTAATGAGATGTGTTTGAAAACTTAGAGATGAAATAAAGATGTGAAATTAACTATTTTGATAGATAAAACTATCTCATCCGTACAGATCATATGACATAGTTTCATCTCATCTGGCAAACCAAACCAGGCCTAAGTTGAAAAGTTGTTTTTATATAAAATAATGTTACATATAATTTTAAGGTATGCAAGTCTTATGCGATCATTTTAAAAGAAGTAAGTTTCAAAATTCAGTGACACTTCTTCAAAAGGATTACACAAGATTTGTTCATTCTAGAATTTTATTAATTGTTTTATTTAAATTTGATTTTTATTAAAAAATTTGATTTTTATGTTTAGATAATGATTAAATGAAAAGTTTAAATATTAAAAAGTCGAAACAGAAACAATTGAGATTTAGATAGGTTTGGCAAGTGGGATGAGATACAAAATTCTCATCTTATCTCATCTCATTATTACAACTTTTTTAAATTTCTACATAAAATATAATAAACAATTTAACTTTTTCAAATCTCAATTCAACTTTTTTAAATTTCAAAATAATAATAATATTTTAAACTTTCAAAATAAAAAAAATTATATCACACTATCCAAACCTGTCCAAGTGATTGGTATGATGAAGAAAAGGGAATGCCTAAATGGGATAATTGGAATTTTAATCCTTATTTACATTTAGATTATATTTTTATTATCAATTGCTAGAGCTAAAGTCCTACATATGAATAACTTATGTATTATGAGATAAATTATAGTTGATAAGTTAATAACTTATATTATCTATTTTGTAATATAAGAAATTATATTAATCAAGTCACATAAATACAAGGGTCAGTTTCATCCATTTGTATGTTACAAGTAGAAACAAGTCATGTTTGAGTTAATCCAATCCGAATTGATTATTAACTAGATTATATAAATCGTATTGTATTATTTATTATTTATATAGGTCGTCTTAATGTTGAAACACGACCCACAAACTACAATTACAATCTTCAAAAGCAACTCGAAGCATTTTGACAAAGTCATGAAGTTGAAAATTAATTTATTTTTTCTTCACAAAGAAGTTGAAAATTATTATTTTTTGTCTCATATTTTATTATTTTTAATTATGTTTTTTATTTGGAATATTTCAAAGAATATTTAAGTAATTGATATTGTTAACGTCGTTTTTCGTACGCCTTTGGGCTGTATTCCAGTAACTCGAGTCATGAGTCTTTCACCTGTACACTTAAGAAAACACAGTAGGGGGCCTTGGTGGAGGCCGAAAAGTCTTCGATGCTAGAGTTAGTATATTTCCTGAGCAGTTTGTGCGTGAGTTTAGAAGAATCAGAGAGAGTTATTTGTACCTACGGGTCGGATTTTATTCTAGGTTTCTGGGTGGGGACAACTTGTACCTGACTTTGGGAGTCCATGTCTCTTCAACTATTCGCTTAGCCAGAATCCTTTAATGTAGTGTGGCTTTTGGGGCGGCGTCATTAATGCGGTGTAGAGTCTGAATAGTGGCGTCATTAATGTAGCATGGCTCCCAGACGTTCCTTGTTAAGCCCTCAATGCCTATTGTCAGGAGATCAAGGGTTCCCCATATTTCCAGCCCCCCACCTGCCTGCACAGGTTCTCGAGGGTAGGGTGTCTTCAGGGAGGTGTCGGGGTGGCGAGTCCCATCTGCCCCGATCGTCTACTTTCCCCACGCGTGGGTTCCTTTGTGTGTGGGTTATGCTCATGGGTCGAGTACTCTGCATAGGCCCACTAACTTCTTTTAAAGGAGGGTTGTTGGGCTTGGCAGGGCTCATTGACTTACTTCCCTAATAGTTTCTCGTGGGTTTGCTATAAAGGCCGATGGGAATTCCTTTTTGCATTCGTCTTCATGCTATTATTTTTCCGCAGTCGGTGACTTGGAGATCCTCTTCCCTAGAAATGGGTAGTTATTACTCTTTCGTCTCTTCTACATGTTAGGTTGTGCGCTCTAGATTATGCTCGTATGGTTTTGTCGTTATTTCAATGATGTCAGGCGAAGGTTCCTCTTCTAACTTTATTGGCATGTTTTCTGATGATTGAATTTTTCACTCGATTGCGTCCTTCCAGTTCCCTCAGCATTGATGGTGTCAGGCGGATCCTCTCCATGTCGCATCGTACGGTACATGTTGCAGGATTCTTGCACGTCTTGCCAGCTTCATGGGGCACGTACGTTCCCATGATTTTGGAATGCCAATCATAGCTGGGGACTATTTAAATTCTCCATTTCATTGTTGGAACCCACTTTGCCTTTTCTTCCTTTCTCATAGGTCTTCGCGCTCCCTTTCTCTTCAAACTTCTCTCTGCGTGTATTTCATATTCCCTTCTTCCGTCTTTACATTCACATGGCTCCAAAGAACTCTTCTCGTCCAGCCCCTAAAAACCCTAAGCCTGCCAAGCCTTCTGGTTCTTTGCATGCTCCCGGGGGCCTAGATCCTCCTGAAGTCCTTACCAAGTCACAAAGATTTGATAGGTTCTCGTGGCAGTAAGTGGTGACTCCTTGTGAGTTTGAGTCGTTGAAGACAACCTACAAGGTGCCAGGAATAGTAGAGTTTTGGGTGCCGTCCCCTAATGAAGGCGCCATGGACTTTGAAAGGTATGCCTCGAAGGTGGTTGTGTACCCTAGCATGTTCTCCAGCGGCCCTAGGCTACCTTTTTGTCGTCCAGTTTGTGATGTGCTGGACTACCTGCGCTTGGCACCTACCCAACTCCACCCAAATGCGTGAATGATCCTAGTATCGTGTTACGTCATTTGGCAGCGAGCCCTGGAAGAGGTAAGTCCAATCACTCTGATTTCATAGCACGTAAGTTCCTCCTTACCCATAATCTTCTGAAGCAAAGTGGAAACAAATTCAGCTTCAGGTCCATTCAAGCGTTAGCTTTAGGTCCGTAGACGTTTCCCTAGCCCACTGATGAAGGGGAAGGTTAAGAAACACAGGAGGGAGTCTCTTACCAAAGCCAACTCCAAAGAAAAGCCCATTCCCCTTCTGAGGCAATCTTCTGTTGCGGTGCTCATTCAATGGCCAAAGCTATTGTCGTAGAAGAAGGTGGTGGCTACCATACCGCCTCCTTAAGCCGCACCTTCTTCCTCTTCCCCACGAGGAAAGCCATGGACGGCTCTGATTTTCTTCAGCAAGTTCAAGTTAATCCTCCGATATCCAATCTTACACAGCCAGGGGGTTCTCCCAACTATTTCATAGGCTTTATCTCCAACCCTGCGGGGCAATGTGGGGGTTGTGGAACTCTCGCCTGGAGGGGAGTTACTCTCCATGAGATTTTATGGGGTCCTTTTGGACCATCCTATTCAAGGGTCCGAGATAGTGCTCTCGTCCCCTAACATTGATCTCGAGAGGGTTCCTTCACCCTTATCCAAAGAGCGTCCTTCCGGTGGTGAGGATCTTCTTGACAGGATTTCTATCCCGAATTCTCCCATCTCTTATTCCCCTGAAGTTGATCTTGTCTCGATCAAGCCTAGCTTGGAGGGCGAGGGAGGTGACGACGTAGTGTCCAAGAGGGAGATAGCGAGGGTCGTGTCATGGGCCGAAGGTGTTCTGGCTGATGCACCCAAGACTAAGGTTGTGACGGTGTCAGTTGAGGCCAGTGAAGCTTCAGCTATTGCGGTTGATGTTAGGACTCCATTGCCCTCCACTGACACCACCCTAGCCTTGGCTTCAGTGGAAGTTGGAGCTGGGGTTGAAGTTGGCGAGAGTGGTGAGGCCCTGGCCACATTGGCGGAGGCTGGTGTTTCTTTGGCCTTCACTGACACCATCTTGGCTTTGGTGTCGACTGGGGCTAGTGCCAAGGCGGGGATGAGAATGGTGGGGGACCGAGGGAGCCCCCCTCGGCCTTGGTACAGATGCATCGGTGGCGGTGAGGCTCTCACAGTTTGCACGGGTTCAAAGGGTCAGAGAGATTTCTGAAAGTACAGTGGAAGGCGAAGGTGAAGGTGAAGGTGAAGGCTAGGAGGTCCATCGCCGGCAGAGTTCATGGTGGGTGCTGAGGCAACGAAGGGTGATGGCATTGTGCTCAAGAACCCTTCTGAGGAGAGGGGGGATGCTACCCCAAGGCCGGAGGTAAGCAGGGGCTGTCCTAACCATGTCTAGGAAGTGACTAGGAGGCTCAGGGAGTTCTTTTCCAGGGTCAACTGTCGACTCGTCATATTTCCCTTTAAGCTTTCTTGGTGCATTTTCCTTCGTCACTAACTTGAAATCTTTATGGTATGGCTTAGAGCAGTTGGTGGCGTTTATTGTGGATGCCCAAGAGGGACTGGAAGGCAAGATCGGGCACTCTGATCTTTGGCATGGTTGACCTTGCATTGTGCCAAAGAAGAGAGGGTGAGGAAAGAAGAGTTTGAAGAAACCCTTGTCAAGGTGCAGTTCAGTCGGCAGTGGAGGCAGAAGAAGATACTTTAGCTTTGTCAACGCAAAGCCTAACTTAAGTTTGACTTGGTGAGGTCCCGGGTGGAGGTTGGCTTGCACCATCTTTAAGTGGCACTTACCGAGGAGGCGAGGCACAAACTTCAGGAGTCACTCAATCGCCAGTAGGAGGAGTTGGAGCGACTGCAAGCTAACAACTCGAAGTCGCTCAAATAGCACAACTCCGACTCCTGGTCATACAAGTGCTTGGAAGGGAGGTTCGAGGAGGCCTCCAAATCTCTGTAGGAAAAAAGGGACTCTCTTAAGGACCAAACTAGGAGAGTGAAGGGCTTGGAGTTCGAGAAAGTTGAGGCCGATCTTGTGATAGCAGCGCATGAGCCACCATCCCAGACTAGCACTCTCACCTTGATAGCGTCGAAATTGTCCTTCCTCAGTTGCACGAGGAGTTGTCACACGTCAGTTTGGCCTGCGACGACACCTGGAATTACGACTACTTAGAGGGTTTGGAGAGAATGAGGGATCATGTGGTCTTGAATCCCGGGAGCAATTTGAGGGCACTGAAAGTGCAAGACCTCCCTCCAGACCCCGCAACCTTAAAGTGAGGCACCTCGATAGGGAAGAAGCTGATCCTGAGTGTTCTCTCAGACAACCTTGCCGCTAACATCACAAGGAAGGTAAGTGTTGGGTTATGCTGGTGCTGATCCCACTTTCCGTCGTGGTGGAGGTTGGGGTAAGTTGCTAGTTGAAGGGCTGGACCCGCTCTTCATCACAGGAGGGATAAGATGGCCTGAAGGCGCATCTCACCCTTTGGGGCCCGGTGGGGAGGTAAGTTACCGGGCAATTTGTGACTGAATCTGCTCCTACCTGTTGACTCTCATGAGGAAAGTAAATGTAGGGCAGCCAAGGGCTGGCCAGTTCTCAACCGCGAGACAGGTAAAGCAGCCTTAGGCATAACTCATCCCATTGGTGCATCGCGGGGAGGTAAGTAGTCGTTGATAGAGATTACGTTGATGAAGATTAAGTTGATGGAGATCACGTTGATGGAGATCACGTTGATGATGATTACATTGATGGAGATTACGGTGGTGGAGATTACTTTGATGGTGATTACGTTGATCGACATTACGTTGATGGAGATTACATTGTAGAGATAGGTGAGATGTATTCTTATGGAGATTGACTTATCCAAACCACTAGCACGTGGGACTATGGTTTTCTTGAAGGGGCATCAAGTTTTTGTGTCCTTTCAATATGAAAGATTGCCACATTTTTGTTTCACATGCGGAATCATTATGCATGGGTATTTTGGGTGTATGGTACCATCTACTTCTTCTCATCTTCTACCATCACTAATAAGCAATATGGATCATGGCTGAGGGCCACTAATTCTCGTGGTGGAGTGGGGAAATTCATTCCTGGAAGGTTAGGACAACCTCCTAGCATGCAACATGGGCATCAGTTATCTTCTTCAAGTTTTTCTGGGAACTGCAATGACAGTTATGTGGCAGTTGACGAAGAAAAAGTGATGTGACAGTAGTTTATTTCTCAACCAGGGACTGGGATTGGCTGTTCATCAGAAACCATAACTACCTTAACTGTAAAAGAAGTAACTACCATGTCTAAAATTGTAGTGAATCCCACACACCCATTTGTCTAGCAGATAATCCTTCCATTGATTCTGATCCCATTACTGATGGTGGGATGGCAGGTGGCTTGTTGAAGACCTCAGTGGATAAAGATAAACATGCAGGTTCTTCCTTGAAGAAATTGAAGAATAAGGTTAGACTGTCTGTTGATCTTAATGACAAACACTCTGCTGAATTTAATACTATTACCCGAACGGAAGTTCTTGCTTATGGGTAAACCAACAAGTACTCACAAGATGAAGTTGACTAGGCAGCAAAAATCTTTGTTTTTATCGACAGAGGCTGGAAAACAACCTTGCTGAGAAAAATGAGGCTTTTAAGTTGGAACTGTCGATGGCTTAACAACCCTCGAACAGTTCATGATCTTAACCTTATGGTTAATGATAAAAAGCCTAGTATTTTATTTCTTATGGAAACTAGAATTCATAAAACAAAGTTGGGTAAGTTGAAGTATGGTTTGGATTTTCAAAACTTATGTATTGTGGATGGCTTTGGCCGTGGGGGTGGTCTTGCTATTCTTTGGAAAGATGACATAGAGTTGGATGTTCACAGCTTCTCACAAAGACACCTCAATTGCTGGATTGCCAATAACCCCAACCCTCATTGGATGCTCACTTGTTTTTATGAACATCCTGTTACTAAAAAAAAATTGGAAAGGTACACTATCCTAAGACATCTTCATTCATTAAATCCTGACAAGTGGCTTTGCATTGGTGATTTTAATGAAATATTATTCCATAGTGAAAATGAGGGTGGTGCTTGAAGGAGTGACTGACAGATTAATCTATTCAATGATGTTTTAAATGATTGTGGTCTTCATGATTTGTTTCTCTTATAGGAACTTCACTTGGTCTAACAATAGGACATATGACTATTTTCCTAGAGAAAGGCTTGACAGAGCAGTAGCCTCTACCAACTGGTGTGATGAGTTTAGAGAAGGGGAAATAAGGGTGCTACCTTCCATTACTTCTTATCACTGTCCTATTTTACTATTTGTGGTACAACAGTAGAGTCACTTAGCCCCTACCAAAAGTTGTGCAGATTTGAAGCTAGTTCGTCTTCTATGAGGATTGTGGTGAGGTCATTAAACATTCTTGGAGGCAAGCAGGAGACTCTTATGGCTGTTATGAATCCCTTTCAGAAGCTTGGCTCTTGCATGAGAACCTTAAAAAGATGGGTACAAGGTAAAGGTCTAGTTTCTGATAAAGCATTGCAAGAGAAGACTGAAAGGTTACAGGTTTTGTAGAATAGTTTAACAACATCATCTGTTGAGAAATTACAACAACTACAAAGGGACATAAGTAAGATTCAGGAAAGTCTTCATCTGAAGTGGAAATAGAGGGCTAAAGTCCATTGGTTATAACATGGTGATAGAAATACAAAATTTTTCCATTTATGTGCAAGTTAAAGGAAAAAGATGAGCATGATTTTACAGGTGGAAGATGAACATGGACTAGTGCATACTACCTCAACTGAGATAGGCAGTGCTTTTATGCAATTTTATCAATCCCTTTTTCATTCAATACAACCTATTGAGATTGGTGTTTGTTTACAAGACCTGAACCCAAGAGTGACTCCATAGTTGAATGCAGCACTGCTACAACAATTTACTGAAGAGGAAGTTAGAGTTGCTGTTTTCCAAATGGGACCCTACAAAGCTCCTAGTCCAAATGGATATCGAGCATGTTTTTATCAAAATCATTGGTCAGTAGTTGGTAAAGAGGTTTGTCATGCTGTTTTATCCTTCTTAAATTCCAATGCTAGTATTGAATCTATCAATTTTACTTATCTGGTTTTGATTCCTAAATCTAATAACCCAAAGCATGTTTCCGAATATAGACCAATCAGTCTTTGTAATGTTTTATACAAAATCATTACAAAGATGATTACAAACAGATTGAAACCCATCTTGTGTGGACTTATTTCACAAAATCAGTGTGCATTTGTCCCTAGTAGACTCATTACAGATAATATTTTGGCTACTTATGAGACTCTTCACACCATGCAAACTCAATTCCGTGGTAGTCAAGGATATATGGCTCTGAAGTTGAATATGAGCAAAACCTATGACAAGTTGGAATGGTAAGGGTTGTGATGTTCAAGATGGGGTTTGCACCACAATGGGTTGAATTGATTATGAACTATATCACCACCAGCTCCTTTTCTGGTTTGGTTAATGGACCTCCTCAACAAAAGTTTAAACCACAGAGGGGTTTGAGGCAAAGCTACCATTTATCACCATATCTTTTTATTATATGTGTTAAAGTTTTAAGCTCCCAACTACTTGCAGCAAATCAAAAATAGATCCTAACTGGGGTACCAATTACTAGAGGAAGAATCACAATGAACCACATTTTCTTTGCTAATGATAGCCTCTTTTTTTGTAAAGCAAACATGTAGGAATGGGCTATTTTGAATTAGATCCTTGGCATTTATGAAGCTGCTTCTGGACAGCAACTCAACAGAGACAAGACCTCTTTGTTTTTTAGTAGAAATACAAGAACAACAACTGAGTAAGTACCTTATGGAGGTGGCAGGCTTACAAGCTTCATCTAACCTGGATAAATATCTAGGCCTTCCATCACTAATTGGCAAATCAAGAACAAATGCTTTCAGAGGGATTAAGGAAAGGGTGGGTAAAAGAATTGGCAATTGGAGAAATAAGTTCCTTTCCCAAGCTGGAAAAGAGATTCTTATTAAAGCTATTTTGCAACCAATGCCAACATACAATATGAGTGTTTTTATGTTACCAAAGTCCCTTTACAAGCAACTTCAATCTCTTTTTGCAAAATTCCAGTGGGGGCATCAAGACAATCAATCCAAAATTCATTGGAGGAATTGGAAGTCAATGAGTGTTCGTAAAAGGAATGGTGGATTAGCTTTTGTGAATTACACAGTTTTAATCTTGTTCTTCTAGCCAAGCAAGCATGGAGACTCATTACATATCCTAATTCCTTACCTAGCAGGATTTTTAAAACAAAATATTACCCACATCAAAATTTATTTCAAGCTGAATTAGGCCTTAGACCCTCATACATATGGAGGAGTATCTTCTAGTCTATTCTTTTGTTGAGTGAAGGCATTATGTGGAAAGTTGGGAATGGTTCACAGATTCTAATTTGGACGGACAAATGGGTTAATAGGGACTTTTCTTGCAAAATTCTGTCTCCTATTTCTGTTCTCAACGAGGATGCTATGGTTGCTGACATAGTTGACTCTAACACAGGGTGGTGGAACTATGAATTAGTTCATAGTATTTTTAATGAGAGTGATATTAAGGAAATACTGAAGATACTTATTGGCATCATGCTTGTTGCAGACAAACAGATATGGAGGGGAACTACAAGTGGGCATTTTTCTAAAAGTGCCTACCATTTGCATAGGCAACTCTTAACATGGTTAGATGGTGCATCTTCTACTCAAGGGGTACATGAGAAGACCTGGAAAAGATTGTGGTCTCTAGAAACATCAAATGGAGTGAAGGTGTTCATGTGGCGTACATGCACTGATGTTTTGTCTACGAGAGTAAACTTACAGAAAAGACATGTCATCTCAGAATCTGTATGCCCTATTTGCTTACAAGAAGATGAGACACCAGGCCATATCTTATGGACATGTCCTTCAGCAAGAGGTGTGGTTGCTTGGTTCTAGATCAATACAAAAGGCCTCAATAACAGTACTGACTTTTTTAGAGTTTTTGAGCAACTTGCAAATCAACTGTCAAGAGAAGATTTGGTGTTCTTTGCTATCTTGGCCAGGTTCATTTGGTTCAAAAGAAACACTCTCATACATGATGGTTCTTTCCAGACACCAGCCATAGTTTACAAGCAAGTTGTTACAGCTTTTAAGAATTCCCAAACTGCAATGCAGCAGCAAACTGTGGCTAGAAGTCCTCATCACCAACAATTTACTGGGAAACTCCTCCACCACATTTGATTAAAATTAATTGGGATGTGGCAATTAGAAATGAGAATAACAAGATTGGTATTGGGGTCATCATTAGGGATGATATGGGTTCTGTTCTTGCTAGTTTAATGCACAGTTCTATTGTGTTGATCCAGCTATTGAAGAAGCTAAGGGTCTAATTACTGCTGCTAATTTTTGTAAAGAGCTGGGTTTGAATTATGTGCTTTTTAAAGGGGACTCATGTCAAGTGGTGCAAGCAATGACTGCCCTAAGGGAACAAACAACAGAAAAGTTTCATTGTTTTGCTTCAGATTTGCAATAACTAATGGCAAACACATTGAAAATTCGTCATGTCAAGAGGGAACTTAATGGGCCTGCTCACCAATTGGCACAAGAAGCTATCAATATGGAGCATGAACTAATTGATGTTGACTGTGTAGCTGATTGTATTAAGACAATTGTAATGGTTGAAGACCATATTCTATGATTAATGCAAATTATGGTTTGATGCCAAAAAAAAAATATATATCTTGATTCCTGACCTGTAAGTTATGGATGCCTTAATTAATAGAATGAAACTTATTTATGTAATCTCTTTTTATGAATTTCAGCTCATTGGAAGAACTCCTCTTGTATATCTTAAAAAAGTCACTGAAGGATGTGGAGCTTGTATCGCTGTCAAGCAAGAAATGATGCAATCCACTGCTAGCATCAAAGATAGGTATCTTAATTTTTTCCCAGTAGAACTATAGCTTTGGGTTGCTAATTTCAATATAATGTTATCAGACAACTTTAATAAAGCACATATTCATTTGCCATAACGCATGAATGAATCCATTAATTAAATTGAAATAATATTCTTTCTTAGAAAAAAAAAATGCTCCAAAAACTAATCTTAGGTCATCGTATCTAACACATATGTGATGAAATCTATGTAGGATAGAAGACAAAATAGAAACAGTCTGAAAAAGTGGAAACACCTCATTGGAACCAAGAGTTTTAGAGAAAAAAAAATGTAAGCCATAACAAATTTGTGGTGACCAATGCCACCTCATGAAAACAAAATTATTTTGGGGAAATGAACTCACTTACTGACGATTGGGTTTTAGAAATGGGTTGCGACGCAACATGCTCACTATTTCAGAAATGAAGGAGACACACATGAATGGCAAAAAAGAGCAATGTTACGTGTAGTCTTCATTTGAGGATCGCATTGTAAGTTTAGTTAATTTTATCTTTAAATTTTTTTAAAATTATAATAATATCCTTATCAAAATAATACTTTTTTTCATTTAATGAAAGGCTTGCACATGTAATCCCCATTTAAAATCTGTAAATAAAATTTTTCAACAAGAAAATATCGAAATAGATTGCAATTCTTCTACATGAATGGTAAGAAACGATGAACGTTGGTGTGTTTTGTGCTTTTCAGCATTCCTAGTTCCTTTCGTGTTCGGCAATTGATCGTTTATATTTTCTTTTTTCTTTAGTTACAGTTGGCATGGAAATGAGACTTCCTTCGTGCGCTTTTCCTGCACAAACTTCCGCAGCCGTAGAAGAACTGATATTTGCTTTCCTGCTTATAAAAAAAAAGTCTCGTGTCACTATCAAAATTCAGAATGCTCTCGAAGACCACAGTCAGCGGGGCATCATGGTCTCAACACGGTACCACGTCAAGTTGAGAAATTCAAGTAGCCTACTGAAAATAAGGAACGCGTTACAAGGAAAGTGCGGAAGATATCTTGGGCGACACTCCATGACCAAAATAAATCCCACGTTTACTTATGAAATATTTTTATGATGTTTGTGAATTTTGAATTTTGAGAATATTTTTGAAATTAATCCATCTTTAGTTATTAAAAATGTTTGGAAATATTTAAAAATTTGTTTGAAAATGAGAGAAAAATTTAAATAAAAATATTTTTCAAACTATGTATTGCTTTAGAATTTGTGAAAGTGGATAGATAAAATTGAAAAATTGTTTGATTATAATTTTTTCATATAATTTTTTATTTAGATTTTGTAAAATTTGTATTAATTATTGTGTTTGAAAAATAATTAGATGAAAAGTTTCAAATATTTAAATTATAAATTTTTTTTAATCTTTTAAGTCATGTTTGGAAATGAAGTTATGAAAAAAGTTGTAAAATCTTGAAAAATCCTTGGTTGCCTTGTTGAAAAATGAAAAGGAAGAATTTGAATAATTTCATTTAAAAAATAAAGTTTGCATTGACCTAGAGTGAATCGATTAAGTTAAAAAGTTCTTTTTATATTGTTATATATGTTTGGATTCATAAGTCTCTTCAATTCATCTCATATTTATCATTATAATTTTTCTAAATTTCTCACAAAATATAATAATATATATATTTTTCAAATTTCAAAAGAATTTTCTCAAATTTCCATACTAAAATATAATAAACAACTCAACTTTTTCAAATCTCAAAAAAATTTTCTCAAATTTCCACATAAAATGTAATAAACATTCAATTTTTTTAATTTTAAAATAATAATAATATTAAAAAATATTATTCTAAAAATATTATTTTTTACTATTCACAAACCATCTTTACTCATCTCTAGTATACAAATCTTATGCCATCATTTTGAAAAAAGTAAGTTTGATTAAATTTAGTTACACTTCTTCAAAAGGCCTACACATTATTTATAAACTCTAAAATTGTATTAATCATTTTATTTTTACTAAAAAAATTGATTTTTATGATTAAATAAAGAATTGAAAGTTGAAAAGTTTAAATATTAAAAAGTCGAAAGAGAAAAAACTGAAATTTATTTTGACTCGTTTGATTTAAAAAATCAACTTGAAATTGTCTGGTTAATACGTCAGCATTGCCCTTGTTTCGCATAGGAAATGCAGCTTCCCGGGAGAGCAAGGCCGTATTGCAAAATGCAGAGAAAAAGAAAAAAGGAGTGCCTGAATGGGATATTTGGAATTTTAATGCTTATTTACATTTAGATTATATTATTTATTATCAATTGCTAGAGATAAAGTCCTACATATGAATAACTTATGTATTATGAGATGAATTATGGTTGAAAAGTTAATAACTTATGTTATCTATTTGTAATATAAGAAATATGTTAATCAAGTCACGTAAATATAAGGGTCGCATAAATTATGTTCTTCCATTTGTATATTACAAGTTGAAACAAGTCATTTTTGAGTTAATCCAATTCAAATTGATTATTAAATAGATTATATAAATCGTATTGTCTTATTTATTATTTATATTAGTTGTCTTAGATTACGTTTGGATTTAAGATAAATTGAGATCAGTTGAATTGAGTTGTAAATAATAATATTTTGTGGGTCTCATTAAGACGAGTTTAACCTTTTTAAGTTGAGATGTGTTTATCTTTTTTAGTTGAAATGTATGAAGTAGGTTAAAATGAGTTTAATTTTTTATGAAAATTTGAAAAACTTGTAGATTTCATCAATGATTGGTTTAAAATGAATTAAGATGAGTTGAGTTGAGTCCAACAATCAAACGCAAATGTTGAAACACGACCCACAAACTATAATTACAATCTTTAAAAGCAATTCGAAGCATTTTCACAAAATCATGAATTTTAAAATAATTTATTTTTTCTTTACAAAGAAGTTGAAAATTATTTTTTTGTCTCATATTTTATTATTTTTAATTATTTTTTTATTAGAAATTTATATTAATAATAACTTAACAATAATAATAATAGGCAGCATAACCAGTCATATGCATGAGAGCAAGAAGCACATGCGAGATAATCGACCATATACATAAATAAATATAAAAGATAGAAAAGATATATGTATTAACTAAGCATTTTGTTAGTGATCCTATTCAATTTAAAGAAAGAACTAGTGACTTGTTAATTAATTTAAGATGTCCTCAATTATCTGATTTCGTTGAGAATTGAAGGAAAAACCAATCTAGGTGTATGATAACTAGAAGGGGTTGGAGAAAGGTTTTACTGGCCAATTAAAAAGTTAGTGTAAACATGATGAAAATATGCAAATTATTAAAATAGAAGAAAAAACCATTCGTTTAAATAATGATTATGAATCATTACAATTATTAATAAAAGAAACTATTAAATATCATAAAGAATAGAAATATTCTTTCTATCTTTTATATCCTTTTATTATAGAAAGAAATTATAATTTCTTTGCTCTCGTATATATGGTTGATTATATAGATTTTTAAAATAAAATTTTTTTATATTTAAAGATAAATAAATAAATTAAAAACTTGTAAGAACATCATGGAGACGAAATTGAAAGAACCCCACCCTTAAAGCTTTCCCATTTGTAAAATTACTTAAAATATTTTAAATGATTAAAGATGAAAGATTGAAAATGTATAGTATCACTTTATTGGTGTTTGCCACGTCAAGCACCAGGATAGGATAGTGCATTATCCGCTTTATTATTATTATTATTATTATCGTCGACGACATCCCTGACATCAATGTGCTCTGTCAGATAATCACTATGCCAAGTAAGCGGAAGGCAAAACGAAAACTTCTTCCTGCTAGCCCTGGCTGCGGGAGTAGCTTATTTTCCCACCATTCAAGCTGGCATATAAAGGGCCCTCTGTCACTCTTTCTCTCCGAAGTTGGACGGCGTGCCTTTTATTTTCTGTGTAGAGCTTAACCCTCGCAGGTACGATAAAAATTTTTTACATGGTAGATGCCGACTGATACTTTAGATCTTTTGTCGTCACTTCTTATGATAAAATGGTTGTTAGTAGTCATATAATGTCTGATCTTTACGTCATTCCCCAATCTTGTCGTTCATGAGATTTTTTGTTCTCTTGGTTTTTATTTTTTATTTTGTCATTCCCTTTATGTTGTTTTCTGAACATATGAGATTCTGTTTAGATGAAAGGCAGAGAAAGAGAGAGAGGGAGGAAAATAAAAGATGGTGACTTGGGTCCCCAGTGAATGCTTCGGCCATTTCAAATTCTCACTAACCAATCAGTTAGCCTCGGATACTGGGTTTTCCCTTTTTTTTGTCTCCTGTCTTCTGTTGATTTCCTTTCTGTCCTCTCTTTTTGGTGTCGAATCGAAATCAATGACAATGACTCAAAAGCATCTATTTTTACAGTCATTTGGCAGGATACTGGTTTGTGAAGATGGCGTAATTCTTTCCTAAAAGAGTAGTATTTATTGTTAAAAAATAAATTTTTTTATATAAATATATGTTGAATAGTTTTGTGAATTGTATAACGTCGTGTAATTACTTTTAAAAAAAATATCAATTATTAAAAATTCTAATTTGACATAATTATCTTCTATTTAAAAAAAAAATAATTGCATAAAAATTGTAAGGTTATAAGTTTTGAAATATAAATGCAAAGTTATTAATAATAATTTGTGATACGCATTGATTTGGGTACCTACCTCACAAGATAAGAAGCCAGCTGCAAATTTTCTTTGGAAAAATCAAAAAGCTACTTTTCCATCCACGAAAGGAAAGATAAAGGTTCCCAGAAACTGGAACGTAACATTATAATAGATATAATTGGCGATGAATGCCATAGTGCATCTGGTTCCTCTTGTGATTCCGTCTATTGACCTTTCCCTTGCATAAGAGTCCAACAGTGGCTAAGTCGACGTGGATGCAAACCGACGCTCATGCTTCTGGCATATTTAAGAATATCTTCGTACATCTGACATTCCAACTGTGGTTCAGTTTGGGTTATTGGGAATCTCAAACCTAAGGTTTCGAAGGTTCCACCTAAANATCGCCAATCATTTCAATCGAGAAGTTTTTCTGAAACCGAGTTGAAGGCACGAAAGAAGAAGAGTTTACACTGGTGTGGTCATAATCCCCTCACTGTCTGTCTCTGGTTAGTTTTTATGTTGCTCGTGAACTGATTTCTTGAATTCCTTCCTTGAGCCTAGTTCGAGACGAAATGGCATGATAGTGATCAGGACTAATCGAACCCTTACTGTTTGGACCATAAAAACTCTGTGCAAAATAGTGGTCAGAAAAATTGAGGGTCAAAATAGTTGAAAATAAGCCATAGATATTTTATGAAAATGGATACTTCGTTAAAAAATTGCAGAAAGCAATAAACGGTACAGATTTAAATGAGGAATCTACAATTATATATTGTTTAACAAATTCAGGATCTGATTGCCTCCAAACTTTACTCTGTTCAATAACTTTGGAATGTTGGGCCAGTGAGTGTGCTGCACCATTTGCATCTCTTCCATTATGTGTGACTTCTATACAAAACTTTTACAAAGATCTGACTTCAGCTAGCAAGGCTTCTTGATGAGACATGTTCATATTTGGTGCATTCAGTCGATCCACTATAGTTTTTATGGTCACTTTCAATAATAATCTTTGGGGCACTCAAATGAAAGGTAGACTGCAGCCCTCATAGAACTTCTAGTGCCTCTATACTTTCCACTTCTTGTTC
>QEOT01009378.1:0-12184 GCA_003123785.1 Pterocarya stenoptera
CGTTGAGAAAAGCAACGGTCAAAATTAAGGAACAAAATTTAAAGTCGGAAGGTTGGAGAGCTAAATAAAGGCAGCAAAGGATGGGGAATGGAGAATAATAAATATATGACTGGTCGTGTTTTTTGCCCTTCATGATCCCCATAATTTCATGAATGCCACTCTGCCACAACGATCCGTTTCCACTCAAATGACCACGATGCCCATCATTGATTGAAGGATTTATGATTTCGTACTTTAGAGTTGTGAGATATTCTTTCTCGTTATAATCTCTGCCAAGTTTAGTTGGTCTGTTTTTGTCCGTTACCCAACTACCCATTAGTCAGTCCGTTATAATTACAAGGCTAAATTATTATAAAATGTTTTATGTTTTATATCCTAATTTACGTAACAATAATTGTACTTGATCAGTTACACTACATTATCATTTATCTAATATAATTTAATTTAAAAAATAAATTTTAAATTTTAAATGTTACAAATTAAATTATACAATATAAATGATGTGCAGTATAAAGACCTTCAAATAATACTATAAAACTACTCTTTACATAATTTACACGTAATAAGGATCCCGTAAAATATTAAAGCTTTATTTGAGAAATATTAAAAAAGAAATTGACATGGTGCAATCTAAATATCAATTTGAATAACATGTCAAATTGAGTAATCATACACTCAATTAATCTAATTAAATATATCAAAACCTTCAATCTTATCCCTTTTTTTTTTTTTATTTAACTTCATATTCATAATTCTTGTAAAATCGATTTTTTTGCCCATTAAACATTTAAATTTTGTTTTGTTTTTGTTTTTGTCTTTTTCGAAAGGAGATGTTGGTAATTGGGTTTCTAATCTTAAAGGGTACAAAATCAAGAAAATAATTTTTTTAAAAGCAAAATAAAGTCGGGTGTAAAGAAAAGGAAGAGGGGAACCTGGACCCACACCCACTAAAGCGGCACGATGCCCCCTGTATTATTTATTTATTCATAAATATCGATTACACGGTACCGTACCCATTCAAAGAAAGTAAGTAATTTGGGTTGAGTAGTTTTAGGCTGTAAATGCGAGCCCAGAGGCAACATTCTGTTGGATCAGTTTGAGCATCTGTGGACCCATAAAAGTTTATGTGTCTGTTGGCAAAAGGCTACATTCTTAGTGGGCCGATCTTTATCCGCTCTATTCTAAGGATGTTCGGGGGTCGACTGTCGAGCCCCATAATTTATAAACTCAACGATTTTCATTTCTTTAATGGGCAACTTATAATGTCTGTTCAGAAAACCAAAAAGACACGAAACAATTAAATGTGCATATATATATAATTAAAAATTAATTGGGAAATTTTCTCTGTAAAGCCCCAGCATTTTTTTAAGAATTTTGCGACATACAATTATTTTTATATATTTTTTGTGCACTCTACTAATATGATTGACGGAAACAGTAATTTTATATTAAAAAAAAGTGACACAACCAATCACATCAATGAAGTACATAATAAGTATGCAAAAATGACAGCACATAAAGTTTTTATTTTTTTAAAAGAAAATTATATTGATCACACTATCATCTCATTTTCATGCTACTATATAAGATATATCAAATTTATCACTATTAGATGATCTTTTATTAAATGATCATTTATCATCTAATTGTGATAAGTGTGTCACATTTTACACAATGAGATAAAAATGAGATAGGAGTATAGTGTATAACATTACTCTTTTTTAAAACATCTCAAGTGAATATTTGTAGTAGGAGTTCAAGTTTCGTGGTGTTTGAGTATTATTTGAAGCCTTAAATTTCATGCTTACGATTTATCTTATGTGTAATGCTAGACACAGTGTACAAACTCTACGCATTCTTTTTCAAAAGAAGTAAAGTCCGTTATTCAAAAAAATCGTTTCATTTGAGTCTTAGATTTAATCACTTTTTTTAAAAGAGTAGGCAAAACTTGCACATTCTAAGACTGAAAATATCATTTCTTTTATCTTATTAATTACATGCTATAATTTAATTTATTATGAAAGTTGAAAATCATCAGAAAATATTATAAGTCGAAGGTTTTCTATATGAGAAATGCTAGCATGTCACCCGAGTTTACCCCCTCATTTTGACCGTTTATGTATTTTATTTATTTTTCGCTTAATGATTAAGAAAGTAACTTTTAGTGTATTGGTATTTTTTTAAAAAAATTTAAATATGTTAAAAAAATATGAAAAGAAAAAGAAAAAGAAAAAAACAAATTTGTGCTAGGTGACACGCTCAACAGTTGTTGCTGGACGATAGCCTAACACTATTCTTTCTATATATATATATATAATATATATCTTTATTATATAAGTGCCTATCTAACTACTACAGTATTTTCTCTTGTTTCTCCCGTTAAATTTTCTTGTTTCTCGTTAAATCCATTAACTTCTGCCCAAAGCATCATAGCCAAAGCCACATTTTGGCTTACAAATAGACCTGCAGTGAGAATAAAACAGATAAAAAAATAATGCAAGAGAGGAGAAGAGAAGGCTTAGATTTGCAGCAAAACAGTAACAAGATCATAGAGATTAAAATGCAAGCTATTACCAGACGAAAAAGGAGGAAGAGAGCTGCGGCACAACTAGATTTGCAAATGAAGAAAGATGAAATTGAAAAATCTTCTCAAAGCATGGGTAGAGGGAAAAAGAAATGGAAATGCATGGGTGTTTTTCACAAGCTTGAGCCCGAAATACTAAAGGAACGACGGAGAGAAAGTGGCAAGCATGGAGGCTCAGCTATGCTCACGGTTTGGGGTTAAAACAGGGCACGGGTTGGGGTAAAAAAACAGAGCATGGGATGGGAGAGAAATGGAGGTGAGGGCAGATGGTGGTTCTCGCCACGGAGCGCAGGGCACGGAGGAGAAATGGCATATATATATATATATAGAGAGAGAGAGAGAGAGAGAGAGAGAGGCTCATGGATAAGGCCTGCAATGAAGAAAAACAGAGGAAACCTAGAAGAGGAAGAAAAAGGAAGGCAACGGCGCGCAGGAGAAGAAGAAAATCCTAAGGGACGACCAAAACGGCGCCGTTAGAGGAATAGAGGGTTGGACTGAAAACAAGCCCACGAGCTGGGCTTCACAAAGCCAAATGGGCCCAAAACAGAGAAAACCCATTAAAAACAAGCCATATCCGAAAATACAGGTCCAATAAAATAAAAAAGATACAAAAAATAGAAAAAAGGTAAATAAAAACACTACAACTAAAAATTAATAAAATAAAACAATTAAGCCCAACAATGAAATAAATTAAAATAGAGAGCAATTTAAATACTAAACAATAATTAATATTAAGAAAGCACATCAAAATAAATTTCACAACTTGGTTGTCACAAAATAATACAATGAAAATCACGTTAAATTAAAACAAGAAAACCAATATTACTAATAAATAAAATAATTATTTAATTAAAATACACAAAAATACGGAGTATCACAAAAGAAGCGATTATGCTGGGATAGCAAGGAAGCACTAGCCCAACCCGTTGGTATAGTTTTCCTTGGACCATACTATGTTAGGGCAGGGATGGGCAACCCACAAGGTTTTCTCTTATGGGCAACTCATAGTCTATGAATGGTCCTCTAGGCATGTTAGAAATTTTATATTTCCCCTAATGGTTTCCCAACAAATTCTTGTTGCACGTGTGTTGGCAAAAATTAAAGTACTGATCGTAATAGTTAATTTGTTTGTTAAAGTTCCTTTGTAATATTCTATTAATTATATTACTTGTATAAAAATTGAAGCAATGTCTTCTAAGCTATACATGCCATCAACTATTTTTATAAATTTTGTAAAAAAACATATTATTTTTGTAAAATAACTATTTGATCTAACTAGGTAAACGTGCTTTGCACTTTGCTTTGACCTAATGTGTGTGTGTGTGTGTGTATATATATATATATAGTTGTAGAGATTCGTTATCTATCTCAGCTTTGCGCTTGCTTCGAGTGACTTTTAGCCTTGGGGCATTTCAAATATCTTTATTTTGGTAAAAGGAGAGTGCAATAGTTACAAGAATATTACATAAAAATAAAAATAATTTATACACTAATATGCTTTTATATGATATATTACATCACTTTAAAATAAAAATAATTTTATAATCGAACGTATCATCAAATCACATTAGTTTATAAATTTATTTTGGTGAATCTTTTTAAGATTTAATTAGCGGCTAGCTCGTTATCACTTCCAATAATTACACATCTCATGACTAAAACAAATAGCTAGAGAGGATGATTATGTCATTCATTTCAGGATGAATTAATATGTCCTAGCTACCAATCTTGCATGACAAGTACGACAATGCGTGCACCTTTCCAGCCTGAAAAAAAAAAAAGAAAAAAAAAAAAAAAGACAAATCCCCAAACAATCTACTTTTAAGAAGCGCTCCTGTCCTACCAATCTTTGCACGAACACGACAAGATGCACGTGAAACTTTCCAGCGAAAGAAAAGCCCCACAAAAAAATGGTGCCCTTCCGAATATCTCCCACTACTCGATCACAATCCATGCCCCAACTCCCCCAATCAAATCCATATTTAATTTAATTTGCGACAATCATTGCCTATTCGACTACCAATATGCGTATCTGATGAGAATGATAATGTGACTAGGAATGAGAGAATTAACCCAACATGAATTGCCAAAAGCTGCGTGCCGGGCAACTGGCCGGGCAGCTAGTTCCTGTTAAGTTATTTGATAAGAAATGATTATTTTTGTAGTAAATAATTAATTATAAATAAATATTTTTCTTGTTGTAATTAGGCATGCTGCATGATCATGCATGTTCGCATGCACCCATAATTCCTACGTGTATTAATGCTGCAAAGATTAATAATGTGGTTTGCTGACACTAGCCCACTAAAGTTTTTCTACCGCTCTATTAATTTATACAAGAACGACATAATTCTTTTGTGACTTTACAAGATCAGCACCATATATACGAATTCCACCCACCCATAAACATCACATCGCCGCCCATGCACGCCCAGTTTCAAGACAAGACCATCGTTAGTTCTCTTTAATTGGTATGATCTTATTTTTCAAAGAGCCTTCATGATGCTCCTCTTTTGTAGCATTAACACATGAGTTTGATGCTCTACATGAACGATTACCGCAATTGAGATATTACAATAACAATTTAACATTGATTGGAATATTGCATCAATAATCACTCGATCGAGCGGTGACATCTTCTTAATTAATTCACATGACCGTCATTCAGGCATTTTTCCTTTTTGATAGGCATATCCGATGCATGAGTGATGAGAAACCCCACGCTTAATTACCAAAAATGGTGTATATATATATGCCTATGTTTTACTGCATGCAGGTCTATATATATATACACACGAATAATTCAGGCATTGGAGCATATAGATATAATTTTATTAGCCATATATTATAATAATGAGTAGGGTATTTTCCCATTTCTTCCTTAATTGTATGATCATCAGCTTGCGACGTTTCTGCCACACTCAATTTTGGTCAATAATATTCTCCGTCGGCCACTAACATGAGCAGAATATATATGCTGTTCCCCGGCCAGTCTCGTCGTCTTCAAGGTTGGGTCTTATATATGGTGAAATTAAGTTGGCTTTGAAATCCTAGCTAGCCTTATGAAAATTGACATATTTCTGATGTAAATGCCTTCACAAATATATATATATATTTTCACAAATATGCTTCTAGTCTTCTACGAACGTTGAGTACTCTATCCTTGGGTACATATTTCATAAAAGAAAATACAATCAGATTGGTAAATTCATAATTGGCTACTTTCACAAAACTTAAGCTCAACGAAAAATCACGTTATGTATCACGTGGCTTGGTTTGGTTATACATACCAAATAATCTCATCTCATATAATTATTACAATTTTATTAAATAATTCTCACATAAAATATAATAAGTAATTCTCACATAAAATATAATAAATAATTCAACTTGTTTAAATCTCAAAATAAAAGATTATATTAAAAATTTATATTTTAATAATATTTTATTTAACTTTCAACTTTTATCTTATCTCATTTGTGTAACCAAAAATAATATGAATGGATGATTTTTTTTGTACTCATCATAATATCTACATATTTATTCATCTCAATTTATTAACTTATAACAAACATATGCATGTATATGCAGACTTTCTTTAACTTGATATCTAAGTTCTTAAAATAAAAAGTAATTCTAAATTCAGTTTTAGAATATGTGAGTTTTGCATTTTTTTTTTTTTTTGAAAAAAAAAAAGTAGAGAGGGTGTGCAAGACCTGCGCAGTACTTCCTTTTCAAAAAAATGGGGCTCGATCACCATTAAAAAAATAAAATTTTCATGTGAATCATGAATTTACCTATTTTTTTCAAATAGAGTATGTGGTACTTGAACATCTTAGAACTACAAATATCAATTATCTAAAATAAAAAGATACAAAATATTGATTAGGAAACTTTGAGTGATTTTCTATAAAATTATGTAACTATTTATATAAGAGAAATGTTATAACCACAAATAGATCTCATAAAAATAAATATACAAATTGGTATGACTTTATATGATACGTAAAATTTACTTTACAATAATTAAAATAATTTTATAATTCTAGTGTATCAGATCAAATTGCGTTAATTTATAAGTTTATTTTTATAGAATATATTTGTGCCTAAAACATTTGTAATGCATGAAAATATAAAAGATAAAAAAGGATCGAATAACAAGATAAAGTGCTGACGTAATGTTCCAGATCGAAATTGGCCAAGCTGGTCGCTTTTCGCGAAGGCAGGGGAACAAATGTGAACTTTTCTGCTAAATAATAATTATTAGATGGCATGGGCAACAAAGATCGGTGTCTTTACATCTAATATTATTGTTTAATTCAATAAAGACACAAAACTCATGATCAGCATTTTAAAATGCATGCCAGAACTCTCCCGATCGACAGTGGCCAATTCCATGATGATGATCAATTAAGAGAATAACTTTCTGCAGGATCAATCTGTTTTTCTCTATATAATAGAGATGAATCACAAAATGCCACGTAAGTCATACACCATATTTGTTGTGGAGAGCATTTCAAAGGAAAATACATCTCTTTTCTGTTGATCTGCGATCCCTTCTCTCTCTCTCTCTCTCTCTTCTCCACACAAATGCTTCCAAATAAAAATCCTTCCTCTCTGTACTGATTTCTCGGCGGCTGCTAGGCTCCCGGCGTACGGCATCCCCCCCAATTATCTCTTCCTCCCAAATCTCCTCTCCGTCTCATTTTCATGTTCTAGGACTCAAGAAAAACCAACACCAACACATCTGTTCATATCCCATTTTTTGGAAAATGGAAAAGAAAAGTGAATTTGTTGCAGTTGACTGGAAAATACAATTTAAAAAAATATTAAATTAATTTTTTTGTTCAGAAACTCATGTAAATAATGTTACAAGAAAGAGAGAGAGAAGGTTTGTTTCAGAGAGAAAGAGGGGGGACACAGGAGGAGGAGTCCTTCGGGAGGTGGGGAAGAAGAAAATGAGGCAGAAGGGTTCCGTGTAAACGCTAGTGTAATTGTCCTAAATATCCTGCTATGGTGCAACCAGTTCTAGACTTTAATTTTATGCAATGCTAAAATGTCATCTCACTATTGATTTCCAACAAAGCCACTCTATCCGATTGGCCTGTCCAAAGATGCTCTGATAACTCAATTAAAACTAGTACAACAGCAACTTCGATCCGTGTAAAATAATTACGTGGTGGCCGCAACTCAGAATTAAAAAAAAATAGTTGATGATGATGACCTTCATGCGTGGGATTTAAAAACGAAACATGAATAATTAATAACTTAATCAATATAAGATTTTAATTTTCTTTTCTGAAACTCCAAAAATTGTTGTGTGTATATATATATATTGATATTACACAAAGTTCAATAATTTTGTTCAAATATTGCAGATAATGTTCATGACCATGCATGTTCAATAAATTAAGATATAGAAGATAACTTTCTTATAGATTAATTGGTAACCCACATTGAGATAATAATGATAGATCATGATTTAGTACAAATATAATAACTGATGAATTTTATTAACTGTCAAATTATTACAACGTCGAATTCAATTATTATAATTAATATCATTAATTTTTTTTTAATCTTGATTGTATAGTCTTAATTCTAATTCTATGTTAATTTTTATATATAGTTTAGCCGCACTATACAAAAATCCCGATTTCCTTTGACAGCGCCCTTTCGATAATTTATTGCATATACCTCCGTGCATGCAGTAGCATTTAAGTAATGTCCTTTGATTTTTGCGGTTTCAGCCTATAAACGGCGCATGGACTACCCTTTCAATTAGGACGGGTTTGATTACACAAAATTAAATTATTTTATTTCATCTCATGTCATATAATAATCATTACAATTTTTTTAAATTTTCACAAGTATAAAATATAATAAATAATTCAACTTTTTTAAATTTTAAAATAAAAATAATATTTAAAATTTATATTATAATAATATTTTATTTAATTTTTAACAAAACATTTCATCTCATCTCATCTATGTAACTAAACATTAATATGACCATAACACCGTACGTACGTGTAACTCATCTATTTTTATTTTTATCAACAGATTAAACGTCTAAACAATGGAAAAGCTTTTATCATCAGAATTTAACCAAAAATGCGTAAATTGTTTTTAATTTTAATAGTTTAGAGTGTCGATTGCAAGTTTTGATAGCTCATATATATATATATATATATATATATAATAGAAACTAAAAAAAGTTATGGCAATTCAGTGTACAAGAATATTCTAACATTGTGCCCTAATATTAAATAAAAAAAGAGTAAAAAATCAAAAGGGGGTCGGGGGTTGATCGGATATGGACCCCTTTAGTTGCGTCTATCCTTGAGCAAGCTTTTAAAGAGCTTAATTGGAGCACTTTGTAAGCAACTAAATTCAGTCAAAAGAAAAAAAGGAAAAAAAGGAAAGAAAGAAAGAAAAGAAAAGGTAGCTAGCTATATATTCTTTTTAGAAAAATATTAGTATGCCACATTTTGACCTTTTATGTATTTAATTTTTTTTAATTAATAATTAAAAAAATTGATTTTTAGTATATTGGTATATTTTTTATTTTTTAAAAATATTAAAAAGATATTAAAAAAAAAGATAAAAATAAAAAAATAACTTTGTACTAGCAGGCACGATCAGCTGTCAAAGCTGGGGCATGCTAGCACGACTCTTCTTTTTAACTCCTAAATGATTAAAATAATAATATTAATAAAAACAAAGAGTAAAGAGTGAAATTAAGCCAATGAAACGAGGAAAAAAATAATACAAAAGAGATTGAAAAAATGTGGACAATAATTAACTCAGATAAAAGATATAGAGGGAGAAAAAATGGTTCAATATATATAGGAGATTAATTAAGGAGAGTAAGTGCATGCATGCTAATGGAGATAAAAGAAAATGTAAATATAATATTCCCATACGCTTTAGCACGAACGGAACATATGCCTGCTAAAGTGCTGGATTTTTCTATAATAAACAACAAGCATTTGCTGATTTCCATATGGTCTCAGATATGGATTCCCATTATGCCTGCCCCGGCCTCGTCGACAACCCACTATCTATCCCCATGAAAATTAGTGCTCGGAAAATCATCCTTTACACTTGAAACTTCAAAGTATATTTTCGTTACTGGTCCGATTTAAAGCCATTTTCAATCACTTTACACGATGATCATGTAAATTCCTTTCTTAACCCTGCCTTCTCTTCTACTTAAAACCTGGAGCCTCTTCTTCACGATGCTCCACGCTTAAGTTCTAGTACTACTCCGGCCAGAAGCATCTGATCTCCATAATATTTTCTAGCTTTTTCTCTAAAGATCTTCTCGATCTGGGTCAACATGTTTTAGATTGTATTAATTTCCTAGAACTTGCATATACAGGCCAGAAGCTCTTAGATAGTTTTCCCCTTTCTTTTCCCTGTTGATTTTGGTTGCCAGCTTGCTCAATTGTTTTCGATCGTAGTTTGCTTCTTTTCTAACACCTTGCACCTCTCTATATCTCACGCGCGCGCGCAGAGATGGCAAGTTGGATTCATAACGGGAAACAAAAAAAAAAACGTGATATATGCTATTATTGAAGTAGCGGATTAATTAGTTTAAAGAGACTTTTCTTTGTGAACGTAAATTGGCAGAGCTTCAGAGAGAACTATGGCTTCCGGGCCGGAAAAAAACACGACAGATCAGAAAAGGCCGCAGAAAAGCTACTTTGATGTGTTGGGTCTGTGCTGCTCGTCCGAGGTGCCTTTAATTGAGAACATACTCAAGCCTCTTGACGGTGTCATGGAGGTATCGGTCATCGTGCCATCAAGAACAGTCATCGTGGTTCATGACAATCTCCTCATTTCCCAGCTTCAAATTGGTAAGAGTACTTTAATTTGCAGTTAATTTATTGTATCAACATATCATTTTTTTTAAGATCTATGATATATAGTTATAAAAAAAAAAAAAAATCAACATTATTATAGAACTCACTTCAATTATATGTCGAGTGTATTGAAAAATAGACTTACAAATAAAGTCTTTTAATTAATCAGTAAATAATAATAAAAAAGCTTGTTCTATATCAAAATGTTTTATGTTATATGTTTCCATTGGTTTCAGAGTCAAAAACTCTAGAATAACTCTTTTTACTTTGATGAATTAATGGAAAGATAGCGCAATTTTTTTAATATGCAAAAAGCTAGAAGGGATGCTTTAACTGATCATCCTTCTAGATCATTGATATACCCCTTTTTTAATTTTAAACTACAAATTAATAAATTAGCCATCATAAAGATATATATTCTTTACAAAAGCTAGCCATGCATATATAATAAACATTATCTTTTTTATATATGACTTTTTGACGGATATTTAAGGATTATCTCTCTGTATATTCTTTTAACAATATTTTCTTAATTAATTCCATGCTAGCTAGAATTTTACTGAGAACAATGTGTTAATTAATATTACATCACATTAATTTCCTCCAAATCCGACAAAATTTGTGGCTAAATCACTACAAGAAAATTGCTTATTGATGATCAGTTAATTTCAACGAAATGATTATTTACAATTAAAATTAGTCACAAATAATCTTTTCGCCGCTAACAAATAGTCACAAATATCCATTTTTCTTGTAATGAATTACATTTCGTGAGTACTCTTTTTTTCTTCTTTTTTTTTTTAATTTTTATCAAAGACTTTCCGTTCTCATGATAAATTTAAAAATAATATATAACTTTGGAGAGTGAACTAATTAATTAACAAGATATATGGTGAAAGGCACGCTTTATGTTCCACGTTAAATAATTCGATATATAGAGAATTAGATCAACCAGCGCCTAGCTATAATTCTTTTTAATTTTTGAACTTATTACACTTCAAGAAAACTGTTTATTTGTAGCCAGTTAATATATCATGCCCTTTTCTTTACAGTATATATAGCTACTTTATTTTATTGGGTTTTAATTTATTTACGTCATGTATATTCACTATAAAAAAACTGTTTATTTCCGACTAGTTAATTTCAACGAATTTGCAGTTAAAATTGATTACAAATAATCTTTTAGTTGCAATAAATTAGTCACTAAAATCCATTTTTTCTTGTAGTGATTATAACAGATTATACATAATTATTAGACATCATGTTTTAATTTGTAATTAAGAATATTAAATGAATATATATATATTTATATATGACAGTTAAAGCTCTAAACCAAGCAAGGCTGGAAGCAAACGTCAGGGTATATGGGGAGGAGAATTACAAGAAAAAATGGCCAAGTCCATATGCAGTGGCCAGTGGTTCATTGCTTCTGTTATCATTATTCAAATATGTTTATCAACCACTCCAATGGCTGGCTGTTGGAGCTGTCGCTGTTGGCATAGTTCCAATTGTGTTGAAAGGGGTGGTGGCCATCCGCAATCTTAGGCTTGACATCAACATTCTTGTTTTGATTGCAGGTACGTAATATATATAAGTGACTCTTTTTTTTTTTCTTTTAATATTAATTATTAATTAACCGCTTTATATATGTGTGTCATGTATTTCTGAGGGCATCTATGCATAATTAATCTTCACAATCATTCTTTTTATTTATAAAATTAAAAAAAAAAAA
>QEOT01009378.1:12194-48053 GCA_003123785.1 Pterocarya stenoptera
AAAAAAAAAAAAGAGAAGTCTTGAATATAATGTTCTAGTGATGATGATACGATTAATTATATGCTTTAGCCACAGAGAACTCACATAAAAATATGCAAATTCACATGAAACTAATAAATGCATTATATTAGATTGTAAAATTATTTTGATTGTAAAGTAGATCGAACTATGAAGTGTCAATTTATAACTTTATTTTTGTAAAATCTTTTTGCGACAATAACACTTCTTATTATAAAATGATATAATGTGTCAAAAGGATAAAATGTGTTGTAGATAAACAATGTTTAACAGATTTTTTTTCAAATTCATTTTGTTAACAAATTAACTTAATTTGTATGGTTTTTGAGCAAGGATGCTACTATTGTGCCGTCATATCGTTGGGCATGTTCTTAGTGCAAATTGTATTTTTTTTCTTTTTTTTTTTAATTTTTTTATAAAATGTTTTAAAATATTAAAAAAATACACAAATATATAATAGTAATTCTTTTAACCAATAAGTAAAATAAATAAATAAAATACATGAACGTTAGGAACCATAAGATTAGAGCTATAAGAGGGCCAAACAGGACTGGAAAAATCGATTGGACTGAATGGTTTGATTGGACCGGGACCTGATCGATAGTCTTATTGGTCGATCTCAGTGTGTGATTTTTTTAGACTAGACCAAGACCGACCAAATGTATATATTTTTAAATATTTATATATATAATATATTATTTTTATATAATAATTATACAAGTTAATTATGTAATTTTTATTTAAAGGATTACTATTGACCATATATATAATTAAATTATTTAATATTCATTAACCATATATAAAATATTAAAGAGATCATTTAATTTTATTAATCATATATATGTATATATATTCATGAATAGAATAGACGGATAGCTAACTGTCCGTCCCGATAAAAATTATGAACTAAAATTTTCGATCCGTGACTCATGAGACATGATTTTCCTTTGAGCAAAACTTTGTCTCGAACAGTCATTGACTCACTATGATCGTCGGTAATATTTTCCCAAGCAACGGTTAGAAAGTGTTCTGCGTTTCTGCGTACGGATTGGAACTTGGAAGCCAATGTTCTACCTATAGAGTGCCCATGCCCTGGCACCGCCACTTTCCCTTGCCATGTAAGTAAAGATTCCTTGACATATAAAAGGCAAGGCATTAACTATGCTTTGCACACCGACATTTTTTGTACTGTTGTCCCTGGGTGTAGACTAGGGCGGCAGAGCCTACGGAATCACGGATAGCTAGCAAGAAAGATCGATTCTCGCGTGATTAATAATACATTCATAACATATTTTACAATATATTCTATAATAATATATTAAAATAAAAATATTTTAATAAAATATTATTATTTTTATATAATATTTTATCAAAATATTTTTCAACACATTATTATAGAATATGTTATAAAATATATTGTAGATAAATCATTTTCCTTTTCGCATTGATATAATTATTTTTTTAAATATTTTATTGTTAGAATATAACATATTTTTTTATTTTTATTTAATTAGTATAATTTTTTAAAAATCTCAAACAGTTAAAAAAATTACTTTTTTAAATTTTAAAATAATATTTTAACTTTATAATATTTTTATTTAAATTTTTGTATCTAATTTTTTTTAAAATTTAATAAAATATCTTAATTTAGAGATATTCTTTTTAAGTATTCAAACATTCAAACGGCCCTCAGTCTTTCGTGCTCTTAACATATCGGAAATTAGTACAGCCAGCAGGAAAGTGCATCTCAGTACCAATCAACAGTAAAATAAATGATCTAAATATCTTAAATTAGGGTTTTTCATCATGGAGTCTGAGCACTGCAAACATGTGATTATCATGCATAATGCACGTGAACAAGAGCGATGCGAACCGTACTTGGATATTAGTATTGCATAAAGCAAGGATGATGCTCATGGGTGGTGAGAAGTTACATTAATCCATGTCAGCAACATATATATCATGAATCAGATATGTAGACAATGGTTGTTGTTTGTCACCAGATCAGACGTACGGCGCATGTATGGGAACATCTCGAAGGAGGTGGATCGAAGAACCCAACATACTTATTTGGTAATGGAGATCAGAGAACAAAAGAGAACTAAGAAAAATGCAGAATGCCTTGAAGGAACCGGTCTGATATTCTTGGAGAGACAACTAACTGAAAGGATGAATTAAGCTGTGGGCTTCAACGTCGAATTAAGAGACATAGTCGACAGAATATCATGCACAGAAAGCGAAATCCTGCGTTATGCATTGGCCTGATTAATCTTGATAAATAATCTGATACGGTTTTCTAATTGGTGCTGTTCTCCTTCTTCTTGTTGTTGTAAGATGCTATCTAATTCAAAAAGGCTTTATTTTTGGACAGTGATAGGGACACTAGCTATGGAGGATTATTTGGAAGCCGGCACTATTGTCTTTCTTTTTACCATCGCAGAATGGCTCGAGTCAAGGGCAAGCCACAAGGTCACACCCTTTTCCATCTCTGTCCACCATGTCCTTATTTAGAATCTAATATCATAATTAATAACTTGCATAAGATTCCCAGCAATCTTAAACAACTTGATCTACTCTCTTTTATAATCTCCTGTATGTATGTACTCAGGCGAATGCAGTAATGTCGTCCTTGATGAGCATAGCCCCTCAGAAGGCAGTCATAGCTGAAACTGGAGAAGAGGTGGACGCTGATGAGGTGAAGTTGAACACTGTTCTCGCGGTTAAAGCCGGTGAAGTTATTCCCATTGACGGAATTGTTGTTGAAGGCCAATGCGAAGTCGATGAAAAAGCTCTAACTGGAGAGTCATTCCCTGTTTCCAAACAACAGGACTCTACTGTTTGGGCTGGTACCATCAATCTAAATGGTACCCCCCCTCCCTTTTCTGATCTCTTGCATGATTATATTATCTGTTATTATTATCATGATCATCAATTTTTTTGGTTCTTTTCAGGTTATATTAGCGTCAAAACCTCTGCTCTAGCTGAAGAATGTGCGGTGGCCAAAATGGCAAAGCTTGTAGAAGAGGCTCAGAATAGTAAAACTAGAACTCAGAGAATCATTGACAAATGTGCCAAGTTTTATACCCCAGGTTAAGCAAATTTCCTGTCCATATGACTGCATATATATGTCGACTTCATATTATAGAAACAACTTGATGAAGATAACATGTTTATAATAATAGAAACCACCTGGTAATGGTTTTTTGCAGCGGTTCTGATCATATCAACATGTTTTGCGGTTGTACCGACTGCATTACAAGTAAAAGATCGTAACCATTGGTTTCATTTAGCATTGGTTGTTCTCGTAAGTGCCTGTCCATGCGCACTTATCCTGTCTACGCCAGTTGCAACTTTCTGCGCGCTTACCAAGGCTGCAACCTCTGGTCTTCTTATCAAAGGGGGTGACTATCTTGAAACTCTTGCCAAAATTAAGATAGTGGCATTTGACAAAACTGGCACAATAACAAGAGGTGAATTTGTGGTGACTGACTTTCAGTCTCTTCGTGATGATATTAGCTTGAACACATTGCTTTACTGGTAATTATGACTACTTTCTTTCCCTCCCCACTTTATCTTTTTCAGAACCTTCAAGATCAGTACTATTTGATGTCATATTTAAGTCGAATTAGTAATTTTCTTGTTCCATCCAATATAAAGGCGGCAGCAGCCCGATGGATTTAGGAGCACTATCTAAAGTTTCAATTAGAGAAACCCCAGGAAATTAAACTTTCTATTTTAAAATAATAGACTGATCCTGTCTTAACTAGCTACAGAATGCACTGTGTTCATTCAATTTTCATTGGGCCCAAATTCTTCATTTTGAGAATCTGCAGTACTTTATGATGGAAATGTTTACCTCATGGGAGATTAACATAATTTGGTACTATTTCAACTTCCTGAAGGGTTTCGAGTATTGAAAGCAAGTCCAGTCATCCAATGGCAACTGCACTCGTTGACCATGCAAGGTCACTTGCGATTCTGCCACTGCCTGAAAATGTGGTTGAGTTTCAAAATTTTCCCGGAGAAGGCATCCACGGAAAAATTGATGGGGATGATATTTACATTGGAAACAAAAAAATAGCTCTGAAAGCTGGGTGTGGAACAGCAGGTGATCTTCATAACTATATGCCGGGACATCTTAGTTTCATGTATATATATACACCAGTGTAAGCTAGACGGTCTGCGTAGCTTTGAGCAAAAATTGCACAAATATTCTTTTTAAAGACATATAATATAGTTATCTGTCTCCAAACATTCATTTCATTTCTGATCCTCCGATATTCAACTTTCTGGTTCCAGCCCCAGAAGGTGGTATGAACGAAGGAAAGACGATTGGGTACGTGTACTCTGGCGCGACCCTAGCTGGAACTTTTTGTCTCTCCGATGCTTGTCGATCTGGGGTGTCGGAGACAATAAGGGAGCTGACTTTGTTGGGCATTAAAACTGCTATGCTTACAGGAGACAGGCTTGCAGCAGCCATGCATGTACAAGAACAGGTGCACTTTCTGCCTCTAATTATAAATCTGCATATATTTTCTCTGGTTGCCATATATACTTCATCCGCCTAAGTTTTAGAGGGTCTACTGTTTTTAGAGAAACAACTCCACGCTTCCTGATTGCATGTATTAATCTATTAATTATGATTCGAGCATCGGTCATTTAATGTTTGGCCGTAGTTGTTGAGGTTTTAATACAGAAATTCAGTGACTCAGTCTGGGTTTACGGAATCCTAAAAGGCAAGTTTATTCCTGGGTCAAAGATCAAATTTTATATAATTTCCAAGCGAGGTACCTTTTAAGACAAATTAGACTTTAAAATGGCATGATTTCATGAATTTTGAAGGAAATAGAACACAACCCTCAGATTTCCTTCTCAATCATAATCCCCTAATTCTCTCCTCGATTACAGTAGTGCAATATACGGCATGTAACTACAAGAAAACAGAGTATTTGTGAAACAAATAAGCTTATTCCTTGTAGTGACACTTCGATCGATTTGGGTTTTCAACCTCTTCCTCTCGAATTTTCCTACAAATTTTAGCAATGGTGTCCAAGTGAAACACGGTCAAATGCTGCGAGAAATGAAAATGAACTAAATTCAGATTCTTTGAAAAGCAGAACGTACGGTTTTTTCATTCAGGAGATCATCAAATATTTATCTTCCCTACTTTTATAGATGCGTTTGCCATCTGCCTAGGCTAATCAGGCTTTTTTGTTGAAAATTTGATGGAAAAGAGCTATAAATAATGGCATGCACCATGCTTTTTTGAGCAGCTGGATCATCCTCTAGAAATAGTTCATGCAGAACTTCTACCTGAAGATAAGGCAAGAATAATCAGAGAACTTAAAGAAGAAGGACCAACAGCAATGATTGGAGATGGTGTTAATGACGCCCCTGCATTGGCCACAGCTGATATCGGTATCTCAATGGGGATTTCAGGATCAGCTCTAGCAACTGAAACTGGGCAAGTGATTCTTATGTCGAACGACACTAGAAAGATACCGGAAGCCATTCAATTGGCAAGAGAAGCTCACAGGAAAGTCATTGTGAACATTTTTTTGTCAATCGCTACGAAGTCCGCCATCCTTGCTTTGGCCTTCGCTGGCCATCCACTTGTTTGGGCTGCAGTTCTTGCCGATGTTGGGACATGTTTGCTAGTCATCCTCAATAGTATGCTGCTTTTGCGAGGTACCCAGAAACCCAGATCAGGGACATCAAGCAAATGTTACCGTGCACAGCATGCCCACAAAGATGGAGGCAATGCCAGTAATGACAACTCTTCTCATCATCATGACCATCATCAACAAGATACCAACAACCATTGCTGCACTGACACCAAAGCTAAAATGGTTTCTCACCCTCAAAATCTTGCTTACAAGATGTGTGCTGCGAAGTGTCAGTCTCGCCCTTTAAACTCAAATTCATGTGGAAATAAGAAGCGCATGGATTTAAACAGCCAGAATATTGATGGATGTCAAACCAGTGAGGAAATTCACGAGGAAAAACACTGCGATCATGGAAGCAATAATACGGCCATTCATTGTTTGGAGTCTCAGAAAATGCACAATGAAGGTAGTTCACGCCCTCACAACTTGGGATCATGTACAGAAGATAAATGCTCAAATTCGATGGGAAGGAAAGGTGATTCTGTAGAAGGTGATGGGCTCCATGATGAGACTAAACTGTGCAGCCACTTCATCCCTTTAGAAGGAAGATCACAAAAAGTGACAAATCCTGATGACCATTGTCACTCAAAAAATTGTGGAAAGAACCATATTGTTGAGAACCAGACTGTCAATGAAGAAGGAAAGACGGGGGTGTCTAGTTATAACCATGATGATCAGCACCAAATTCCAGGGGTTCATGATCTAGATCACTTGGATAAGAGCGGTAAAGATTGCAATGCACCACTTCACACCACCGTTGAGATTGTGCCATGTAATGACAATACCGTGGAATCGAAGACTCTGCATGCTTTGGTGAAGAGAGAAATGGGTGGCCGGTGTTGCAAGCTGGGCCATGGCAAGGATTGCATGGAATTGGTTGCGCAGGCTTGTATCAGTTTGGAGAATAGAGAAATTGGTGGGTGTTGCAAGAGCTACATGAAGGAATGTTGTCATGGCAGGCATGGACATATTGGCCGGACCGACTTTGGTCGTGGATTAACAGAAATCATCACTGAATAAACCATGCAGCTTTGAATTAGGCTAATTAGATTGTTACATGTTTTTATGAGGTTTTTAATAGATTCAGGGAGCTTTGATGAAAAAGCTAGCATTGGCATTTGGTAAATATGACTATGGGTTTAATTACCACGCCATAAAAAATAAAAAAAAAAACAATGCGTTGTGTGTATATATATATATATATATATAGACTTGTAGTAGTTATTTATATTCTTGGAATTACAACTGCGTGCAGCTGCAAGGAGTTTGGGTATGAATATTAGTTATGAAAAAGGCATATAATATAATTACTGTACTGAAGTTGTGCAAGTTTGAACTGTGATTAAAAAACAAATTGTTCAGTGTGTTAATTAATATATAGGATCATAATGAATATATAAAGATAATATCATTATAGTTTTATAATGATATTACAGATGGGTTTTTGTCTCTCCAAATTAGTTCTGATGAAAGTCATTAGACACGGCTGGCCACTATCAAGCGCATTAAATTATTGCAATGAATCACAATCAAGCAATGAGTCTTATCCTTACATATTATATATATATAAGCATTTTCTTGGCGACACAGACTAGCTAGCTAGCCAGCCAGCCAGCCTGATTACCGGCTTGGTCTAGATCTCTCTCAAAAAAAGAAAAGAGAAAGAAAGAAATTTCTAATGTGACGATCGAGTACTTTACTAATTCATGAGTACATTAATAGAATGAGATTGATGATGTACGTATTGGAGATAAAAGAGCGGAAGGTGCATTAATCTTGTATATATGAAATAGTCATATATAGGCCCTCTGTAAATATTGATGATCGGTGTAGATCGATCATGAGTGACCGACTACTTCAATTAATGCAACTTGAGAAAGAAGAATAAAATTCGCATCAAGCCATCAACTCATGATCAACATTCCTCACGTAAATTTATACGAAAACGACGCGTTTAATATTCCAACTATATGGATCTAGCTAGACTTGCATGCTTAATTTGCTGATCATCAGTACAAAATTAGGAAAAGGATCATATGTATATATTAAAAAATGCTTCTTTATATATAAGAGGCCTTTAATTAATTAGTATTAATTTAATTGCAGTGTTTTAATTATAAGCAGGATCACTACAACAGTAGTTTTTCCCGCGGGTGATTTGGTTGCAATTAAGCTATTTTTTTTGTCGGAATAAAGTTTTTCCTGCCAAATATAGTCGTAGCTGACTCCTCAGAATTGCGTCCTAACTTAAAGTGGTTAAAGCTATGAGCATGCATTTCGTCGGAGTAATAATTATTTCCGACCAAATTTGCTTGTGACAAATATATAATTTTCTTAAGAAAAAGATTATTTCACTGTGCATTTTCTTCAACGGAAAAGGTTTTTCGTAACTAAAATATATGGTGGGAAATACTTATATTTGACAAGAAATTTTTACCAAAATACCAATTTCTTTTGTCACAATTAACCTTTTTGGACGAACACTTTCGTGGATAAAGTTGTTGTTCTACAACTAATTCACATGACTAATAAGTACTTGCTGCGTATACCATTCCGCTGAAAATATGTTATTGCGAGAAATATGTTATTCCGTTGGAACATCCCATAATGTCGATAATATTATTAGTGTGCATTTCTATTACTAAAAAAAAGTTTTTCTTGCAAGCTATACAAGATTAATAATATTAATTTTTTGGTCACAAGTAACCTTTTGCTGTATTATAGTTAATTGGGTAAAATGCTTTGCTTAGTAATAACCAATTCAACCAATAAAATATTCTAAGTCTTATTTGTTTCAAATGCTCAATTAATTATAATCATTCTAATTATGCAGATACCTGTACAACAAGGCAGTGAAATTTTTTTTACAATCTGTGATTGAACAGCTTCTCATATCCCCCCAAGTCTAGACCAAGAATTAATCAACCAACTTATATATATATATATTGGTATTAATGGTGTCATTATAGTCACTAACATGTATATAGTACTCACATAAGGTTCATGTACCAATAAGATTCTTGCATTTACATGGACAACAAGAGTTCAATTGATTACATCAATACATCAAGAGTGTTACCAAATACATATAATTTAGTCAACTCTGAAACACCTTCCTGGATGGAACATTTTTCTTATAAATTCAAGCATGCATGCATGGAGACTTGGTCCATTACTAACCATGTAATGATCAAGAACTCTTGATTCTCCAATTGTAACTAGTGTGATGATCACTGTTATAAAAAAATTGAGCTGCAAAATTGGAAACACAAATGACAAAGATTAGTATATGAATCTGCTTCACCAATACCAAACTATAATCATCTACTATTTGTTGCTATCAACCTATACCAGGAAATTCCAAACTTTTTGATAATCATCTACTGCACCACACCACTATTTAACTACAAATTTATAATAGGACGTGTTTCATGTCTAAAATAAAATCCATACAAATAAGAAAAAACAAAAAACTGAAAAAAAAAAAAAAAAAAGACTATGAACACAAATTAGATTAATGAAGTACTTTGATTACTGGGTTGGCCCACCTTGATCCCTCTCATATTCCCACTTTGATTGCTAGCTACCGACTGCAGTAGCCCTTACATGGAAAAAAAAAAAAAGAAAAAAAAGACCATTTTAATTAAAAAACTTAATCACAATAGATGTAAAACTTTGGAACTGGCTTTATTGATGGACTAATATACAAGGCATAAACATGCACAAATTAGCATCTAAAACCAAATAAGATGGAGAAAAATAAGCTAGCAACTATTAAATTCAATGATTAAAACTACGTACCCAAGCCACAACTTTAATCAGTAGGATTTCTTCCCATCCCAATCTAGATTATCAGAGCACAAGACATCATTACAAGAAAAACTAGCACAATAAGAAATTAGGCTTAAAAGGGCTGCTTTACTGTGATTGATTAACTTTACTTTATATTTTTACCCATTTCTCGGCTATGATCTATTTGAGCCTAATCAGAGTAATCAGAGCACACTCTTCACATATGCAATCAAAGCACAATCAGAGCACATTCTTCACATATGCAATTTACAACATAGCATAGCTTATCAAATATGTATGAAATGCATTTGACAACATTAACAAACTAATAATAATTCATCAAGCCGTAGAAGCTTACCTTGCTTTGAAGTAGTAATGGTTCTACAGATTTCTTATCCACACTAAAGATTCCATCTGCACAATCCACCACACAATAAAGAATGAGTATTTTAGAACTACAAAAACAAAATGGATGATGGAAGGGGAGCAGAACCCAAAATGGGTGGTGGAGACCGTGACACACGTATGAGAGGGAGAGAGAGGTATACACAGATCTGAGAGGAGATGGGACTCGGGTTGGCCATGGGGGAGTAGGAGGTGCCGGTGGATGGCTGGTAGCCTCGAGGAGGTGGTGCGGTAGCTGCTGGCGGCATATCTAGGCCGTGCGACGGCATCGAATGTGTAGGGAGGGGGCTCGATTCGATGAGGAGGAGAGGGAGGGAGGCGTGCGGGAAGGCAGATCGGAGGTGGGGGTGGTCCGGCGAGGTGGTGGTGGTGGTAAGCAATGGTGGGAGGCTCCGGCGGCGCTGGGCTGAAGAGGAGAGCAAATCGGGTGAGGGAGGGGCTATTTTGAGATGGAAGGAGGAGGCCGGCGACATGGGGGCTAGGGGAGGCTGACGCTGGTGACTGCGTGGCTGCATTGCGGCGGTACTGCTGTGGCCGAAAGGGAAGAGAGGGAACAGGGGAGGGGGCTGTCGGTTGAAAGAGAGGGATGGAGGAGAGAGAGAGAATTGAGAAATGAGTGGGAAAAAAGAAAATGGGTTTATATATAAGATTTTAAATTTTTTTGTCACCAACTAATTTCATCACTAATAAATATCTATATCACTGTAAAAAAACATTATCTACTAACTTTTTTTGATAATCTTAATTTTGTAGTAAAAAATCTTTAATTTTCACAGATTAAAACTCGTGACAAATAAAATTGTGTCCAATATAGTTATTTGCAACGAGAATTTTCGAACGACGTGAATTTGGTGACAAAAAATAATTATTTGCTACCAAATAATATTCGTAAGAATTGTTAATTTTTTGTCACAAACTGATTCCGTCACTAATGAATGCATATGTCACAGTAAAAAAATATTATCCACAAATTTTTCTAATGATCTTAATTGATGGGAATAGTAAAAAATATAATGTATAAATTTTTTCTGATGATCTTAATTGGTGGGAAAAAACCTTTAATTTTCACAGATGTAACTTGTGATAAATAGGAAATGGTCTAATATAATTATTTGCAACGAGATTATTCTGTCGACTTGAATTTGGTGGCAAATTGTAATTATTTACAACCAAATTGTATTCTTGGGAATTGTAAATTTTTGTCACCAACTAATTCTGTTACTAATAAATGCATATGTCGTCGTAAAAAAATATTATCTACAAACTTTTTTTGATGAGCTTAAATTTGTAGGAAAAAATCTTTAATTTTCACAGATTGTAAATCGTAACAAATAAAGTGGTCCAATATAATTATTTGTCGCGAGAATTTTTTGACGAAGTGATTTTGGTGGCAAAACATAATTATTTGCTACTAAATAGTATTCGCAGGAAAATTTTCTATCCCAAAAGTCACTATTTGTTGTTGCGTCGATGGAGCAAGCTGTACGTACATGATGTAGAATGCATGCCACAGAACCGGACAGGAAACAAAACTTTATAAAAATTAAATTCATCTTAATTTTAAAAAGTTAAATCTATTTTAATAGAATCCATAAAATATTACTGATTATAGTTTAACTCAACTTATTTCAACATCTAAATATAGCCTAAATATTTGATGAAATAAGATTCTTAGTTTGTTAAACATCAAATATAATTTTTTTGCAATATAATATTGTTCCCCATCCTTGAAACCTTGCAACCAAGGAAGAGGTCGTCTAGCCGCAAACTTTACCGCAGCGGCCTCCTTTTTTATTTTATTTAAATTCTCTGTTGATTAATTAATTAATTATTCTTTTATTAGTTTCGAGAGTATATATGACTAGAAAAAGTCCCGCCTCATAAGTCATAGCCAGTTAACAAGTTTCTAAATGAAAACATGGAAGCTGTGGTTGGAAGATAGAATCCAATGCAACTCATTTCAAATCAATTATCGATAAGGTTTTTTTATTTTTTTAATTTTTCGTATAAAAATTAAACTCATCTTAATCTATTTCATATATTTCAATTTAAAAAGTTAAACACATTTCAGTTTTAAAAAGTTAAACTTATTTCAATAAGACATACAAAATATTACTATTCACAACTCAATTTAAATTATCTCAACATCCAAACTCAGTAAATAAATATTCTCTATCCGTATATCAATAATAATTTGGATAAATCTAAGAGGTAGATTTAATCATGTATTAATTTTTATATTATTTATTGGCAATATTTAATATTATGAAATTCACATATTGAGTTTATCTTCTTTGAATTATATAAAATATTTCAGAAACAAAATAGTGCTGTCCATTAGGAGTTTGAGACTTGATAACTGGTATGTTTGGGAGCAAAACTACTGTTATAAAATTATTTCATTATTATTCATAAGCAGTTTAAAACTATTTATTATTATATCATTACTAATTACTGATGATTCGAGATATTTTTAGCATCCAAACATAGTCTTAATTATAATGAAAATTGTTTTAAAATTATATGCAACTTCTTCTCAAGATTTTACTACGTATACATTTAATTCACACCTATATAGTTATAATTCAAATTTAAGGTTAAAAGTGAGAAAGAAAACACGTAAATTAGATTTTATGGTATTTATAGTTGTTAATATAAACTCTTAGATATTAATATAAACACCTAATACGTGTCATGAGACTGTGATTTTAATTAAAATGTTACTCTGGTTATTAATTTTGAGGAAAAATCATTGGATATTTCGGAGAATAAATGAAGTGATACTTTTCATTTCGTTAGAGGATGCCTTGTATTAATTAAGATTACTTGTATAAGAATCAATGTTACTAAATTCTATCATGCATGTATTAACCAAGGAAGGAAAAAGAATTTCATAAAAAAGGTGATATCAGATGAAGAGAAAATGTTGGTTGGCCAGGAGGAAGTTTCAGCAGGGTTTAGGCATCACTTCTCAAATGTTTTTACAACCTCAAACCCCTCTCAAAGCTCAATTTCACAATGTTTACAAGGAGTAGAGTCCAGAATCACAAGTGATATGCAGCAGCAACTTGATAAGGCTTTTACTTGAGATGAAGTAGAAGAGGCTCTTAGACATATGTCTCCAATCAAATCTCCTGGGCCTGATGGATTCAATGCAGGGTTCTTTAAAGATCACTGGGATAAAGTGGGAGATGAGGTAAGTGAAGCAGCTTTGGAATTTTTCAGCACTGGTATTTTGCCCCAAGAATTAAATCATACCTTCATTGTTCTTGTGCCTAAAGTTAATTCTCCTTCTTATATGCATCAATTTAGACCAATCAGCTTATGTAATGTCCTATATAAGTTGATTTCAAAAGTTCTTGCTAATAGGTTAAAGGTGGTGTTAACAAAAATCATTTCTTGGAATCAAAGCGCTTTTATTCCAGGTAGATTGATTACTGATAATATTATGGTGGCGTATGAAATGCTTCACTCGATGAAATCTAGACAAAAAGGCAAATTAGGCAGTATGGCTATAAAGCTTGATATGTCTAAAGCATACAATAAGGTTGAATGGGTGTTCTTAGAGGCTATGTTAAGGAAATTGGGATTCAGTGAGAGGTGGATCAGATTAGTAATGGCCTGTGTAAAATCTGTCAGCTATTCAGTCTTGGTTAATGGGTCTCCAGGGGATACTATTTTACCTTCGAGAGGATTAAGATAAGGAGACCCTATATCCCCTTTTTTATTCTTGATATGTGCTGAGGGGCTATCTTCTTTGCTGCAACAAGCTGAATCGAATGGGGTTATTAAAGGTGTAGCAGTAACTAGGGGAGCCATAAGGATCAATCACCTTTTATTTGCTGACGATTGTGTGGTATTTTGTAGCGCAAGAATTGAGGAATGGTTTAATCTTATGAGTATCTTACATCAATATGAGATTACATCTGGTCAAACAATTAACAAACAGAAGACTTCAATCTTTTTCAGTTCAAATACTGGTATTGCAGCAAAGGAGTTCATTATTCAACATGCTCATGGTATTTCTTGTGATAATTATAACCAATATTTGGGTCTTCCCACGGTGGTGGGGAGATCAAAATATAAGACCTTTAGGAGCTTAAAGGAGAAAATATGGAGGCGGATAAACAGTTGGAAGACTTCATTTCTATCTGCAGCAGGAAAGGAAATTCTAATTAAAAGTGTTTTGCAAGCAATTCCTGCCTATACAATGAGTGTTTTTAGACTTCCTGGGACTTTGTTAAAGGAGATTGAATCTATGTTTGCTAAATTCTGGTGGTGTCACAAAAGGGAAGGAAGAGGAATTCACTGGAGAAGTTGGGCTAGACTTGGTGATTCCAAAACTAATGGTGGGTTAGGTTTTCGTGACCTCCATTGCTTTAATAGAGCAATGCTTGCAAAACAGGTGTGGAGGATCATCAATGACCCTTCATCATTAGTGGCACATATTTTTAAAGCTAAATACTTTGTGGATGGTCAGCTTGTTAATGCAAAATTAGGGTATTGTCCTTCCCAAATTTGGAGAGGTTTATGGTCAGTTTTGGATCTTGTGAAGAGAGGTATGGTTTGGAGAGTGGGAAATGGGAAAAGTATTAAGGTTTGAAAAGATAAATGGCTACAATGTCCTTCTACTTTTCAAGTCCAGACTATGCCTAATAGGATTGGTACTGAAGCCACAGTTTCTATACTTATAGATGAAGAGAGTCAGAGATGGAAAAAGGAGTTGATTGAAGAGGTGTTTAATCAAGATGAAGCAAGGTTAATTTGTAGTATACCTATCAGTTCAAGAAAAGCAGAGGATAAAATTATTTGGGGCTTCTCTAACAAATGGGTCTTTTCTGTTAAGAGTGCCTATTTTTCTGATTTAGGTATAAAAAAACAGAATTATGGTGAGTCCTCAGGTGCACATCAGGAACAGTTTCAATGGCATAGAATTTGGAAACTTGGAGTTACTAGGAAGGTAAAACAGTTTTTGTGGAAAGTTTTAAATGACCTTCTACCTATTAGAGTTAATCTTGCTAAGAAACACATTATAAAATATTCTCAGTGTCCTATCTGTAACCTTGAGGAAGAGACTATTTTACATGTATTATGGGAATGCCCAGCAGCAGAAGATGTGTGGGGGGAAGGAGATAGTCCTGTAAAGAAATGGAGCGGGAGGTATGCTGATTTTGCAAGTTTGTGGTCTGATTTTCTTGAAAGACTAGATGGTGACAGATTGGTTTTGATTTCTGAAATATGTTATAGACTATGGACTAGAAGGAATCTTTTTATCTTTGAAAATCAATTCATTAGTCCATCATTGTTGCTCAAGTTAGCTGCTTCTGATATAGATTGTTTCAAAACTATATGTACTGATGTAAGGGAAAGGCAAGAGAATGATGCTAGTAGTTATGCTGGAAGAGTATGGAAGGCTCCTGCCCCAGGTTGGATGAAAGTTAATCTAGATGCTGGATTTGACAAAATACAACAGTTCATGGGCATTGGTATAGTCATTAGAGATTTCTTAGGTGAAGTACAAGTGGTGCTTGCTGCTCTTAGATCATGTGTTCCATCTGCATACTTGGCTGAGTGCTATGCATTATTAAGGGCTGTAGCTTTGTGCCATGAACTAAGTTTTGAAGCTGTTGAATATGAAAGTGATGCTAAAATTATTGTAGATGCAGTCAATGCAGATAATTCAGATTGTTCATGGTCAGGACAGATAATTGAAGACATAAGACATTTTATGGCTGGGCATCCAACTTGGAAACTATCATTCATTCGAAGAGAAGGAAACAATGCTGCACATGTTATTGCAAAATTTGCTTTGTCTCTAGTTAATGAGTCAGTTTGGATGGAGGAGGGACCAGATGTGGTCCTTTCTAGTATTAATTTTGATAAGCCATGTATCAGTTGAGTTATGAAATGAAAGTTATCTTTTCCAAAAAAAAAAAAATTTTAACTGACATTTTTTTTTCATAAGATGACGGAATCCCTTTTTATTTACATACCTCAGATTACCGTACGCATACCCTCAGAATCAATTTTAATTGACATATCATCTTATAATAGATAAGTGTCAGCAATTGCGAAGAGTACCCCCCCTCCCTTTCCTATTTCTTTTTCAGTCTTAAGTTTACCGACCCCTCGTCTTCAATGGGGGGAGGCGGTCCTCCCCTAGCCAGCCTCAACAGCTTTTCAATATATGTTGTTTGTTTGTTTTTTTTATTTTTTTCTTAACTTTTTCTCTAGTTTTCCTCTTTAGTGTCGATCCTTCCCGATCCACTATTTTAATTTTTAAATGTATCTTACATTTTAGAGTAATTTTATATACAGTTATGGAGTGGACAAGAGTCGTGCAGTCGTTTTAAAAAAGAGTAGAGTTTACTATTAAAAAATTAATTTTCTTTTTATGTAAATCTCATATTTATTTCAAAATAATTACACGGTCCTTGCACACTCATGACTGACACTATTCTTTTTCTTTTTGTTATAAGGGAATAGCATAAGATTTGCATACTATTTGTTTATATAAAAGAATTTTTCCAAAAAAATTTGAGACTTGCTTATTTTAGGACTGTAAATATCATTTCTCTTATATTGTACTCGTATAATTACGTGACCACATGCCATGTCATCTTGTCTCTACACAATTGAGTAATGCGATATGCAAGTCTTAAATGTATAAACTGTATAAAAGTTTTTTTTGTAAAAATATGGATAAATCTTAATTTAATTTTTTTATAAAAAAATTTACCCGGTAATTGTATTATAATTTCTCTCCAAAATTTATTACCACTTGGGCATGTGTAGTCACTGTCCGGCGGACGAACCAATCCAAAATAGGGGCACATTTGAAGAAGAGTCGAATGTCTAATGGTAGAGTGTGGCCGCCTGTTAAATGTCTATACGGCCGTATGGAAGACGTAGGGGTCTTTTACGACTACGTCTTCTTGCCCGTTACGGACACGCTTCGACACTTTATTATATAGCCCCCACACCTGTTGAATCGAGTGTTGACTATTGGCCCTGTTTTTTTTTTTTTTTTTTTTCAATTTTAATAAAATCTTGATTGTTCCATTGCTAAGTTTCAGAAAATATTCTTTAATATTCATTTTTATTTTATTTAAAATTATAATTTTCCATATTTTCTTGAAAAATATTATTCTATATTTTTTTTCATTATTTCTTGACATAGCATTAGATTAATAGATGAGTAAAAAATAACAGAATAATATATCTTTTAATTCAAATATTATTATCTTCATTCACATTTATTAATCTAATATATTTAAATAATATAATAGTCTACCACATAACAAGTGTTTTTCCAGAATAATATAGTATAATTATTCAAAATAATAAATAAATCATTAATATTTAAATATCACTTAAGGAGATAATAATAGAATAATAATTAATTTCACAAGATAAATTAATTCTAGGAAAATGATAGGGACCGAAAGTGGTGCCGACCGATTTTATATATATTTTTTAATAATTAAAGAAATAACTATTAATAAATGTGTTTATTTTAAAAATATTTAAAATATATTTAATAGAAGCAAATTACCGTAATCGATACGAGAACCATTTTCAATATCCTGGCATTGTTTTTTATTTTTTTTAATATTGTCCTTAATTCTATGGCTAGAAGGAAGAGCCAAAACACGCGGCAGTAGTGGGCTTTAATCCCGTTTGGATATATGGAGTATCTTAAATAAAAATTAAAAATTAAATAAAATATTATTTTTTGATATTATTATTTTAAAATTTTAAAAAAAAAAGTGTTTTTAAATTTTTAATAAAAAAAATTTAAAAAAATTATAATGATAAAATAAGATTAAATGAATTGAAATATTTTTTAATCAAATAGGACCTTACAACCTTGACTCTAAACAAAACCTCTTAGTATTTATAATATCAATAGATATAGTTTATTTTTATAAAAATTTTCATCTCATATTATTTTATTTTATTTAATTATTATAATTTTTTTAAATTTTTATATAAAATAAAATAAATTTTTTAAAATTTTCAAATAAAAATAATATAAAAACAAATATATTTTAATAATAATTTATTTTATTTTTAATTTTTATATCAACTCATAAATTTCATTCACGAAAACAAAGGATCAATATTAAAAAACAAAGAAGATCGCCGGCTGAAATGGCTCATTTTGTCTGGACTGCACGACACAGAGAGAGAGAGAGAGAGTGATTGAGAACAGCCATAGAGGCCCATAACCAAAACCTGAAGTAAAGGGCCCTCCCACTTCCAATTCCTCAACTTTCTCTCTCTGCTCAGAGAATTTTATAGGGAGGAAGAAACACAGTGAGCAAGTGAGTGAGGGAGTGACTCGGTAAGGTAAAAACCAATCGACGACAGAATTCCGAAACTGTTTCGTCTAAGGAATCAAATCAATCATATTCCAACGCCTCTTACCTATTTTTATGCATATGATCTTACGTAAATATAAACCCCCCTTCCCCTTCCTCTCACTCCCTGTTTGCAGGGGTCTGGGTCTGATTCTTTCTCATTAATTGCTGCCGTAGATCTTGAAAAACCATTATCCAATAGCTTCGGCTTCCAGATCTTTCATCTGACGCTCCAGATTTGCGTGGATCAGGGATCTTTCTCTGCTCGATTCAGCTCATTTCCTTTCCAGGTATCTATCATGTTATAGAAGAAGATGCAGAGATTTTGATGGGTTATTTTCTTTAGTAATTTATCATTTTCACGTTCTTGTATTGGCTTTACGAATTATATCGGGAACCAAACGGTGTACATGCAAAATTGCTAACTTTGGAGGAGGCAGCTTGACTAATTGCTCAATGGACTGTGCATTTGGGATTTGGATTTTGTGGTGTTTGAGCGTGTCTTGGTTCTTGGGTAGGTTGGAACTTTACGGGAGTTGGATATGGGTTTGACTTTTTAAACGCAAGCTTTGGTTTTTGTTAGTTACTTGTATACGAATAGAAATGTGAATATCGGTAGGTTTAAGTCCTTGGATTGCTTCACAACTTTGAATTTAAAGGGCATGCTTTTCAAACATTGCCTTCCACTTTTTCTTCTGTCTACTTTTGATAATTTTAATCTTCTTGTTATTTTTTTCCTCCAATGATTCTATTGTTTCCTATATGGCCCGGCCTTTCTTGTTTTTAATATTTATGAACTTTCATTTTGAGTTGCTTAAAGCGCTTTTGCTCGGTTTGTTGGGTTAATGAGAAAAGGTAATAAATGAAAGGAACAAAAGGAAATAATACGCTGGTCTTGAATGTGAGTTCTTTGGTACGAAACTGCCCAGCAGAGTCCGTTATCTAGTTATTTTATCATGGATATTTCTTTTTTCTACACGAGTTATATGGAAGCCTACTTTTTCTTATTTGATTTTCATTTTCTTCACTTATTTCACAATTTTGTTAATTTATTTTTCAAAAAGCTTGAACCCTAGAAGAAATTACCCGTATGAAGGCAAATTTTGATCTTGCCTATTATTTGGTTTATTATCGTTTCCCTGTCTTGAGCAATTAACTTTCTGTCTTTTTTCTTTTTTGTGTGGTCTACTTAAAAGCGTACACTGATACTTGGGAATATAGAGTCTGTGGTCCGACTTTTCAAAGGGTAATCTCTTGTAATGTTTAAGCTTTATCACGCCAATCTGGCCTGCTAATGGAATTTCTTTACAATTTCAGATTCTTCTACACCAATAGGTTGAGGATTCTTTAGTGGGCTATTAAATACTAATTCCATATCAAAAGAATGTCATGGTGAATTGAAGACAAATGACAAGATGGACATTGCTTGATATGAAGTTGTGATGCATTTAATCTAGATGAAGACTGGCCAGGCGTGGCGTGTAGGCATGGGTGATATGCAGGTCTTGCCTGGGCCTCGCCATCGTCCTCCCATGAAGAGGCCTATGTGGATTATTGTCTTGGTTTCATTGGTCACAGTATTTCTAATATGCGCTTATATGTATCCACCCCAAAGCAGTGGTGCATGTTATGTGTTTTCTTCTAGGGGTTGTGAGGTTATTTCAAATTGGCTTCCACCTACTCCTGCACGGGAATTTACTGATGAAGAAATTGCATCTCGTGTTGTAATAAGAGATATTTTGAATGCACCTGCTGTTCAATCTGAAAGTTCTAAAATTGCCTTCATGTTCTTGACTCGGGGGTCATTGCCTTTTGAGAAGCTTTGGGATAAGTTTTTCTATGTAAGTTTCTGTTTTATCTTTTTTTTTTTTTTTTTTTGGCCTAATAAAGTGATGTGCTTCTTGATTACGAATGTTGACTATTGCTTTCATAGACTATTGAACTGAAAGTATCAAGTTCGCTTCATGTTTTGCTCCTGAATGACATACACCAAAATAATGGAGCTTTGCTATTTATGTTTTTCTTGTTAGGCTTTTGAATTTATGCTTGGCTAACATGTCTGCCATGGTGATAAATGCATGCCTTATGTGAGACCTATTTCTTTCTAGAGAACTAGTCTGTTTAAAACAAATGTGAGACCTATTTCTTTCAGAGCATTTTTTTATGCTTGTAAAAAGTTTATTATTTTTATTTTTTTATTGTTGGTAAGTTAATATATCTAGCTAAAGTTTTTTAATCTTTTCTGGCAGGGTCATGAAGACAAATTCTCTGTTTATGTGCATGCATCTAAAGAAAAACCTGTACATGTGAGCCATCATTTTGCTAATCGGGACATACACAGTGATCAGGTTGACAAATTTGCTTTCTGAATGTGATCTAAGTTTACATTTCTTTCATGATTAGACATTTTGTACTATGTGTTTAAAGCCAAAAATAGGAACAACATATTCGTTGCAATCATTTTATATTTTTTATTCTTTTTTCCATTTTTTTTAAGAATTTACAAGAGCTCCCTTTCTCTTATTAATACCGGATTTTCTTTTTCTGTTACAATCTAGAGAATATACTATCTCTATGGTTGGTCTACTCTTGAAATTATGGCTCCATATGAAAAACCAGGGCCCCCACTGCTTATAAACGCTTCCATGGTTTTGACATGAATTATATTTTTATAGTGTCTATTGAAGATGGGCAGGGCATAACTCCCTGATGGATTGATTGGTTTAGTCCTTCACTTACCAATTTGGCTGGTTGCTTTGTTTGATTCATTAATATAGATCTAGGAAATCAGTTTGATATGATTTGTATAGATTGGTATGAAAAACCCTTAGGATATGGTTGAGAAAATCAGTACATGTCTGGGAGTGTTCAAGAAGCTTTGGGTACACTTAGCAAAATAAAAACTTTCTGTTTAGTTTTTGATATGCTCAAGGTTCTTGTTTAGTAATTTCTTGGATTTAATGTCATTGGAAATGTGGACCATGAGAGTTCTCTATTGTTTGTATTTAAGGCATTACCATGTTTGCCCTTTTCTGAGAGAATATGGGATGTAAAAATAAATCAAAAAGTACATTAACTAATGACTACACATTCTATTGCCCCCCTGAGAAAAGAAGGATAACCCTGGTAAAGTGAACTGTAGAAATGCTTTCTTTCCTCCCGAATGTATATACTTTTCTGTAGAGGCAATAATTGTAAGGAAAACTCTTACTATTATTAGTTTGTAGTTATTAATATTGTTACTTTTGTTTTTTAATGAGACAGTGATCTTTCCACAGCTAAATGTATAAGTTTAGTCAGTTGATAATGGTGCAGGTCATATGGGGGAAAATCTCAATGGTCGATGCAGAGAGACGATTATTGGCATACGCTCTCCAAGATCCTGCTAACCAGCATTTTGTTTTACTTTCTGATAGGTGATGAGATGAAGGGATTATTTGGAGTTCTTTTCCTTTACTAACTGTAATTAATTTCTAATATAAATTTCTGCTTAATTCTTTCTGGATTGCAGTTGTGTTCCTTTGCACAATTTTGACTATATCTACAACTATCTGATGCATACGAACATCAGCTTTGTTGACTGGTAAATCTTTTTGTATAATAGCCTATATAAGTGTGGAGCAAGCACTCCAAATTGGAAATTCTTCATCATGTGGCATTGATTTGGATCTAGACTCATCCCTTGTTGAGGCACTCCTTTTTCTTTACCTCAGCTTTCAGGATCCTGGTCCACATGGAAATGGCCGGTATTCAGAACACATGTTGCCTGAAATTGAGAAGAAAGACTTTAGAAAGGGTGCACAGGTACATTTTATTCGGGACGCTAATGATGCTAGGAATGTAGCTTACATAGGATTCAATGCGTATATATTGCAGTGAGGACAGCTACTTGGACAAATAATGGAGCTAATATACGAAGCCTAGCCCTTTTCTTGATGGGTACAAATTGAATAAACACTGGTCTCCATATTTCGATAGCTTGTAAAATTTTGTATTTGAAGATGCATTACCATTAGAGCAATAACGCAGTTATAAATTGGGCCTCATTAATTCTTCCAGGGCTTTTGTGACAGTATTTTTTTATAGGTAAAAAGAAATTTAATTAAAACCACGTAAATAGGCATAGTCCAAGTAGACAAGGGGAGGACGGCCGGTTTGTCTAGATGCTGGTGGTTGAAGTCTAACAAACGATTATAGATTATCATAGGTGCCTGTTTTCCAATTAGTCAGGGCAGGGTTGGTGCTGTTGAAATGGTTCTTGGTTTTAGATATACCAGCATGCAGCACAGCACCTCTAGAATCGAACCTCCTTCTGTATCTTCTATGGGTACCAATTAATTCTTTTATTTCTGTTCAGTGGTTCTCAGTGAAAAGGCAGCATGCTGTGATAGTTATGGCTGACTATCTGTACTACTCTAAATTCCGTGATTACTGCAAGGTAAATTTCGACTTACATCTTCTGTCTTCTTTGTTGTTTCTGAAGACATGATATTGCAACTATAAATAGAGAGATATATGACTTCAGATATATACGTATGTTTGACCCTTAGAAACAAGCACAAAAAATGCTTCCCTGCCAAAACCTGATCATCAATAGGACAGATACGGTCCCTCTTTCTTTCTTTATCTCACGCATGTCACAGTACATTGTCAAGTCTATTTTGTTTTTTCTTGACCCATGTATGGCTCTTTTTCCTATGATCCATGCATATCTTCTTTCCACAGTTGCATGTTAAAATCGTATTTGTTCTATTAATGGCTTGGCTTCATAATTTTGCTCCTTATGAGGTACTGGGTGTCTCCCCACTGTCTTTGTTCTTCTAAGTCCTTGGCAACATGCATTCCCTAAGCAATTAAGTGGATGACTATGTTACTATGGGTTTGTGAGATCTTGGAAACTGTATTTTTTGTAAATTGGCACCAACAGTCATTAGCGTCGGTGTCCTTGATAACTACAGCCAGGTTTGGAGGGGCGTAATTGCATTGCCGATGAACATTACCTGCCAACCTTTTTCCATGTAAGAATTTCTGTCCACATTGCTTCTTTAGCTTTGGTTTGTTTTCAGCACCTCTGACCGAATCTTCTGAGCATATTTCCAGATTATTGATCCTGGTGGAATTGCCAACTGGTCGATCACACATGTTGATTGGTCAGAGAGAAAGTGGCATCCAAAATCATACAAGGCTCAGGATATTACCGAAGAGCTTCTGAAGAATATTACGGTATACTTCTTCCTGATCTGTACACTATTTTACCCAAAATCACCCAGCATGGTTTTTGATTGACACTTTGAATGATGTTATGTATGCAGTCAATTGATGTAAGCGTGCATGTAACCAGTGATGAGAAGGTATGCTTTCTATATGGACCCTGATTCAATCTTTCACAAGTGGATTGGTTAGGCAGTGTCTGAAAACAATTTTCTTTCCTTGGGCTTTTCTACAGAAGGAAGTGCAAAGATGGCCTTGCTTATGGAATGGCGAACAACGGCCGTGCTACCTATTCGCCAGGAAATTCTACCCAGATGCTCTGGATAACTTATTGCATCTATTCTCCAATTATACAGAAATTTGAGCTTGATATTTTTGACTCTTTAAATTCTTTTGGTCGAATCGATTGTTGCTTTCGATCCTTTCACTCGATCTTTGGTTCCCATATAGCTTACCAAGTTGTAAATTGGCACATTATTAGGCTTTAATGATCCTGAAGCACAATTCTTAGAGTGCAAGGGCAGCTGGCATTGCAATTAGGGTGACCTAAGTTGGTAGAGTAGGCTTCCAGGTTGTTAGCATCATTTCCTTGGGGATGGGTGAATTGAATTGATTATTTTCCCCTGTAATGCAGGCTGGGCTACAAATGTTTATCTACTTTGTGCTGCACAAAATTTTGGGGGAATTATTTCTGCGCATTTATGGTTAAATCTTTGTAAAAGATGATGACAAGGTGACGTTCTTAGTAGGAGACATCAACAGAGACTTGAATTCATACTTTTGAGTAGAAAGAGGTAAAAAAAAAAAAAATGGTTAGGTGAGTATAGACTATAGTGCCCAGTGCCCTGAGTTATTGTGGGAGGGTAGAAGTTCCTTCTATACGGTAGGAATTAACAATACTTTTGTCGATTTAGTTATAAAAGGTTAAACATTTGTATAATCATCAACGTTTTATATCTACTTTCAACATAATTTGTCGTTTCAGAAGAAAGAATCTGAAGAGTTTCTTGATGCGTATTCCGTGGTTCGGCAATCTTGTTCGTAGAAACTGGTTTTTAGATGCCTACTTCTCACCTTTTTGCACGCTCATGATCTTTATCATGAGCACCATATCATCTTCGGAAGGGAAAAACATAAGATTCAACTTCGTCAAGAACCATAACAGCCGAAAAAGAAAAACGAGCAGAAAACTTTCCATCGACTCTGTTTCAACCTCACTAATCACTATCTATCACCATCTAAAGCATTTCTCTGAAGATGAGCTCTCTTCTTCCATCCTACCTTCGGCACATAAAAATGGGTTTGACATGGATTTGGAGTGAAAGAGGTCCACACATAAAATGGGTTGCCTTAAGTTTGGGATTATAATAAAAGATGGATAATAAAATCTTTTTTTTTTTTTTTTTCTACCTGGGTTCTTCTTTGCTCCACTGAAGATCACATTGGACCTTGTTCTAGGAACTATATTTCTCTCCCCTCTCTTCTGCAGCAATTGTTTAATTAATTTCTTTCTTTTGGGGTCTTCTACAGAAGAGACAAGAAGCAGAACTAGGACTGACCTGGTCAACACTGTCTTCCATGTTAGGACAAATCTCACAATCCATGACACGTTGCCCATAACATACGCCACAAAGGTCCTGTCCATGGTTACTGATGCTTGAGGTCATTTGTTTACTTGGTGGTCCTTCAGTTTGACTCCACTACCTCAGACAATTCCACCTGCACCAAAATACTGATCTTAGATTAATTTGATGGCAGATACAAATCTAAATAGTAAAATCTATTTCTTCGTATTTTTAAGACAAGTGGTGATTTAAAAGCATGTAAAAACTCTAATTCTTATTTCTCAAAGAATAAAAATAAAGAAAATAATCAACTTACAATTTTTTCTATAAATATTTTACTTCTTTATATGAAATGGAGGACAGTTTGTTTTTTATTGAATGATACTTCTTTAAATATTAAAATAAATTATCCATGTGTGCCATCAAAATAAGATCAGAAAATTAAAAAATTGTCAAACATGAGTTTGGAAAGTAAGATTGCCCATAGCTAACTCAAGGTGAAAAGCAAATTTTGGACATTAGAATCAATTATCATAAGAGTAATATTAGATATAAGTCTCAAATAAAAGTCTCATATAAGTTTTTTATAAAAATATAAGTCTCACTAATAAAAAATAATTTTTTTTACACTTTTTTAAAGTGAAGTCTACTTTTTTTACGATGACTTATATAGAACTTGTAAGTTGTCTAATTGAAGTTTCTACAAATCATTTTTTAGTAAAGAAGTGTTCCTTCCTCTTCTCAGTCAAGCTTTTGGAATTGTATATTTTTACTTGCCGGGCCTACTCTTATCTGTAACTTGTGAACAATCCGCTAAGTTCCAAGCCCCAAGGCCACGACATTTTCAAACTGAGAGAGCACGAGTCAGAGAAAATTATGCACAACAGCAAATCATGATCATAGGCTTCTGAACCTTTGCAATAGAATGTGTATAGATCCACCCCTTGACTGGTTCAAACACTTAAAAGAGTCAAATTACTTTATAAACCTCACCTTAAATTGTAAATGTCATCATTAGTGAGAGAGTAAATTGTCTATAAACTATCGAGGATGATTCTGAAATTAGTGGAAGGGACTTGCAACCCTTTTCATACGGCTTGGATGGATCATTTGGTCTAAAAGGAAAAGGAATTAAAAGCTGACAAAATCATTGCTTTCTTGCTTAGGTAGGTTATCAAGCAAGGCATGGAAAAAGAAAGTCTTTCTCATATGTATATATAAATATATTTATATAACTCCTACTCGCTCAATTGCTCATATCCAATATCCCTGCAGAGGCTACTTTCCTTCTCTGCATATCTTATACAGAAACATGGGTGCTTGTTTTTCTTGCAGATCATCAAGGGCATTGGAAGGCATAAGAGTGGTTCACTTGAATGGTTATGTGGAGAACTTTGAACATCCTGTTTCAGTTAGCCAAGTCACTGGCAAGCCTGCAAAGCACTTCGTATGCACCCCATCTCAGCTTCTATCCACCACCACTGGCTCCAAACTACTAAAGCCCGATGCCCAACTTGAACTTGGCAAAATCTATTTATTGCTACCATTCTCAGCATTTCAAGCTGAGGTCTCCCCTAAGGACTTGGCCTGTGTAGTGAAGAAGCTAACCGCGGTAGCAAAAACTAGCCGGTGTGAGGCTAAATCTCTCCGAGGTAGCCCCTTGGGGAGTCCATATGGCTCAACCCCTGTGTTGAATTCACCATCTAGAAGTCCTAACCGGTTTGTGGAGCCAGAGGCAGGCATGGCACCTTCCGATGGGCAGAGGTCATCTAGAGCTCGGTCATGGAAGCCTATATTGAACACCATTAGAGAGAAGTCGTTCAATCGTGGAAGTGAATCAGATTTGCAAGAAAAGCATTCGGAGATGGTCCAATAGCTTGAGTTTGAGGAAGGCGGTGTGCTTGATGCATAAAAATATCAAAAGGAAGGAATAGAGGTTAGGAGACATTGGCAGAGATGTAATAGGTGTTGATTATAAGTGAAATTGTGTTACTTTGTGATTTAGCTTCTTTGATCTTAAAATAGTCTATCAGCATGAAATGTGAATTTGGAATTCAGTACAGTTTTTGTAAGTATATGAGTTCATATTAAACTTTTAAATCGTACAATTTTCAGAAATTTTAATCACTACATAGATGAGCAACAGGAATAACTTCACTTAAGGGTCATTTCTTTCATCTTTGTCATGGATCTCTCATCTGATTTGTCCTTTAGCAAGGGTTAAGGCATCGTAATTGCTGCTATATGGCTTGCAAGGAAAGAACCCAGAAGCAAGAATTCGCACTGAGCAGTCCAGGTTATAGGCTTGTAGATACCTTGCTCTACAAATCCAAGTTTGAATATGCATGGCATCTTTGTAATACAAGTATAAATGTGATTTAAGTAGCCCCACTTCAACTACTTCATGAAAAAGAAGAAGATCCGAATAGCCTGGATAGGCAGTGCTTGGAAAAGGACTACATTCATTTGACTTTGGCCACCGAAAAAGGCGATGAACTCCTTATCATTAGGTATAAGTGGGGCACATATTTAACAAGGCAAATACAGTTCTTTCTCGTGAATTTCAGCATAGAGTGAAAGTCCAGCCACTTGTTTTGAGCATTCTGTAGCCATCCCCCCAATGTTTCTAGCTGACTTCTGTACCTATTAGTACTTGGGGAACTTGATGCAGAAAACAGGTGACGCTTTGTTGTTTACAAGGTTGGTTGATCCAGCCACTAGCAATTCTTATAAAGTTTGCAAGAAACTGATTTGATACGATTCTATACAATCAATGAATCAGAGGGGCACGATTATGGGTGCTGGTGGGACCCACTTTTGAATAGGTGAGCAGTCCCACCCACCTTCCTTGCTGTGAGAAACTGTAAAATGCTTAGGAATCCAAGTTTCCCCTCTTGAATCTCTCTCTCTCAATAGCTCCCTCTGTTTCTCCTCAACCACCTTCTTTGCTTCTCTTGCATTCTCCCAGTCTTTGCTCAGGATGCTCTGGCTCACATCACTCCACACCATGGCTGATTCACTTGGCCACACTTCCTGTTGGCATAAGAGAATCGCATATCATAAGCAGGTACACAAAGACACCCTTGCAAATGTAAAAGACGTCTATTTTTACAGGCACATCTGTAACATGTATTTTCAATCACCCCCAATTGTGAAACAAAACCATGTGCCTAAGCATTCGATTAACAAAACTATGTAGCAATGAATACATTTGGTTCTTGTCATATCGTTTGAGAAAAAAAGTTTCATCCTTTGCTTCTGTATTTGAACTTGTATGGATTCACGTTGTAGTAATTTTATTTATTAAAAACAATTTTAGTTTTTTCTCCGTATGGAAAAAGAGATGCAATTGTCATGTTAACATTGTAAAATTTAGCCACAGAATCAATGGGCTTGGATTTAAATGGGAACCCATTATTTCCCATCATTCTTCATGAAAAATGTACACAGATACTATAAGTAAAAACAGGGGAAAGGAAGGATAGATGAGGATTACAGGTGAATTACCTTTGGATCCTTGACAATTGGAGCATTCAATCCTGAAATGACTTCTTTTGCATTGTATATAATTGTTAATTTTCCATTACTGATGTCCTTCACTTCGACAGTTCTGCGGTAGGAAATAAAAAACTAGCAATTTATTATACAAATAACACAGGTTCTTTTATAACCATCAAACATATTCTTTGATATTAAACAATAACTTATGTACAATCAAAGCTATTGTTCATAACTATTTATTTCAATTAAAAGCAGAGTGAAACATGAATTCCTTTCCCGTCACAGACAAGACAAGTAACCAAGAGCCAGGAAATTAACTTTGCCTAAGATCCTCATTTTCCAACCAAAAAACAACTGGGATAGGAAACGCATACCATGCTAATGTATTGATAGAGATTGATTATTAATGCTTGCAGAATGGAGAAGGAATGATATTGCAAAGAAACTTATACCTATCCCAGTGACCATCAATCTCATAAAGAGTCTGCAAGGATGATGAGTCAAATATCTTCCCCTTAACAGATCGATGATTTCCTCTGCGCCATAGAAAAGAACTGCTCCTAAAACATAACTCAGCTTCCAGCTCAGTTTCTTGACACTGGATTTTGACCTTACCAACCCAATCTGTCCCAGGACCTGGAAGGAATCTGATCAATAGATTCAGTGAGTTCATTACATAGGTTTCTCCATGATTTAGTAGCTTCAGCTGCCTTTTGCCCAGCACCTCAGCTTCCACTGAAGTACCTATATTGGTTTTTAAAAAACGTTAAGTGCATATAGTATAAAACAAGAGAAGTGAAAAATATACTAAAGCCAAAGGAGTATGTCGATTCAAATGTTATTTGCCTTGTTGGATATCTGTAAACACTAGTCATGAAAACATATAGATGTAGCTTTATAAATGTTGAAAGATAACCCCTAGGGGTTGGCTCAAGTGGTAAAGGCCTTGGGCTTGGAGTATGCTCCCCCAAGTCTAAGGTTCAAATCCCCTTGGGTGCAAACAATCTCTAGGGGCCACACCTCCTAGTGAAAAGCCAGTGATTTAACCAATTCCGTGTAGGGAAACTTCCGAGGGTGCGGTGCACGGAACCGAGATTTACTCTACAAGGGTGGGTCCGAAGGGCCCTGCCTTGGAGAGATTCTCCGACATCAAAATAAATAAATAAATAAATGTTGAAAGATAACATTTGAACAAGATTTCATCATTGGTAGCTAAAGTAAGTGAAAGTATTACAACTGGAGTTATATATGTTTATAGGAATGTTAAACCAGTGGATACTAATTGAAGAATGTTCAGGACAAGTGGATTTGAAACTCAAGGGCCCAACGTGCACATATCAATCTCAATAAACAGCATCCAGCTAGCATAAAAAGAAAACTCATAATAATCACTTTGCTAAAATTCATGTACCATAGAATTTGGGAGAAGGATGATGACACCAAATCAATTCAACATTTTCTCTCTCATCCGTTGCGTGGAGTGCAGACACTGGTGGGTGGTGTGAAACCTGCAGACAGGATAAAGAGGAGCGTAGCCAAAGTAAGGAAGAAAATAAATAAATCTTCAGTTCAAACTGGGCCGGCAAGCTGTTCCTTGCATCAAGATCAAGCTAGTTTGCCAAACATGTTTGACCTCAAGTTGCTTAGAGACTAAGGTCCCGTTTCTTTACATAAAACCACTATCTCATCTTATCTCAATCATTACAACTTTTTTAAATTTCCATACAAAAATATAATAAACAATTTAATTTTTATAAATTCCAACATAAAAATAATACTAAAAAATATATTTTATCAATATTTTATTCAACTACTATTCAAAATATCTCATCTCATCTAAACTATGTATCTAAGTGGAGCCTAAATTTGGGCATGTCTAAGCTCTTGCCTAACATAAATATGGCAATCTTAACACAGCCAGGAGTGTGATAAATGAGCCTTCTCCTGAAGGTATTTACCTTTCCACTCTTCCAACTTAAGAGTGGTGGATAGTTAATTGGAATTCATTACAAGAAAAAGCAAATACCTGTTCAAGAAGAACATTGAGATTCCCACTTGAAACATGGTGCGTCTCTCCAAGAATGGGATTATAAGGAGCCACACCGAATATCACAGGACGCAGAGTGGAAATACTCCAGGCTATAACGGCTATGAATCTGTCATGGGGGCTCTTGCCGCCGTTGCACCTGCTCAACATATCAGTGGCAATGCAATACACCGATTCACCAAAACACTGAAGCTGTGACTTTGGAATGTTGAAGATAGGGGGCAGCTGAATGAAACAAGAAATAGTATTTTCAAAACCATTCGAATAATGCTAGATATAAGAGTCAGGCCTATAAGTCCAAGTACTTTAAAAATCATAAATATATGTGGTGACTAGAAAGAGTTTTTGACTTGCCTGAAAGCGTGAGAGATCTGATCCTGGCATGACATTTTTGAAGAGACTCAAAACGAGCTGGAGAGGATTAGGAGCTGTGTAATCAGTATCTGATTCCCCCTCTAATGTCACTGGTTTTGTCAGAACAATCCGGCTCTCATCATTCCCAGCTTCGGTGACCTGCATCATTTTATAATATGTAATGTTTCCCAACTGTCATGTACTAAGAGAAGGAAAAAACCGCCTGTGTCTTGTAAGCAACCAGCTTTGGCTACAATTTTAAACCCCGGCCCGACCGCCTCTTCTCTCTCTCTCAAAGCACGCATACAAAGTTCGTCTGTGGGCTTCTATTCCATCCTTTTATGGGTGGAATCAGAAAATCTAATTTTGTGGATAAAATTATAAAAAATATATATATAGAGGTTTTCGTATAATCTTGGCTATCTGAAATCAAAACTTAAAACTTTTCCATTGCTAGATCCGCCCTTGCTTTCTGCCCTGATCCGCTCCATCTTTCTTGTGCATGAAACGCACGCGTAGTCTCTTTCATTCTCCGTAGAGTTGTTGTCTTTTTCCTCTTTTCTCGGCAATTTTTGTCTTATAAGGTAGTTTTGTTTTCCTTTTTCGCCCTTTTCCGATGCTAACCACGCTACTAGGGGACTCTTGATAATGAATAATCGATCTCTCGTACTTGCAGCCTCCAAGAAGGGTGTTGGTGTGCCCTCCTGTATCAGATCTCTCGCCTTTTTCATATTATATAAAAGAAGGGTTTTGCTATACAATTTTTTACTATTCATTCACATTCCACATTTTATACTTTTTAATATTTTTTAATATTTTTTTTTTAAAATTTGAATTTATTTGTTTATAAATATTTCAAATATTTTATTCACTATTCATATAAAAAATATTTGATAAAAAAAATTAAAAAAAAAATAGAGTGTGAAGTATGGATAAATAGTAAGAGGTTGTCAAGAGTTTTTGATAAAAGAATCTCGTTGATAAAAATAGCCTTAATTTCTATGGGCTGGTATGTATTGATGACTTCTAACATATATATACATGGACATGGAGACTACATAACAAAAAATATTACGACCAATTATCAGAGAAAAACAAATCGAGAAATGCTATTTCCGTAAAAGAATTTTATAAAAGTAAATTCACTAACTGATCTAACTTTGTATGATACATTAGACTCCGTTTGGATTCAAAGAATTTTTATGGGTTGATATCATTTAGATTTAGAGATGAGTTGAGATGGTTTTAGATAAGTTGAATAAAATATTAATATAATATTATTTTTTAATATTATTATTATTTTAAAATTTGAAAAAATTGAATTGTTTATTATATTTTATGTGAGAATTTGAAAAAATTATAATAATGAGTTGAAATGAGTTTCTAATCTAAACCGGAACTAAAATCTATTTTATAATAAAAATAATTTTACAATATAACGTACTACATCAAATTTCGTTAATTTATAGATTTAATTTAAGAGATAGATCTCTTTGTGCTAAAATATTTTTTAAAATAATATATATATATCTCTTTATGAATTGACCAGCTGGGAATTCAGTCTGGAAGTCAAGACAAATGCACCGATTGAAGGGCAATTGACAATATCATAGGTAGAGAAATACAAGTCTTTGACAATTTCAAAATAAGTATCATGTCTATCTATATACTACTTCATGACAAGATACATATATAGAGAGATAATATGCATGTCTAAATCAATTACTTACTCTTGTCTGGTTTTTCATTAATTTCTAGCCTTCACCCATCACCACACCATGACTCTTTATACATATATTCAACCAAATTAATTACGATTATATTCAACTTTGCTTAAGGCTATACATAAAGAAGAAATTAGACTATTTGAGTAAAGAACAATAATAAAAAAATTGGAAGATCTCAACCACCAAATCATATACATAATATAATATATACATAAATATCTAAGGTCTCGTTCACTTTCACAAAATTTTTGATCTCATAAAATTATTACAATCTTTTCAAATAACTATACAAAATAAAATAAACAATTCTAAAATTTCAAATTCTAAAATAAAAATAATATTAAAAATATATATTTTAACAATATTTTATTTAACTTTTATCCAAACTCATCTCATCTTATATACGAAAAAAAATGAGACCTAAAGCTACCTGCAGTTTTGGTAGTGGACGACATTTTTTTTTCTTTTTCTTTTTTTCTATTGATATATTTGGAGCGAATGATAGTTATAATCGTAAATGCCGTACAATCACTTTAAAAAAATGAATAAATAAAAGACTCACATGAAAAAAAATAATTTTTAATAATAAACTCTACTTTTTTTCAAAACGATTAGACGATGCTTGTACACTCCACGATTGTACGTAACATTAATCATATTTGAATGGCAAAATGCTTCTCCCACATAAGGTGGTCACTCAATACATTTTTTTTTTCTTTACTTAATTATTAAGTAATTATTTTAAAATGAATTTATATTTTTTATTTATTTAAAAAAATATTTGAAAAATAATTAAATAAAATTATTTTTGTCTTATTTGGTTGTTTCGGTGGACTCCCTCAGTGGGATTAGCACCGTCCTCTTTGAAAACTTGGAAACGATGATGCTCTGTCTACTTCGTGGTGGTTTCTGTGCGTGATTTCGTGTGTGATAGATAGCTTAACTAATACGCAAATCTACGAACCCGTGCACGTTGACGGTTGACCTATCTTTTCCTCCACGAGTTTACGCTTAAAATAAGACAATGGAAATTAATTAATTATATCATAATTAAGAAATTAGTAGTTGACGGCCAGCTAATGTACGCCAAAATATTTAAATTTAACATTATATAAATTTAAATATATACATATATAATATAATAATTATATTTATTATCTTCATATATCATACACCCCATATATATATTTTTTTTATAACAAATATGCAGTACATAGATGATAAATAGAACAACACAATTAGTTTAATAAAAATAAAATAAAATAATTTAAAAATATATAAAATGTGTAGTATGAGATAATGAGTGGCATTTCTCATATATATATATATAGAAAAATTTCATACACTATATTATCATTCTACTTTCATCTCACCATATAAAATATAACGTATTTATCACTACTAGATAATCTTTTATTGAATGATTCTTTATCATCTAATGGTATTAAATGTAATACATTTTATATAATAAGATAAAAATAAAATATAAGTATGATATATAACATTACCTATATATATATATATTCTATATATATTTATATATTCCATTTCCTTCTCCGCTTTCACCAGAAACAATGCGTAAAATATCTAAAGTTTCAAATATGACAACAACAAAAAGAAGCAATGGCCAGCCCGCCGGCAAACTGCTTTTGCCGGTGGAAACCACTTTTCTTACGAGCCGGTAAACAGCCACCCTGGATCGAAACATAAATGGAACTCTTCTTAAAGAACTCAAAACCAGAAGCTTGGTTTTGATAACGCTTCTCTATTAATGGGAAACTCGTGGAAGGAACGACTGGCCTATATATAATATATATATATATTTATATGAAATAGACATATGATCGATATATATACCATTTGAGAAAGAGAGAGAGGGTAGGTGGGGAAGCAGGCATACCATTTGAAGAGACTTGGCCGATGGTACGTTGAGGAAACTGCACCGAAGAGGCTTTTCTTTTTAGAGAACTTCGCGTCTTTGTAGCGCGCAGAGATTGTGCAATCGATTGAGACAACTTGGGACGACAATTTCTGTGTGGTTTTGCTGTGAGGTCAAATGGAAATCTTTATAGGGTACGGAGAGAGCAATTACTTTGTTCAATTTCGTTCAGACTTCTTTATGTCTTATTCATATACTAGAATCTTTAGGTGTGATGTTTGAATTTTGTGTTTATTTGGTCTGCCAAAATTAAATTTATTAAATTAATATTTTCGATATACTTTTTCACATATAAGAATCCCAAAAAAATAAATAAATCCTTTTTTTTTTTTTTGGAATTTGGGTTTTCATGAATTTGATGATATCATTTCCATTTATTGATAGAGGATGGATGCAAATCCAAAATAAGGTTCTTCTTATATTTATCTGAGTCAATCCAAAATAATATTCAAATATAAAAAATTTCGATTTTCGATATACTTGTTATCATTGAGAATCCGCCAAAAAGAATCCAACATGAGAAACTCTTGAGTTTATTTTTTAAATTTACGCTTTCATGAATTTGATGATATCCTTGCCATTTATTGCTACAACCTACACATCCATCCATGGCGAAGGATGAAACCCCCAATCCAAAATAAAGTCTTCCTAGTCCAAAATAACGTTCTTCTTATATATCTTAAGCCTATTGAGGGGGTTGGGCGGGGGGCAGGGTAGAGTCATTGATTGCACTCATAAATCCACTCCGACATAAAGTGATCCTTACAATATCATGTGTCTATTTGTGTTATGTTTTAAGGCTTAGACAGAAATTTTAACATATAATTTAATTGAAAAATTTTATTCATCATCTCCACACACCACATATCATACTTATTTTTATTTTATTTTATTTTTTCTTACCAAATATATAGTATATCATATGAGTAGAATAATCAAAATAAATATGGTATATGCTGATGTAGAGACAATGAGTAACAAATTTCTAATTAATTATGTAGGAGAATAAATCGATTTATAATTCCAGCTCTACTATTGAATGAGCGGAAGATTTAGCTGAAAATAATTCAGAAAATCATTTCGTGAGAATTAAAATCCTTCAGATATTTTTTTTTTTTTTTTCTGACACTGAAGATAACTGAAACCTGCTAAGACAAAGTGGTCAAAGTTGTGGATGGGCAATTAAGTTTGTTTTTACAAAACATTCCATCTCATCTAATTATTACAATTTTTTTAAATTTCAATACAAAAAAAAAAAAAAAAAAAAAAAA
>QEOT01009378.1:48109-84634 GCA_003123785.1 Pterocarya stenoptera
ATACAAAATAAAATAAACTATTCAATTTTTTCAAATTCTAAAATAAAAATAATATTAAAAAATATATTTTAACAATACTTTATTTAACTTTTTAATTTTAATCTCAACTCTTCTCATCTTATCTCATATCTGAAAACAAATGTAGCCTATATAGCCGTGAACAACATTCATTAACCCATATTCCAACAACACATGCATGAGTCCCATCCCAAAATCTCTATATCACATGGTTGTTTTTTGTTTTTTGTTTTCCTTTGTCTTTTTCTTTTTATTTTCTGTTTTTGTTTTTTACTTTTTTTGGACTGCGTACGCCCCATAACTTGATAAATGAGACAAGTGGCACTTCATCAGTACGTCAGTATCGACGATAGATGACACATAAGGGGGAGGAGATCAGTATGACATAGAGAAACGGACTCCTAACTCTTCAGATGCAAAGCGGTTTGAAACTTCTTTGATCCAAAACAAGAAAAACAATATGATGTGATTTAAAACAATATCGGTTTTAAAGTCCTGAAGGTAAAACACTTCAGTGCGGAATCTATTCCAGAAATTATGCTGGAAAACCTATGGGAAGTGGCTCTTAAGATAGTAAATTAAACATTTTCCCACCTGGCTTTTATTTCACCTCTGATGCCCGTATTCCATGGCGCTTGAAGAATTCTCTGAATCCGTAGGCACTGGGGTCGTAATTGAACTAGACATGGGCACAACGAATAATAAATCAGACAATATTTTGGATTTTGAAAATTTACAAGAAAAGAAACAAAAATTGTATATCACACGTTTTCTTTATAAAGAAAATTGTGACTCATAAGTCTGACTGGAATATTGACTGGAGTATTGATAGACAAGGTGTCATTCAAGTTCTAATATGTAAAAGAGAAGCAACCTTGTATGACGACATGGTAAACAAAACAGACGTTAATACTTACAGGAAGAACCTTCACTGAGTATTTTGTAACATTTGGATCAGCGGCCCTCCCCTGGTTAGATGCCTGTATCACAAAGCGCAAACTACTGAATTGTAACTATTCACAGGCAGCCTTGGGTGCATAAAAATTGTATCACAGCAAAAGCTAGCATTTGATAGAGCTCAACAATTGGCGCATGTTTATTTTCCATACCATGGAAAGACAGCCATTACAATAGTATATTACAGGATAAAGGATACTTCTACCTGTTCTGGACTATGGAAAATTTCAATGAATGGATATTCCGTCCTCTGCCGCGTTATGCAGAACCCAGGATATTTTGGACACTCAACCTATAAAACACCAGCGCAAGAAACAAAAGTGTGGAAGCAAATGTTATGTAAGGCAAGGGAGGTTGACAACCATAAGGACATTTGATTTATTTCTTTTTCAGAAATCCCAAAATAAAGTATTAGCCATAAATCATTTCTTGAACTTATGACCTTTAATGCATGGGTCCACTGGACATGGCTCTGGTAGTGTTAACATTTCATCTTTCAGAAAAGATGTTATGCAAAAGATTGTGAAGAAATTTATTATTTAGAAAAACAAAATGTGTGATTGAGAAACTCATTCACAAATAACTTACGCGCATAAATTTAACATTTGGATAAAACTTGGCTGCAGCTTCTTCTAGTACTTTGTCGAGATGTTTTGTGTAATTACCCCTGCATCATCGGGTAAGTAGTTAAGAGTCAAGTGAAATGATCAACAGGTACTAACAAGATGGGCGTGAACTCCAAGTAACCTGATGGTAAAAGCAACAACAACAGGATGACCTTCATGAAGCAGCTGAACAAACTCACGTTCTGACGTAAAATGAATGACCCGTGATGGCCCAAGATCCTTTGGATAACCAGTATAGTACCTTAAATTTTTTACAAAGTATAGCATTAGAAAAGGAGAAGAGGGGGGAAGCTCTGGCATTACAAACAACAGGAAGATAAGATTCCTGTAAGCCAATGTGTGAGGAAAGCCAATGTGTAGCATGGGTGCATCTCACCACAACAATCCAACTCTCAAATACATTTAGCACTCATTTTACTGCAGTACCCACAAGAAGTTCATATATTAAAACACAAAAGTACTTGATAAATTAATTATGCTCATACTTGCATGTTGCGCGGAGATCGCTGATCATTCGATCAAAAAATGACGGATCTCCCATTTTGTCTATTGACACACTGGACCCCCTTTTCAATATCCTGCAATTTAAATTCATCATATAAGCGGTAAGTAACATAACTGGTTTTCACAGGAATTGCTAACACACTTAAACACAACCCACATTCCCATTCAAATCCTTCGGCTTCAGGTAATGTAATCTATATTTTGAGTACGGATCCAACAACACCAACACATGAATACGTAAATTCAACTTGCACTTAACATTGACAAACCAATAGAAAAACTACGCATCCAACACTGCTTATATAATCTTGTAGGTTAAAGAGTTTGTCCTCTATAGCCAAAAAAGGGATCTTATGAACCATTTGAGTGGCTGAAACTCAGTCCCAAAGATCCTATTTGAAAGTGTGTGATGATGCTAGGTGGTGTGTTACAGAGTACACTTACAAAGCATAATGGTGCTCTGTTGTTTCAACTTCATTCAGAAAGAACGAAGAACTATATACCGTCTTAAGGGAAACTATCTTGTTTAACATCAAGTTTTTCAAGTGTAAATTTCAAAAAGATATTCTAGGTGAGACTTTTACCACCTAAACATGGCATACATAAAAGAAACCTGTTTAGTGTGTATGCCTGCTCAATTAAATCATCCTCATTCATTGCTTTAAAAATTGCAGATGCTATCAGAACTCAAGAATTCATTCTGCTCAGACAAAAGGGAAGGAAGGGGAAGAGAACTCTTCATTCGAGCCACCCACTTGTCCACTGTCAAACAGAAGCAAACCTGGTTTTGCTTAATCACAACTTGCTGACAAAATGGGTCTGAGTTTCTATCTTCTCACACATTAACATTACTTATAAATAAGCCAATCTAGAAATGCTCACCAATAGCTTGGTTACCTCACTTAACTGCCCAAGAAAATAATATGGTAACCGATTGCTTTCAATTTACTTCTCCTCTCCAATATTTCACCAAAGAATTTCAGTTCAAGCATTACACAACAGGGTCTAAGAGCATTGGCATTGGATTGGTCATTCTAATATTCAAAATTTGAAGAATATGTAACTTTTTAACTTTTAGCTATCACTTAACATGACTTAAAATCTACATTGGATTAGCCATCACATTCTCTATAACAATAAAATATTATATTTCTTTAATTAATTTTTATTTTTTATTTACTTTTTATTTTATTTTCATAATCTTCAATAACTCCAACAATCGTATTCATTTTCATTTTCACAATCCAACAATCTATAATATAATAATCTCATATTTACATATTTGTGCATTATCTTATATGTAAATAAAAATCCCATATATACAATCCACAAAAATCCCATATCTATAATATAATAATCTCAAAATATAACAAAATAACATATGAGAAAATCACATGATCACAAGCATATAACAAAATGACAGCCCAACAGCCCTTCAAGGAATTGTGATGACGTGAATGCTAAAATCTCTACCTGATCAATCAAAACTGTTCTAATGGTATTAATATGGCATAGGACATCCTTATTCGATCCAGAGAGAGGGAGAAGAGAGAGCATTAGATGAAAATGAGCAAAAACCCAGAAGCCAAAACATCAAAGCTTTGTAAACCGGAGCTCGGACATGAAGTAAGGGAGGATCAAGAATATTATAGGCACCAGAAGCCAAAACATCCAACAAGGATGCAGCTGCTAAAAGTATGCTAGAAGTTGTTTACGATTCCATTTGCAAGAGACTGTCATCTAATAGCAGCAAATGTGTGTGATGGTTCCTACAAGGCTGGTTGTGATGTATTTATCAGATATGATACTTCTTTATAGACTTCCATATGCAAATGCAATTTAACAGCTCTATAATAGTGAAACCAGAAAACTTTGCTATTTCTTCCAATTCTCAGAGAAAAGGCTTTCCAAAGCTCACAAAGATCAAAGGAAAAATATTTAGTGTAACAAGCATCCAATGACTTTGCATTATAGCCAGCCCCATCTCAGCCCACTGAAACACTATTGTAAATCTTTTAAAGCTTTGACATATTCATTTATATTTTTCCATTTTTCCCTGATCAAAAATCATTATCTTTCGAAAGATTCCTTCCCAGGACGTAGATGGATGGATGGTAGAAATATAATATTGGATTGACTGGGATGGACTTTGAATGTCTGAGAGTTTGTTGTGCTCTTTGAGCTCATGGAACAGGTGCACCGAGTTGTAAACAAGTTAGAATTTAAGCATGGGTGCTCGAACTCGACTCAACTGTACTGTTTAAGAGCTAGAATCTTGAGTCAGGTTTTTTTTTTTTTTAATTCTTTTACCAAGCTCGAACTCGATTGAACCAATGTATTTCAAATCACAAAATTTCAAATCAACACACAATCTAAACCGTGTAAACCAAAGAGACTAAGCAACGAATACCTAACACCCAGAAGCATGTAAACCATTGAAGCATAAAATACCCAGAACAAATACACACAATGTTCTTTTCATGTGGTGTACAAATACCCAGAACAAGTTTGGGAAAGAGATATATGGATATGCAGTGGTGTACCTACCACAACCAGAGGCACAATTCGACGCCGAGGGGTGGGCAGCTTCTGACCAATCTGACGATGGAGTTGGGACTGCGTAGCGGAGGAGAGCAGCCGATTTCAGGATCTGAGAGAGAGACGGAACGCCGTGAAAATGAGAGAGAAGAAGAAGAACGCGGGAGAGAGGGAAGAAGAAGAGACGCGGGAGAGAGAGGGAGCCGAAATATAATTAAAAAAGAAAAGAAAAAAAAAAAAAAAAAAAAAAAAAAATTGAAAAAAAAAAAAAAAAACCAAAATNTATTAGTTAAATTTAAAGATGAAAAAGCATTTGGCCACCAATGCCAATGCTATAAGTGAATGTATTATGCATACACGCACATTCGAAAACATTTTTCTGAAACATTCTATCAAACATGTTCCATGCTTCTGACAAAAACTTCCAACAAGTAACGAATGTAGAGAGTTATTTCCCATACGTATAAAACTTCGTAGAGCGCAAACAAATAATAGTAACACGAGTACCTAAACAAATAATTTGGCGCGCAGAAAGTATAATCTGTTTGGTCTCGAAGATAACGAAGGAAATGTAAAGAATTGAAATTTGGGGTACCGTAAAATGCAATTTTGTTGTCCTTTCCCTTCTGTTCTTTAGGTTTCTGGGAGCAACCAAACAACAGGTGTAAGAAAAAAGAAAAAAGAAAAACATAGACTGTGAAGCCCAGAAGTAAGAATAACTAAGCATGTCGAATCGAACCTTTGGGATGCCTGTAAACGTCGAGCAAACTTAGCAATAGCTCCGTCACTGTCACTGCCACTCTGAGAATGAGATAGACAGTGTTTGGGATAAATGAACGAGCAACGTCTATAAAGTACCATTTTGTTTGACATCTAAAATTATTTCGAATTAAAAAATAATAATTCTAAGATTATTATCTATTAAATCTGAAATCTTTATTCTAGATTAAATCTTAAAACGACAATGCCCAAAAAGAAAAAAATCTTAAACGACAAATTTAATTATCATTGCGGACTCAATTTATTATGTCTTAAGTCAATAGTTTCTATTTGGAAATTTCTATTTCTTAAATTTCTATTAAGATCTGTCCGAGTGAGTATCATTTATTATGTACTAGATTTCTTTTTGTAGGTCACATGTAATAGAAATTTCAAGTATTTTGAGGAAATGGAAGTGTTAAGAAAGTATCACTACGATTTACTGAGAATTATTTTATCTCTATATTAATATAATAACAAAATTTAAATTCAACGTGATATTCTGATTAATAAGAATCACAAGTATGTATCACTAAAGAAAGAAAAATATCAAAATAGAAGGTGGGGAAGCATTCCACCAAATCACTAACAAATTAGCAAAACTTATCAGTGGAAGAAACTTGCAAGAAGTCTCCCCCTTTATACCAGTTATCTTTACAGCGATCAAATATATATATATATATATATATATTCCAGAAAATATATCTAGCCTCTTATTCCCCCACATATTACAAAGAATATTACCACCACAACCCAGAATTTTCAGATTGACCAATCCAATATATGATCCCCCCAAGTCAACTATCTTCGGTATCCCATAGCTACCACTGGGATCCTCACCTTGTGCCCTCGGCTGCCTTGCATTAAAACCTCTCCGAAACTGTATGTTCCAGTCACTGACCTGACAGTGAGAGTCACTGAGAATTTTCGTGATGCACCGGGAAGCAGAGTCATTGCTCGAGGGTTGGCTTCAATGGCAATGGCTGGTGCCATTCTGGTTCTGATTACATATGTTTCTTCCTCGGCTACATTCGTGACTGTGCGAGTAACAGTTTGAGTTCTAACAAGATGGGAAACTGTGATTGATGGAGTGTTGAGGTTCCATGGGTGGCCCATGGTGTAGTTGCAGGGCGAGCTTGTGTAGTTCTTTATCTCGTGAGCATCAATTCCGGGGGTCGTGCATAGGAACCCTAAGTAATCCTCATATCCTTCAAAAAACAAATAACAAAAATTAGTAATAAATTTCCAATTTCACTGAATGTGCCTACCATGATTACCATCTTTTGTCTGACCTTAAGAGGAAACATCTGCAGGGTCCAGACAAACAAGCTCCAAAATGTTTTGTCTCAGATATTATAAAACTAACATTCAGTAAGATATGATAAAATTAATTTTTCCCTTTATACGTTCTTTGTGCTGGCTATTTGTCTAAGATAAAGTGTGTCCCCATATTTCTCTTCCAGTTTCCACTATGTTTCTAGTTTTCTATTTGTCTTGGCCTCCTATTACAATTAGGGTGTCCCAGACAAGAAAGACAATAAATTTTGTCCCATTGACTTCAATGTTCAAAACAAATCCGTGTATTGTAGTGCCAAATTACCAACCAACAAGTTGCATATATGAAGAGGCAGATCAAAATAAACCTGCATCAAAAATAAGTCCAGGGTCGAGAGCAGCTCTTGGATTGACATGGCCACTGCCATAATCAAAAGGTGTAGCAGTGACAAACGTCAGGACTTCTTTATCAGAATTTTGCTGTGCTTGGAGAGGCCTTCCTGCTCTGTCCAACGTTGTTGAAGTTGTCATCAAGGCTGACTTGATGGCAGCAGGGCTCCAATGAGGGTGCTTCTGCTTTACAAGAGCAGCTATTCCTGCTATATGTGGTGCAGCCATGCTAGTTCCAGATATCAAGGCAAATCCCTCTCCTGTGCAAACCAAATAATCGCTTAAAATGAGGTTTCTTTCTTTCATTCCAGCGGTATTTTTTTCTAATCATGCTTTTATTTTCTCTTCTTAGTTTTATGGTCACAAAGGCAAGGAAAATCAAAATGGATAAAATCTTGGCAGAAATTTCAAATGTCTGCTTATGAAAGTTAATAGAGTTGGCACTGACGTTGAACTGAAATGTCTATTGCTAATAATTTTCTTTTGAATCGGATAAAATTCCATTTAGTAGTCTAAAGTGACTAAGTTTGACCGAGTCCACATGATTGGAGCATCAGCTAGAAAATCAAAAAATAATAGAGAATTGAATGGATTCATTAACTCATTACCAACATAGTTAGGCTCATCCGTGCCATTTGGAGACCAAGCAGCCCAAATAAGAGAACCAGGGGCTAGGATGTCTGGTTTGAGAAGATCTGCATCTTGGAAGCTGAAATCTTTTATGTTGGGCCCTCGAGCAGAAAATAATGCCACCTGGGGTGCGGATTTATGGAGTATAGGCATCAGCCCATCACCAATGCTACCAGTGGCTTTGAAGCTCCTCACTCTTCCAGTCCAATCTCTTGGAGTAGAGATGTTGTAATAGTCTATAAGATCCTAGATATAGCAGTGATGTGCAAGCACCAAATCACAAATCACATTTTTTTTTTTTTGATCGGTAAACAAATTTTTATTGATCAAAAGAGAGACAAAAATGCCCAAATATACGGGACACAAATCACATAATTATAAGGACCATGCACAAGCGAGAACAAAATAAAGAAGGATGGGGATGGGGATGACCAAAATTAGCCATAAATAATTATCAAAATTAATAAATTTTATTAAAGATGCCAAAAGTGAAATCTTGAGAGAATGGCACCAGTGATACAGCCTCCCTCGCTGTTGGGGTTCATATAAAGAATTATAAAGTTTTTTTATTGGTAAGAATTATACGAAGTTCATAGCACCTAATACTTTCTTTTTTACTTTTTTCCTGAACTTTCTTCTCCAAGGTTGATCTTATTTTGTCACATAACAAGCTTATAGTCCGGCTGCTCACAATTCATGAGGAACTATATGGAACCAAAAATGCACAATATAATCCTGAAGATATGGGTACACCCACGTAAGTGTCAAACACTCAGCAAAAGTTACCAACAATTTATTTGTAGGTTATGTATCAGCCCCATCATGGACAGCGGTAAACTTTGGGAAAAGCCATATCACAGAAGGAGAAGAGCAAGGATAATTACCAATGACTTGCTAACATCTGTGATAAGAATCCCAGGAATGCCAATGGGAACAGGATCAAATTTTGTCCCTGGAGAAACATTTTCCACAGCTAAAACAAAGCCAATGGCACCAAGGCTCTTGGCTGTTTCTGCGACTTTCTTGATCGATGCGCTACCAACAACAAAGTTAAAGGAATAGCCACAAAGAAGAATATTCCCCTGAACCAAGTTCTTGTTTAGGACCTCAGGTCTCTGGCAGTCTGCGGGGCTGTACTTCATTACTGAAGAATCCAACAGTACATCATTTGCAGCAACCAAGGTAAATGATTGACTAGGATCCGTAGCAGCTGCATGAGAGCACATACTTCAGCTTTAGAAAGGAAAATGACATAAAAAGAAACTGGCGATCAACTAACTGGAAGCTAAGCAATTCTAATTACAATGTGTTTGAGCATGTGAGTTTATGAAGTAAAGTGAGCTAAATATACTGATAAGATTTTTTTTTTTTTTAAATACTTATTAAAAAAAAGAATTTAAAAAAAAAAAAACTGCAAATAAGGTGATTTTTTAAGAGCCAAAACCATAAAACGTGTAACAGGATCCCCAAGAAATTACACCACTCAGTTTCAATTCAACAAAGGTGCAGAGAGGACATGTTTCCACTGTATTTATTTTAACTTTTTGGCTTTTATTCCCAATTTTACCAAATTTTAATAAAATTTGAAAATAAAATTTGAACTTAATCCTTGGAGGAAAGGAAATGACATAATTTTAAGCATTTTCTTGAACGAAGAAGCCACATCTTCATTCGCACTCTAATATGGTGTCCACCATGCCTAGGAACCATGCAAAAATATCTAACTTTAAAAAAATGCAAAATTTCAACAATATTTCAATTCTCTATTGAAACAGAGAGTTTGTGGATGTGAATCATCAAAGAGAACATAAAATGTAAATTGGGGATTTTGGAAGAACTAAAGAGTGTGACATGAAAAGATCAGCTTTAAATTTTAATAATGCACAACCAAACAGCCTCACATGAGTGCAACATCACTAACTGTGGCTGTTCAAAGCCACCATGAAATGGCAAAAGCAGTCCACATTTCACATATTGTCCTCACTCTATGGAAGTAAGTTTTAACAGTGACACATTTGCAATCGAAGTCATGAAATGTATGTGTGTCTGTGTCTACTAATGCACATATATAACACTATTTACACAACTATTGAGAACTTCCCGTGCAGGCTGAGCAAAATCAAAAGAATATAAAGAATGAGGTATAGGAGGAACAAAAAAAGTGTAGAAGGAACAGAAGAACCCAATGTAAGTGAAGCAGAAACCAATTACAATTGATTGTACAATTACTAGAAAATTTACAACCTTTCCCGACCCCAACGAGAATAACTTTACACAGTGCAATATATTCCACATAAATTTACCATATCACCTTCAAATCAATGATCAAACAGAAATGTCAAACAAGTTAATTAGTTTTTCTTTCCAGAGGCCGACAGATTAAAAAACACTACAAAGGTTGATAGAACTTACGAGACAACCCAATCCCAGCTAGAATTTTCCCATTTCCAAGAGTCAAATGGTTTTTGTATCTGCGATCATCAATTGCAGCTGCCACAGATGCTATCCATGGGCTGTAAGAAACCAAAGTTTTAGAAAAAGGGCCTCCATTTCCAGCTGCCTGTGCCACAAATACACCAGCTTTCACAGCTGAAAGAAGTGTAGCATCAAAAGGATTTAAAAATGTGATCTTGGTGTCTGCTGGAGGACTGTTTGGCCCTACTGAGAGGTTGAGTATATCCACCCCATCATAAACAGCCTGTTCACAAAAGTTGTCTCAAATTTAACATACTCTTTTACCAGTACAAATGTACCAATTTCAGTTACAAAAAATAATCTAAAATCTATTCAGAGAATGCAGGTCTTCATACAAAATTAACTGAAAACTGTTTGCCTCTTTCCCCTCTTTTCAACAAATGACTAAGTAGAGACAAGTGTGTCAAGGAGGCTCTAGAGTCAAATACAAAGCATGCACAAGAATGCATTTTTATGAAAGCACTACAAGAAGAACATGAAAAAAAATGTTTTGCTCAAATGTCAACAAGAAGGGAGCATAAACATAACCATCATCAGTCAATGTGGTTAAGCTATATTACCTGAAACCCCAGGTCAAATGCCCCCACCAAAATAAAAACGGAAAAAGGCCAACACTGCCAGTATATTACATCAGGCATTTTATTAGGGGCAAACCTGATCAATTGCAGCAACTACATCCGCAACATACCCTCCAAAATACCTGTAGAGTGCCTTGTACACAGCAATCCTGGACATAATTTTAAGTATCTATTGTCAAAGAAAGGATACTGATTTAATACTTTGAATGCCCTATCACCAGTGAAGGCTATTGTTCCTCACCTGGCACGGGGAGCCATTCCACTTGCCTTCCCAAATTCATGGCCATGCATTCTAACAGGTATTCCATTATTTCCAGCTGCAATAGCTGCTGTGTGACTGGCAGCCAATAACAAAAACAAAGAAGGAAAATTGCATCAGCCTCCATAATGATCTTGTCAAATATCAGGGAATTTTTTTAAAATAAACAAAGAAAATTAATAATGGTATCTCTGAGCAGGAGTGGCAATGTTGTCAACTCCAACTAGTTGGGATGAGTATTTTTCATGTGTATCATTTCCTTCTATTCACAGAACCCAGGCAAGATTCCATGTTTTTAACAATTAAATCCATAAGCACATACTGGTCTAAAAGAATGTCTCCCTTCTATCAGAAGCTGATAATTTAAACTGGCCATAGAAACAGGTCATCACATTACAGTGAGATAAGATAAAGGAGGAAAATGCCGAGTATCAGCGCTTGACTGAGCTACTTCTCCGATTTTTGAAGGGGCTAGAGGAATGCTGCACATTAAGTGGGCAATGTCATTCTTATTCATTTTCTGAAGTTGGCTTTCTTTCTCATTGTCAAGATTTATTACTGCATGATCTATTCATGAGTGGGTAATCCATAAGGGTTGATAATGTGGAACCAGAGAATTAAAAGGTATGAAGATTTATGAATCTTCAAATTGCTTTTAGATCATGCCAAAATGTTGTGACAATATCACCAACATGTGTGGAGTCCACAACTTAAAAATTAATTTTTATGTTTTTAATTATGATGAAGAGGAATAATTTTCGGTTTATAAAATTCAGTGGCACAGCTTTAGCTTGTCAATCTTTTGTTTTTTGCAGCTATTACATATCCCTTCATGTAATGCAACGCTGATGTAAAATGAATATATGGTAGAGCAGGATTTTCCTTCAAAATTATAGAAGTTATAGGAGGCCTAACCTTCCATGTCCATCACCATCCATAGGAGAAGCAAAATCAACAGAAGGGTTAAATTGCCCTGCAGCTATGGCAGCTTCAGCAAAATGCTGTGCTCCAATAATCTTCCCATTGCAAAAATTCCTCTTAGTGTCAGGATCAAGTTCACATTTTCCTCTGTACTTTGGCACAGGTCCATATGGCTCAGTATTATAGGTCGCAAAGCTTGGATGGTGGGGATAGATCCCTGAGTCCACAAATCCAATCACAATGTTTTCTCCAGCCTTATCAAAGCCACCACCTGTTGGCCATACTCCAGTTGGAAGCCCCAAAAACTGTGGGGTATGTATTGTAAGTTTCCTCACCTTCCAATCTCTCTCCACAGATCTCACACCCGGTGCACGTCTCAAGATTTCTGCCTAGTAATACAAGCGATATCGTAAGAATGAGAATGCAAGAGGAGGAATGTATATGAAAAAGAAAATTAAAAGATTTAGAAAGTGATAAGTCCTAAAATAAGACTTGCCCACGTTTTTACCTGCTCAGGGGAAATGTGAACTGCAAAACCATTTATGAGATGTCGATAGCTATAGAGCTTCTTGTAGGTCCCATGCTCAAACAGCATCCCAAGAAGCATATCATGTTTCTTTTCAAGGTGACGTGCATAGGATGTAACCGTTTCACTGTAAGAAGACCCATGGTATCAAGAAAAATAATAATAAAGAAATTCCTACCATTGTATCCATCTGGATTCACACATACAGAGAGACTTAAGGCAGTCTAAACCAGTATATAGTTCACATAATAGCATGATAACTTTCCTTTGGAAGAATAAGGATCATATCCCCCCAAATGCTTTGTGTGTGTGTGTGTAAAAGTAAAACTTTATTAATATAAAAGGTATAGCCCAAGTACATAGGAAGTATACAAAGAATACACCTAATAACCACTAAGCACCAATGATGGATACAAGCAAATTATGAAGGATGTCCCCACTACAAACAATGACCGATGCGCAGGATTCTAAAAACCATTNAAAGTATACGAAGAATACACCTAATAACCACTAAGCACCAATGATGGATACAAGCAAATTATGAAGGATGTCCCCACTACAAACAATGACCGATGCGCAGGATTCTAAAAACCATTTAACAGTCTTTTGATTAAATGATGTTGATACACAATCTTTTTCCAAACAGAATAATACAAACACAGGATGTACAAAAATGCACAAATAATTTCCATTATTTAGATAAGGAATAATTACAACTAACCAATACATTACTATAACTTATGTAGGATAAGCAACAAACTCTAAGATTTCCTTTACCATCCCAGAATCAGTCTTAGCCCACCAAAAACATGATGGCTCAAAGCGGCAACACCAGAGCAATGATTATAAAAATATATACAATAACAGGTGTTTCTGTTCTACTACTCCTAACAGATATTCTAATCGTTAAGCCTTTATCTCTATTCTACTACTCATAACAGGTGTTTCTAATCAATAGCCTAAAAATTCAGCGCTTTTGATCAGGAAAAAACTGAAATAAAAAAAACTCAGCTCTGATCTGATTTTTTACTCTCAATCGAGTCAATCCAAACATCTTTACACCAAAACAATCCCAAAAATAATTTTCATCAAACATCTTAACCTCGATTTACATAATGAAATAGACCACAATACCTCTTAAAAAACTCTCACAATAAAAGTATATTTTTAATGGGTCCCACCATATTCACAAATCCTCAAACACTCCTCTCCAAAAGTTTTCTAAGGAATTTCAGAAATTTTCAAGAAAGTCTTACATCCAAACATACCCTTCGTTTCCTTAAGTCATTCTCATGAATGTAAATTTGGCTGCCGATATTGCCAAAAGGAGCTGTAAAGAGTAAAAAACTAAAGGAGCACCCATTCTGGTACTACATGAAAAGGATGATAATGGATCAGGTCAGGCCCAGGCAGCATGTTCTTAACATGATAATATAAACTGATATTTATACTCAAAAAGATAACGTTCAGAATATGACAACTATTCAAATGCATTTTAAATTTTTTATTCAGGTAAATTGGATCATATACCTAGGCACAATCAAATGCTTGCTCACGCATGGGTTTGACACTACACTTCTATTTGCAAAGTCTATTCAAACAAAAGTCCACAATCCAACAACGATATCTCAAAAGCCAAGACCCCACTAAGAAAAGATCCTCACTAACAACTTCAAAAATGCCATACGGCATTAGCATGGTCAAGGCATGTCAAGCTGGCAAGCATTGTATGACACTAGGAAAATAGTCTCGTTCAAGATTTGGAACTCCCTAAATGTTTCATAACAGATAAAATTTTGAGAATAATTTGAAGATACCTGGTGGTGTCAATCTTCTCATCGGATTCCACAGCTATGGCTTCAAAACCGTCAACCCCGCCTTTGTAACTTATGATAGGCTCTCCTTCGATTGTGGCTATGTAAATCTCCGCCTTCCCAATAGTCAAGACAGTAAATAGCACTAGGACAGCGCACCCAAGCTCCGATACCCACATTTTCAATGATTAAGTAGCCCACAATATCTGTTCATCAGAAAACAGACAGTTTATATTGAGTTTCCCGTAGAAATTTAACAATATTCAGATTTTCGTAGAGATTATAGCAAGATAAACGAATAAAGATGATGATAACGACCATAAATAGATGTAGTGATAATAAGGATGAACAACTTGAGCATTTTGCTCCTGTCAAGAATGGAAGAAAAATTTTTAAATAAAAATTAATGTCGATTACGAGAAAACTCCTCCTACCTACACACAAAAAAAAATAATGATAATAACCTCCACCTAACCGGAATATACTACTTGTATGAGTAGCGTTTTTTATTGTGAAACCCTCAATCGAAATTCTCAAATACATTTTTCCTTTCCCCAATTACATCACCGACCAACATGAGGAACTAGAAAATCTAAACGTTCCGACCTTGACAGCTTTGAACCCATAAAGGAAAATAATAATAATAATACTCATAATAACAAAAATAATCTGGGTCAAAAAGTCAAGCCCAAAACAACAAGAAAAAAAAAAAAACAACTCACTTCAGAGGCTCCAAAAAAAACGCTAATTTCAGAGAAAAACAGATTGCTAAAGTAGTTAAACAAAACCAGAGGCGGCATTTATACACCGATCATAGAACAGCAAAAAGAATGACCAAGAATGAATACTAAGAGAAAGCAGCTTTGATCACCAAAAGAATAGCTTCAATCAACCAAAGCGTTGGTTCAATATTTGCATCGACACATACTAGCAGAAATCAAACCACATTTCACAAAAAGAGACTGTCCAATCCGATCCAGCTCTATCAAAATAAAAAATTCATAAGAAGGAGAATCGGTGACTTTAAGTTTAGTCGGCGATCCAAGCAAAGAATATTAATTCAGCACCCGAAAAAGATAGTCGGCCACAAAAGAAGATCCCCGTCAATGCAAAGATTAAAAAAAAAAAAAAGGTGCAAAAAACAAAAAGCAAAGGATTTGCAGCTAACAGCGAACCACGAAACCAGCTGGAGCAAGAAGCTAGATTTAGCTTTAGCAAGATATTCACATACACGCCACTGCCTCTGTGAGAATGAGAGAGATATAGAAATGGCCGGCTATGAAAGGATGGATCAGAGATTATTGATCACATTGCTAGCACTGATGAGAGATCTGGTGGCCCGCATTTGGAGACGGAAGTGGGGGGTCAGCGCATAGAAGTCAGAGCAAGAGACGGAGAGAGTACTGAGAGTGAGTGTGTGTGTGTGTGTGGGAGAGAGAGAGAGAGAGAGAGAGGTAGTTAGGGTTTTGTGATTTACAGACAGGAAGGCGAAGATGATGGAGGGAGGGAATCATATAGCGAACCATTTATTAGTTTATTAATTACGCATTTAATTAACGAATATCGTAATTCATTTTTCATTTCTTTTCTTTTCTCTTTTCCTTTCTGAAGCAGGAAGTTTGCGAGGGCAAGGGGACATTCGCGCGTAGGCTGTCTGGCGGTTAGTGCGAAATGTCAACATTGACCCTTTGTAGTTTGGTTATGTTGGCAGAGGGAGCACCTGAGAGAGAGAGAGAGAGAGAGAGAGAGACAGAGACAGATAGAGAGGGGAAGGGTAGTCCTTTGAGAAAACTTTTTATACCAATATTTATTTTATTGTAACTAAAGTTAATAAAATTATTCTCATTGTCAATTTGTAAACAGAAAATACTTCAATATGTCGAGTGAAGGGCTTTATGGTGGGTTGGGAGTCATTTTAACAAATGTTAGAAATTAATAAACTATCTAAAATGTGACGGAAAAATATACTTACAAATTGGTGTTAAATATATATTTTTTATATAATTAAATATTGTTATATTAGCCATACGGGAATGCATTATTCACACTAATTTATAAATAGAATTAGATTATTTCTACAAAATATATCATGTGCAAGCCATCAACGGTATATTAGTAGTCCATGTGATGTTATTTCACGTCAAGATTGTATTTGGAAGTGATATAATTTAAGATTAAATAATAATATGTACAAGTCTCAAATATATAAGTCGTGTACAGATCTTTTACAAAAAAAAATCTCATTAAAATTTTAATCTTTTTTATATTTTTTCATGGTGTGGTCCCTTTTTCTTTTCTTTTTTTCTTTTTTCTTTTTTGAAAGAATCTTATGCAAGACTTGTATAATAGGAAATCATTACTCTTTTTTAAGGTTTTAGAATAATTTTGACATTTGGACAAAGCTTACAAAATACAGCAATTTCATATTTTCTTGAAGATCTGACCGTAGATGTCAAGCAACGTGACCAGTATTCATATTTTTCATATATTTTAATGGTCCAAATTGATGATAGTTCTATTTGACTTTCAACAATATTTAAATGATTTATAGTGTATATATTGCAAAACCAATATTAGTTGAACATAAGAAAATGTTTAAATGATTTTGTAAGATATTAATCTCATTTTCCATACCGTTATAAATATAAGAAAAAATCTATTAATCATCTTAACATCCATTATCTTCCCATCATCTCATGATGTGACATTAAATAATAGGTTCATAACTAAAATATAATAAATAATCATCAATCATGTAATGCCACATCATGAGATGATGAGAGAATGATAGAATTTAGAATGATGAGTAGCATTACTCTAAATATAACGCGAATATTACACAATACTTGGACAAAAATTAAAGAGTCGTGCTATAGGGACAGTTGCATTTGACCGATGCCAATGTTAGTTAGTGCATTTGTATTTTTTTCAATATAGCATTTTCTAAAATTAAAACCATGGTTGTGAGTCACTGTTTAGACAATAATCTACTATTTTTCAAAAACTATTTTTATATTTACGAGGGAGAAGCAATAGCAAATAAGTTATATAAAATCAAACTCACAAACTGACGTATTTTTATATGATATACGTTAAATTTACCTGTACAATAAAAGTAGATCTACAGTAAAACTACAATACATTTTTTTCAATATAGCATTTTCCAAAATTAAAAACCATGGTTGTTAGTCACTCTTTAGGCAATAGTCCTACTATTTCTCAACAACGATCTTTATATTTACGAGAAAAAAGTAATTATAAATAAATCTTATAAAAGTTAGTTCATAAATTGACATATCTTTATATGATACGTTAGATTTACTTTATAATAAAATAAAAACTTTACAATATAACTGATCATATCAAGTCTCGACAGCTTGTGGATTTATTTTTATCAAATTTTTTATAACTACATCATTTCTCTTTATAAGCCAAATCATATTGGACCCACTAATTAGGTGAAATGATATTATATATATATTGATTTGATGCAATAATCTAATGATTTTACTAACTTTCGGCTTCTTAGAAGGCCCACATTTTTTTCTTAATTGAATGATAGGAGGGTCAAAAGGTGAGTGTAGACCACAATATTAAAGTTGGATCTTAATTCTCACTCACTAGATTAATTAATTGATCAAACAATTAATTATGGTCAAACAAGAATTAATTTACACATATGTTTGACCAATCTCATATTATGCAAGTATAATTATACTTTGAGATTCTTTGAATGATCAGTTGGATCTCTTTAACTTTCTATTCAAACTCTACCGTCTTTAATGGGATAGAGCTGTCTCGCATGAGGTGGATCGCGATAAATGTTTCATAACCATTTTATCTGTTCTCTCACTCTAAATCATAAAGTCTAAATATAAAGCCAAAAATACATACCTTGCATAAAATAATATTGTCTTGCTTATCAGATTATTTTCCAACAATTAATCATTCCTGTCATATTAAGATCTCGTTTGGATATAAAAATACTTTTAATATATCTCATCTTATCATTATAATTTTTTCAAATTCTCATACAAAATATAATAAATAATTCAACTTATTCAAATCTCAAAATAAAAATAATATTATAATAATATTTTATTTAACTTATATAAAATCACTTCATCTTATCTCACTATCCAAACCAGTCATAATTGATAAACACAATAAAGCAATACTTGTGTGGTTAAAATGAGAATGCATATGGTAAATCCCAAAAATAATTATGGATAAAAAAAAAATAATGTGAAGGGTAGAATGTAGATGGTTTATTATAAATACACGTATGCATTACCACATTAATGTGGCCCTAGAATTAAAGGGTAACCCTACGAATGAGAGTCATGTGTTGCTATGTTTGTTAGATGGATAAATTACTGATTCATAAATATATATGTATATATGTTTATATAAGGTAAGAGGTGGTTGACAGTTGTGGCAAATTAAGTTCGTTGGCTACATGGTTCCCTACCATCAAACTTATATGTACCCAGAAAGCTTGGAGCATCAAACAAAAGGCACAGCTGCTAGCTGCAACTTATATCAGAACTTTGCCCTTAATTATAGAAGCAGTGTCTGCAAAATATTGTACATTTTTCATAATTGATATGAATGATTAAAATATTCTATAATTCACATCAAATTAATACTATCTATCTCGAATAAAATAGACTGGACCTCGTTCCGACAGAGGGCAACTCATCGTCTATACTATTTAATGCAGTATAAATTTCTTTTTTTTCATATATTTACACTACTCTCTTTATGTCGTATACTACATTAACTTCACCATCAAATTCAAATCAGCAATTCAAGAGCCAAAAACATATAAAAAATAATAATTTAACCATAAAGAAATTACATAAAAATAAAGTCACAAATTGATGTGATTAGAGGCCTCTCGTACAAAAGTCATTTTCATGCATATAACGTTATCTAAAGTCATTTCACATCCACAATATTATTGCTTGGATTTAGAGAAAATAAAAACAGGGATATATAAGTATTCTTTTATCTTTTCCCTTCTAATTCGCGCACTCTGTTTTTGGATTGGAATTTGGACAAATGGATTTTTGTTTTCCTATGGGGTAGCTTTCTAAGCACATGTGGGTTGCACCCCACCGAACTTGTCGCTACGTTTGTACACCACATGTGACTCGAGTAAGACCGTTTCAGTGGGCAGAAAATGAACTAAAAGATTCCAAGATGTGAAATAATATATATTTATCCATATACCTCCTAAAATAAACCAAATGCACGAGTCCATTATGTGTCCAATTTAGCTTCTACAACCTTCTAAACTCATCCAAGAGGGTTTGAATCAAAGGTGATCTTGTTTAGATACCCGTTTCGAAGTAGAAAAATTTTTAATTTATCTAGATGCCGATGTTCGATGTCAAAAGCATAAAGAAATAGAAAAAAAATCATCTCCAAATTTCACCAAGTTGATACTAATTGTCTCCTGTCTGGTAAAGAAAATGGAAAGGTTGAATTATGGCCACTTAGAATTCAAAGTTATGCAATCATGAAGTTGGTTGCAAGTTATTGAAAAGGGCATTAACCATTAATGTTGGTGATGAATTCAGATTTCTTTCCCTCTCGCTCCCTAACTTGTGTATGAAATTAGAATAAGATACGCTTTTACGTCTTGTTTAGATTTAAAAAGTGTTACATCTCATCTCATTATTACAACGTTTTTAAATTACCACACAAAATGTAATAAAAATTTTAATTTTTTTAAATTTTAAAATAATATTAATATTAAAAAAATAATATTTTAATAATATTTTTTTTAACTTTTATCTTTTATTTAAAACTGTTCCAAACCCTTACATTACTGATAGAGAAGGGGACAAATTAAAGGTAGTTGTCAAATTGACAAAAGTTCATGGACTTTTTTGAGCCTGATTAAAAGGGAAAAAAAAAAAACAAATCATCCTCAATAATCTAACCTTTTTGTTCTTTCCTACCTCCTTTTTAGGATTTGTAGTATCATGTTCATGATCGCGTCCTTGAAATTGCTGCAGTTTTGCTTGCTCGTGACCATGTTGTTGATTAGAACATGGCCGCAGGATGAATATTGATGCATGCTTGGTCTCGTATGGATCCCATTTGTCCTATTGTTTTGCCAGCGTGGGTGGAAAACAAGGTCCAGTGCTAAAAGTTGGGTCATAGGGTTGAGATAAGCTCTAATCTAGTTTATTCTTAATACCAAAAAGAGAAGCGTTACAACTTACAATAAAAGTAAATGCAAAAATTAATATGAATTTATATGATATGTTAGATTTACTTTACAATAAAAATATGTTACAATTTAATATATTAAATCAAACCACGTCAGTTTGTAGATTTAACTTTTATGAGATCTATTTGTAGTTAAAGCATATCTCGTACCAAAAATGAACGTCAGAAAATTTCTATTTGCAAACTTATTTATTAATTTATTAACATGTCAAACACATTCCATATTAATTGACATGAAAAAATATTTGCGTTTTAATTTTTATTTTATTTTTATAATTGAAAGTCTCACAATAAGTAGTGTGTCTTCACATTAACTAGTAACTAGTAAAGTTCAAAATTTTATGATAATTTAGTTAAATGCGTAGATAAATTAGCCAATGGTTTTTGTTGAAGCCTTTTTTTTTTCCTTTTTTTTCAGTATTTTCGTATAATTTTCGCTTGTGGAGTGGGATGGTTTGCTATTATGGAAACTATTATGAATGTAATTTTAGTTTTTCCTTTTTTTTTTGCAAGGAAAAAAAAAAAAAAAACCCTGCTGCTTAAAGGCCTCTATATTGCTCATTTAAGATCATTGTCAAAGTGACCCAGAATGGAAACTTGAATGGGTTGGATTACAGGTTAGTGGTGTGCCAACCTCGTACTTGGGCTTGTTCTCTATTAAGCCTGTATTGGTTGGATATCCACACTCTTGCAGTCTGACTACTTCATAATTTGAGCCCTCTTGAATCCACTTGGGCTGGATGTGGGTAAAGGTCAGGCTAAGTTCTTGAGTCAGATTCAAGCATCCATCGATCCTATAGAATGAAAATAATCAGAAGTTAATAATTAAATATCTTGATTTAGTCCGCAATCACACTGTCTGATCTGAAATATTTCGATTTATTTTCATAAATCGGTTGCTTAAAAGGAAACAAATAAAAAAAAAAAAAAGTGACGCATAAACTTATATGATTGACAACAATAAAATTGAAGACAAAAGCCAACATTTCTTTAATCCAAATCATAAGAAATCATCCCTGCAAATGAAAATCTCCCGGCCCCCTCACACTTCAATGTGGTGTAGACTTTGTTGCATCTTTCATCAATAGCATGTTTGAGAAGCAAGCATCATGTGTACAAGTCTATACAAATAAACATAGGAAATTCAGGACACGAGTTGATTAAAAATCCATTTTCAAAGCTCTTTTTTTTTTTTTTTTTTTGTTGGTTTCCGGTTTGACATTTCTTGTTATCAAAGATCTCGTATGTGATAGAGTTTCTCTCTTCATTCTTCATCCATCAATGGTCAGTCAACATTCTTCTCTAGTTCTTGGAAATATCTCTATGAAAATGATTAATTTCTAGAGATCAATGCTTTGAGATACTATAAAAATAAATTTATAATTTTTTTTTTTTTTTTAGTTGTAGCACTTTTTAAAATTTTTATATTAATTGATGTGCATGCTTTTATTAATAAATTAACTTATAAATATAATTTATTTTTACTAATTTTAAAGAAGAAAGCTCCATACCTTACGAAAACGTACATTCATATACAAAATTGCAGTCACACGTGCATGCTTCATTTATATATCAAGGATTCAAGAAATGAATATTTGTTTTAAAAAAAATCTTTTTACTCCCTACCTCTTGTATGATGTACAAGAATTTTAAATAGTGAGTTGAGATAAGGTAAATTGATATATAAATTAAAAGTTGAATAAAATATTATTAAAATATTATTTGTTAATATTATTATTATTTTAAAATTTGAAAAAAGTAAATTATTTATTATATTTTGTATAAAAATTTAAAAATTTTGTAATGATTAGATAAGATAAAATGAGTTGAGATCAACTCTGAATGCCAAGTGGACAATAACAAGAGAGGATCCTTGGACGTAACATTGCCCTATTTGGATGTTGGAGTTGAGTTATTTATGAATAGTAGTGAGTTGAAATGGTGAAATAAGTTTTGTAGAGTCTAACTAAAATGAATTTAGATGTATTTATGAGAAGTTGAAAAAGGTTGTAGGTCCCGCGTGTAAAAACATATTAAGTTGAAAAATGTTGTGAGTTTTACATGTAAAGAGGTTTTGAATTTATATGAATTTAGTAATTTGAGGATTAAGTCTTTGAATGTTAAACTCAACTTAAAATTGTACTGATTTCAAATTCCAAACAAGCCTATTTCATCAAGAGAAAACCTGGAAACCAGGCGGTTTGGTCTCCGGCCATAACTAGCCCTCCAATCTCATTCTGCCACGTCAGCATATTATGTGATTAACTATGTACTTGCATATACCAGATCTCATCCCTTACCCAAATTCCCCACTCATCCGTGCATCAGGCTTTGTAAACTTTATTTTTAAATTTAAAAAGATTCACATGTCAAAAAAGAGCTCCATTCATTTTTCAAAATTTTCAAATAAAACTTTATCTTTTTTTGCAATTATCAACGATAACATCATTCACTTTTCAAAATTTTCAAACTTAATCTGTTACTTTTTGCATATGACATAATGAGCATTATTTACTTTTCAAAATTTTCAAACAAAATCATCTATCTTTTGCATATATCAAAAAGATTATCAATCACTTTTTAAAATTTTCAAATAAAACATACACACGTGAAAGATAATAATCAATCATCTTTCAAAAATTTAAAATTCAAACTTTTAGTCATATCATGGGCATGTGAAAAATAATAATCAATCATCTTTCAAAAATTCAAATTTTTAATTTTTAATTTTCAAATATGTCATGCGCATATCGAAAATACAATTTGATATTTTATGGGAAAAGATTAAGGGTGGTTTGGATTCAAAACTCATCTCATTTCATCTCATTATTTCCATATAAAATATAATAAATAATACAAAATTTTAAAATTTTAAAATAATAATAATGTTAAAATATAATATCTTAATAATATTTTATTTTATTATTAAAGGAATTAATCAGCTCTTTCTATTCTATTGTGCTACAAAACCATTTATCTTACGTGAAGTCAGCCCGTTGGTGGCTGTTTTTAGCCCAACAGCAACAGAACTGTTGCAAAGCGTTTCTCATTCATCACACATAATTTGTAGCTTTGCAATATTGAAAGTGAAATTGCATTAGGTGCCACGTGTACCTAAACATAATAAAACTTAGCTCTCTGCAAGTGGAGGCCGATTTCACAAAATTCTTATGAGCTAATCAATCATTTTTTGAAAAATAAAAAATAAAATAATTGGCCATGACAAAGTTCCTCTCGCAGAAATTAAATTACGTTTGAATAGTAAAAATGTTTAAAAATATTTATAAATAATAGTGAAAAAATAATAATAAAACATTGAATAGAAATAAAATGTAATAACAAGTAAATAAAAAATAATAATAATAAAATAAAAATAATAGTGAAAATGTTCGAAAGAACCCATTTATTGCCAACCTTGATTAGTTATTAATAATATTGATACCCAGAGGTACTCTTTTAATTAATTAATTTAATTGAGAGAGATACGACCTTTGATTGTCACGTTCGATGTGACCATATGAAATGCAACAATTTTGACATCTTTCTTTGTAGCATCTACCCATGTTCCTATAATCAAAGTGATATTTATCATAGTATAGTATCTGAATATATCATGAAACACTGTGATAATGATTCTCTAAATCTTGCCGAGGTGTATAAAAGGGATTTATTATGTATCAACCACAATTCACTCTCACACTCAACGCCTATAACTTTTTCATAGAGTGTAGAGTGGTAAATAGTGACTGATGAAAAGAATTTTTCATGTAGAAAATCATATTATGTGCTCCAAAACTGCGTGTAAACTCCATCTAACTACATACATGCTTTGCCATTTGCTATGCGAAGCTTATCAACAATGATCTGAGCTATAATTTTGATTTTAGGAAGTGTCTTGATAGTATGGAAGATGAGAATGGATCCCATGGAAATTTGACAAAACTTAAAGAGTCTTGATGAACTTGAACTTGAGATAAAGACCACTGTGTTGCTGAGCGATGCTTATGGGGCTGAAGGTAAACTCGGTATCGTCTTATCTGAGAAATTTATGGAACATGATGCATATTGCATGTTTAATGCATTGATGAGTGGGTTCTGTGGGTCAGTTGCAATGGCAGATTTCTTCTCTCCCACCCCTCCAAATGGGTCCCTAGCTCCCTGGCTTACCTCCTGTCCTCAAAGCATCTGTTGCATTGTATCACTTGCTATCTTTTGTTGACTCGTCTCTACACAACCACTTTGTTGAGCTTGGTGTCGAACCCCAGTACTTCGCGCTTCGCTGGTTACAGGTCTTATTTGGACGTGAATTTTCACTTGAAGACCTCTTGATAATCTGGGATGAGATATTTGCATCAGGTAATGGTAAATTAGACAAAGGTGTTGAAGAGGACTCTGGATCAAGCCTAAATTCACCTCGGGGACCATTTATTTCAGCTATGGCAGTTTCAATGTTACTTTATGTGAGATCTTCCCTGCTTGCCACGGAACATGCTACTTCCTGTCTTCAGCGACTGTTAAACTTTCCCGAGAATGTAAAATTAAAGAAACTGATAGAAAAGGCAAAGTCCTTACAGGCTATTGCACTGAATACTAATCTCTCATCCTCTTCTCCTTCATTTGATGGGGTTTTGAACTAGAGTAAGATTATGTTTGGAAAAGAAGTTTTATTTAAAATTTTCATCTTCATCTCATCTCATCTTTACACTTTTTCAAATTCCCATACAAAATATAATAAATAATTCAACTTTTTCAAATCCCAATATAACTTTTTCAAATTCTAATTCAATTTTTTCAAATATCAAAACTAAAAAATAATATTTTAAACTTTAAAACAAAACACAAAATTCTCATCTCATCCTCCAAACATAATCTAAATCAACTATTGCTAGAGGTGACAGCCTATCATCTGATTCTATTTCTCCAAACTCTTTTACATCTGGTACCTGATGGCTACTGGGAAGAGAAATGGAGAGTGTTACACATGGCTAAAGAACTAGGGAAAGGTGATTTAAAGAAACTAGTTACAACCCTAAAAAGAGGATGGATAGAAAAATTAAATCTCTTCAGAACAAGATCATCTCCAGCAAAGGATAAGAGTGGCAAAAAGGACAGCAAGTCATTTTTTAGGCGAAATTTGCTAGAAGATCTCTCTCGAGAACTTGGCTCAAATGAAAACATTGAGAAAGTACACCGTGATAGTTTCAAGCCAGAAAGACAACGTATCTGTGGAAGTTGAAGTGGAGGGAGATGGCGGTGGCGAGAAGGAAATTGCTTGCAGTGCCGAGGAGAGTTGTTTGAGTGGGAATACTGGCAGTGAAGAAAACTCATCTATATTTTCGGATCCAACGAGTCCTCTTAGTGGGGCTAATGACCTTGAAAATTACTCCGATAAAAGTAGTGTTGGATCAAATTTATCCCTCCAGGAAAATGATCTTCATTCAATGACAATACTAGATGAATCACCTCTTCGTGTTTCTGATCACCCTGAGGATATATGCCAAAAATCTGGATGTGACAATGGTTCCCTAGGAAATTCAGCAACAGGTTTAAAAGACCGAAAGNGGAACATGCTACTTCCTGTCTTCAGCGACTGTTAAACTTTCCCGAGAATGTAAAATTAAAGAAACTGATAGAAAAGGCAAAGTCCTTACAGGCTATTGCACTGAATACTAATCTCTCATCCTCTTCTCCTTCATTTGATGGGGTTTTGAACTAGAGTAAATCAACTATTGCTAGAGGTGACAGCCTATCATCTGATTCTATTTCTCCAAAAACTCTTTTACATCTGGTACCTGATGGCTACTGGGAAGAGAAATGGAGAGTGTTACACATGGCTAAAGAACTAGGGAAAGGTGATTTAAAGAAACTAGTTACAACCCTAAAAAGAGGATGGATAGAAAAATTAAATCTCTTCAGAACAAGATCATCTCCAGCAAAGGATAAGAGTGGCAAAAAGGACAGCAAGTCATTTTTTAGGCGAAATTTGCTAGAAGATCTCTCTCGAGAACTTGGCTCAAATGAAAACATTGAGAAAGTACACCGTGATAGTTTCAAGCCAGAAAGACAATGTATCTGTGGAAGTTGAAGTGGAGGGAGATGGCGGTGGCGAGAAGGAAATTGCTTGCAGTGCCGAGGAGAGTTGTTTGAGTGGGAATACTGGCAGTGAAGAAAACTCATCTATATTTTCGGATCCAACGAGTCCTCTTAGTGGGGCTAATGACCTTGAAAATTACTCCGATAAAAGTAGTGTTGGATCAAATTTATCCCTCAAGGAAAATGATCTTCATTCAATGACAATACTAGATGAATCACCTCTTTGTGTTTCTGATCACCCTGAGGATATATGCCAAAAATCTGGATGTGACAATGGTTCCCTAGGAAATTCAGCAACAGGTTTAAAAGACCGAAAGTCTCTTTCAGGTAAATTCCAGTGGTCATAGAAATTTGGGCGGAATGTTGTTGGTGAGGGTACATCTGAGAAAGGAGGAGATGCCCTTGAGGCTACAAAATCTGCCAGCAGTGCAAATGACCAGAATGATATGGCCAACTCTCCTGCTACAACTGCTGTTTGTAACTCCTGTTAACTGCAAAGGAGATGCTCTGGACAGAATGTGATGAGTACTTTGAGGAATCTTGGACAGTCTATGCTTGAACATATTCAGGTAACATTAATGTTTTTGTTCTTCTATAAGTATTTTAAGGAAAATGGTTTTAGTTTTGAGCATAATGGTTTTCTGTGGGCGAGTTGAGATGACTTATATTAGGAACATATCAAATAACAGCCTCAATTTTACACGCTTCTCTTGGATATAAGGTGGCCAATTTATTTTTTCAAAGATCACCCATATCGTTATGAGATGTATAAACATGTATTGGCTTTTTACAATTTTTGTTTTTCATTTAGCTTTGACTATGGTTCAGGCACTATAATTAGTATAATCTAGCAAATGAGTAACGTTTTAGTCTTTATTATGGAAACCTATGGATCTATGCAATATTAGAGTTGTAAAAGAAACCACCGGGATGCGGGATACTACAAAGTCATTTTTGTCCATAAACATGAAATGGTTCTTTGAAACCTATTGATGTTTATGGATTCATCTCCTAATTGTATCTAGCAATTTTTTAGAGTGCCTTGAGAAGTATCTCTTCTTTTCACTACAGATTCTTCCCTCCCTCCCTCCCTGGGGGTGCTGTGATCCTTGAACTGATAAGTTTTTGTTACAGGTAATTGAAACCGTTTTCCAGCAAGATCGTGTTCAGGTGGGATCATTGGAAAACTTCTCTAAAAACGGTTTAGTTGGAAAAGGACAACTTGTAGCCATGACAGCTCTCAAGGAGCTTCGTAAAATCAACAATCTTTTATCTGAGAAGTGAGCTGGATTTGATTTTACAATTCTTCTACGTACAGTTGGTTCATGCAAACGGTGCAAAGTCACTGAGGCCACGTCAAATAAAAAAAAAAAGAAAAAGAAAGATAAAAGATCACACCCACGTGAAACCGAAATGAGAAAGAAAAAATCCAAACAAAAACACTGAAACAGAGCTCGTGTTCCTTTGGATCTTTGTCTTCCTGCTCGTCTGGGTTTTCAGTTGCCAACTTGATTTGTATTTTCTGCTTCTATTCTTAAATCTTCTCTTGGTGGCTTAGCTAATTTTGGCAAATCTTGAGAATGAGCTTTTTTCGCAAACTGAATACTCTTTTCAGGAGCCAGTGACATGGACTTTCCTTCTTCATCAACAGACAAAATTTTAGGACATATGTCAATTGGAGGTTGTATTTGTTACTTGTTTTTTAGGATCTGGCTTCCAGCTGACTTGGTCCCAGGTTTTGAGTCTTCAAGTTTTTTGCAGCAGGTAGAGGAGCCACCAAAATGGAAATGAAGGAAAACCAAAAAACCCACTACCAAAAATCCATATACTCAGAAAATCCACCACCAAAAATCAAACAGACATTAAAATGAAGGAAAAAAAAAGTAGATAATCAGAACCTTATTTCTGGTAACTCAGAAATAAATCAGCGGGGAGAAAGAGATGTACTTTTTAAGCGTTGGCATACAACTCTATGCTGCTGTATTGCAAGGAACCTACAATGCAGATGGAGGATTTTGGAAGAATCGGAGCAACCTATGGTATTTTCAGCCTCCATTGGTTTTGTAGTAGAGACCTTCTTCTCGAAATCTACCATGATCGTCTTCAGAGAGGTAAGAATTACATTGGTTCTGTATTTTCTCTTTTCGTTTCATCTTCTGAGAGCTAAGAACTCAAGGGCAATGAAAGAGAGGGAGGGAAATGAAAGGAGGGATCACTAAATGGGATGTTTTAATTTTTTGCCACATCAGCCGGTGTTTGCACCGCGCTTACACAAAGCGATTGCCTTTAGCTTTTTCTTGATTTTAATCATCCTGTATAGTAATTACTATTGTTTTAGGGAGAAGAATTTTTCATTTTTTAGAGCCAAAATAAAATAAGTTCCTTCAACTTCTTTCTTTCACATTTTCTGATCTTATAAATCTGAATTTTGGCCTGTCGCAGAGCGACCAACATGTACATACGACAAGTATTTGTGATAATTTTGCAAGTTCAGATGTCTGAGGATGCCAAGTTGTTTTGATCAGGAGCTAAGTTCTACCGAATATGCTTCATAACCAAACCCCCCTAATGCGGATAATAGAAATGTTTTGTGCACAAAAGAATTTTACAAAAATAAATTTACAAATTATTTTTTCAATTAACAAATTAACAAATTTGTAAGTTTATTTTTATTAATATCTTTTTTTTAAGCGTATTAAATATCTTTGGGAATCTGAGGAAAGAGAAAATAGATAACCTTTCCAAACGTGCAAGAAATGATAACAGAAACAGTGAGCTGGCGAGAAACGTGGTTTTCCAATGCGCGTGTAAAAACTAGGAAAGAAAAACACATTCCAAGGAGAGATGATTATACATAATTGCATGATTGCATATTTTTCTGCAACGTGAGTATGGATAATCGCATGATTGCATATTTTTCTGGAGTCTGCGTTTGGATAGTGAAATAATAATAAAATATTATAAGAATACTTTACTATCCAATTCAAAAGTGGAGGATCCAAAAGTCAGATTATAAATTCGAGTATTTGTTGGAGACGAGGTTAAGTCGACGGGATTTATGTCAGTAAGGACTCCATTGTTTTCCCAATGCAACTCATCTAATTTAATCTAATCTTTATAATTTTTTTAAATCTCAAAACAATAATAATATTAAAATATATATATTCTAATAATAATTTTTTCAATTCTCAATTTTTATCTCAACTTATTTCATCTATCTGTAAAAACAAACTAAGGCTAATACCATCTTGTCTTAAGAGGGACTGAGGCCAGGCTACAGTTCAAGACTTGGGGAAAAAAATCTTTTGAGAAGTCCGTCCAAAGAAAATGATAAATAAAATATTAATTAATGCCCAGTATATACTATAACAACTGCTATGCTTAAACTGTCCTCGGAATGAAAAATACCAAAAACTGTGAATGCAAGTAATTAATGGTCTCCATAAAAGAAAAATCTAGTTGTAAGCGATTCTGCGCACTAATACGCGCACCCATTCAATATGATTGGTCAAAAAGTAGACTTTATTGAAAACAGTGCTAATTTAAATTTAGAATATGAAAATAAAAGTATTAGTACACAGATTGGTATGCAAACTTACTTGTATATAACAAAACTCCTCCATAAATTATAATGTTTCAATTAACTACTCTGTAGAGTAGTTTTTTAGGGAGCATTCTACTACCATGATAAATGGATTGATTGTAGTAGTGGGTCGAACGTTTCGCACTGAAATTAATCTCAGTGAAGATCTTATGCCATTTGAATGATTTCATTATTCTGCACAAATATTAAGAATTACTTTCAGACAATCCTCCACAAGTAATGTAATAAGTTTTATAAAACAAAAATATATTCATACCATCTATGTTAAACATGACAAAAACTACTCCATCCAAAATGCTGCTATAATTGCACACCACACCACACTGGTCACTGCTTCAAGTTATAGCTATGCGAATGATAAATACTTCACGCTTATTTGTTATGTTTCTAGCTTCTGGACTGATTATAAGGGGTTACTCACCAGCAAAGTATGAGTTAATCCATGTTGTGGAAGCCTGGGAGAAGGGAAGTAACAAAACCGAAGACAATCATCTGGATCTCCTTCACAATCCCCCACCAATTATTAGCACGATTGCCGCCACCAGGTTCTGCCACATTCTCATTCTCGACTGCTTCATTCCCATCATTTGCAGGCTGATGCTCGACATGATCTCCAGGTTGACCTTCTGCCATATTTTGATGAGACAAACAGTATTTGTTAAGTAACCACTCATGCCACTAATCATAAGTTGTTTCATCCCAGTTCTAATTGATACTTATTTTCTACAAAGAATCACAAGCTTATCCTACTAATGGAAATAACCGTGTTGCGGAGTTTGACACAGTACAGTGGTGCTATGGCACACCAATGATTAGCACTGCTGCCTCAACTAGGTTGAAATCCAGACATCCAACTTTAGAAAATATTATACTGACGGTTATTTATATTACCAACACGAACTAAAAATTCATAGTACATGAGGTTGTTATAAGGATGTAAATAGTCACGTGGCAGAATTGTGTGGGATTTATAAGCTCAAACAGTGTCCATCCTGACTGGGCAAAGTCAGACCAGCCAGAAGTTCAGATTCACCAGCTGATTTGTAAGCCCACTAGTTCCGCAAATATCCATATGTACCTGCTACTTCTTTCTACATGTGAATATACGTGTGACCTATCTGCTGAAAAAAGTTCTTGAAAAATGCATTTTATGCACTCAAAATACCTGCTACAGCAGCATTCTCAACTCCCTGTCTTGCAGCAGCCGGAACATTCTCAGCCCTGACAGCAGGTCTTGGTGGATGGGGAGGGGCAGCTGCCCTCTGCATGCCTTGTGAAAGCCATCTAACTATCGGCGTCAGAGCTCCAGTTTGGTACCTGTCACATCCCACATCTACAAATTTTAGCTTTTGCTCTACAACTTAACGTGTTTATGTATACCTAAAATTGACTGTCATATTAACCATAATATGTAAAGTGTGTGTGTGCACGAGCATGCCTAAATATAGGGATACACTACAATAGGGTAGTGTCCCATCAAGATTGATGGGGAATCAATCATTTTTACACTTGTTTGTCCACTTGCTTATCAAGCCAAACTATTTACATGGATCTACAAATAACAAAGAATTTAATACTTTAGATTTCACGTGAAGTATTAGAGCCAAGTTATTAAAATATTTGCTTATATTTGAATGGTGAACTATATTGCATTATAGGTAAAAAAAAAAAAAAACTTACAAGTAGACAAGTGAAGCAAAAAACAAAAGGACAACAAGCCTCTGTTTCGATCCATCTTGATTGAATAAAAAGATTACTGCTGCCAGCTTTACAATAAGCAACAAATCAAGCTGAAAAGCTATTTGAAATCTTCTAACAATGACTTGTCTTTGAGGTGCATGCTGCTGCTGTTGGTGCTGCTGCTGCCCCACCTGCCCATGCTCTTCGCCCACAGCTTCAGGACTTTGTCTACTGTTGAGGGCACCCATCCAACCATGATAATCAAAAAGGTAATCAGCCAGCACATAAAAACATTTTGACTAAAACAAACATAGATGATTTTAAATGACTTGCATGTGAAGGACCATAGTGTAACACCCCAATGGAAAGCCCAAACCACATGGCCTATACTCCAAAAGGACTAGTCAGTGATACAATTGGAGCCCCACTGGAACCTTATATAGAGCAAGAACTTCTCATTCCCAAGCAATGTGGGATCCATATACTATCTATGCTTATCCTTATCATATGAGGTATCACACAGTATCATACAAGCTGGAGAAGCGAGTGGTTTTAATTTTTTTCAAATTAATATCACCATATATAATCTTCTTTTTTTTAAAGTAAAATATCACCATATATATTCTAATATATAATTAAGCGTGGCCCCTATTAAGATTAGGCTTGGCCACTGAGAATTAACACAACCTTGTTTGCATCTATAATCTTCAACCCATTTAAATAATTGAGAAGCATAACAACAATTAAAGAATGCTAAGACCCCATAAAAAATCTATCTTCTCATTCATGTTTTGGCCAAAAAATCCTGGTTCTCTCCCTATAAACCAATACCTAGTATCCTCATATATCCCATATCCATATCCATATCCATGCTTCGTAAGGATCAGAACACTAGTAATGCTAAAAGTTAGTAACAGATATTGGCCCTCAACATAAAAAAACTACCATAGTTAAGCTTACGTGGGTATGTTGTAGGTCAGAGGAATAAGAGTGTTTGATGGAAGTCCAGCAACAGGCACCATATATGGGAAAACAGGAACGGCATAAATGCCGGCCCCACGATTAATCTGTTCCTGATTTTGCAAAGTATTCAAGCCTGGTACAAGTGCAGGGTACATGACCGGGAACATCTGAAAATCACCATTTGGGGAAGCTGGAAAACCAGAAAATACTGGAACCTGAGAATAACAAAACTACAAAGTGATTAAGACAGAAGCTGAAAGAAAGCCACAAATCAAAAGCATGAAGACAAATATAAGCAGAACAAGTGTTTCAAACAAGGCAAGCACGCATTCATAAAAATATTTTCCATTGAATATTCATTCAAAAATAAAGAGCTTCTGCATGCCCACTCAACAATAGTTTCTTAATATGTAACAAAGACTTAAAAATTTCTACTAAAAAATCCCCCCCCCCCCCCCCCCCCCCACCTCCTTTATTCATAAAAACATGGATGAGGTGCACCAAATAGTTTTAAACATTTTCCGTTATACTAACAGAAACAATTTCTCCCCAAACTTGTAAGCTCTCATCTCATTTACTTCATGCAAATATGCTGAAGATTAGGAGCAGCATCCAGATTTCCCGCTCCCATGACCTTGTTTTTGAAAAATGGGCTGGCCTATGTAAGCTATCATTAGAAGCTCAAATCCAAGTGACCATCAGTATCTTTTAAGGAAGCTACTTCTAAACTCTGCAAGATAAGCAGGCTTCAAACTGGCATCACTCAATAACTAAAATTGTAGGAGTTAGAAGCAAGCAAGTCAGTAAATTGACATAACCAGCTCCTCAAGGTTCAAGTCCGAAGAAACAGAAGTACAAACACACGGCTGGTGGTAGGGAATGACAGAATGTTTTCTTGCCGCACCCATATTGGAATTCTAATCAGTCAACAGGAAAAAAAAAAAAAAATTCTTGAGAATAGAAATCGAAAAACCCATCTATCCCGGATAATTGGAGCCCCTTAATAGAAACATCAATATAAGAATACTCTACAACTTTTTCAAGAGAAAAATCGCACCTTGAGATTTGAAATTTCGAATGACTAAAACCCCAAAAAGTTTTACATAATTTGTTTAATCAATCAACATCCATTGGAGAATTAACGTAAATCGAAAAGTCCTAGTGAGTGATGCAATAAAAAAGTGCATTAAAGACCTTCTTCTTTAATGTAATCCCAGATTTTAGAAATTAAAAAAAAAAAAAACATAAAGACATAGAGGTTGCCATTGAAGTTTGAGAAATTGGTGGAAGGGAAAAAATTAGGGAACCTGCGATTGGGTGGGAATGCCTTCGGAGTGAGATTTCTGGGTGGATGTAGTAGTAGTCGATTCAGAAGAGGAAGAAGGAGGAGGCTGATGAGTGTGTGACGACATAGTTTCGGTCTCTTCAGCCATTATCTGAGAGTCGTGCTTCAGCAGCTGTCGATTTCAGGCTCCAGACGTCGCTATGTTCGTCCTCAGTTGTGCCTCCCAAAGATCACTTGGGTCTCTTAAAATTTTCAAACAACAAAAACATATCACTTGGGTCGTGGATGACCCAAGCATTCCTATGGCTTTTTAAAAAAAAAATCTTAAAAATTTAGTTTTTATTTTAGAGTAGTTCCGTACAATTTTATAGTCTCATTTTATTAATATTTTCTTATATTATAATTATTAATAACTAATATATGATTAGGTAAAAAAAATTATAAATATTTTTTTGAGGTTTTGATTTTAGAAATCATTTTAAGGTTTTGATTTATTTAACATTTTGTATTGTATTTTAAATTCTTATTACTTTTTAGTAATATGCCTTGCCAAGTTAAAATTCTGTTAGATTACTTCAAAAAATTCTGATGTAAAAAAAAAATTATATTCATCATTCACACATGATGAATATAATTTTTTTTTTATATAGTGTATGGATGATGAATATAAAAAATTAATTAATTTATGAAAAATAAAAAAATAAAAATAAATATAATATGATAATAAACGGTAAAGTTTAATTGTAAAATTGTATTGAAAAAGTTATAAATAAAAAAGAAAATTTGACTACCTGTCGGTCAATTATCTTTCAATCCCTTCAGAGAAAAAGAAAACCATTCTCCTAAAGACGTGGCATATCCCTATTAGCGGAGGTGACGAAATTCCACGCTTTGAGTCAGAGATTTTTTTTTTTTTTTAAATCATAAATTTTTTTAATGATTATCTTATATTTTAGTCAAATTTTATGAGAGCTTCGGCATCCGCGTCCGATTATTAGTCAAATTTAAGGAAAAAAAAAAAGAAGGTGAAAATTGGCTACATCTCATTGAAAATGAGTAATGTTATATATAATTGTAGAGTGTGTAAATGTCATGTATTTATTTTAAAAAAAATATGATTTATTATTAAAAAATTTAAATTCTTTTCATGTGAGTCCTATATATATTCAATTTTTTTAAAATTAATTATACGGTGTTTGCACACTCACGATTACAACAATCATTTCTTTTCCAAAAGGGTTTTGCTACACAACCTCTTACTATTTATCCACACTCCACACTCCATATTTTTTAAAATTTTTTTTAATTTATTTTTTTAAACTATATCAAATTTTTTATTCACTATTCATATAAAAAATATTTGATAAAAAAATTTAAAAAAAAATTAAAAAAGAAAGTGAAATATGGTGAATAGTAGGAGGTTGTGAAGATTATTTATTTCCAAAAATAACTTTTAATTTTAGAATTGCTACAGTTGCTCTCAGATTTAGATAGCAACTGTAGCAAGCTTAAATATTTTTTACTTATTCTGAATTTATATTTATCTAGATATATTTTTTATTCTTACTCTTTCTTCCAAATTATAAATCATATAATAAAATTTTTTTTTTTTTGTTAGTATGAGGTAGATTATAATTTTATATCTTTCAATAATATTAAATAAAGTCTTTTTTATTAAAAATTTAACTAATTTTATTAATAAATATACATTTTTATAGTACTATATATGATTTCAATTCTCTAATAATTAAATATTTTTAGATTTTTTATTTCAAATTTAATTATATATTTCAAATTCCTACTAATTTTTAAAATTTAACCATTAATATTACCGTTGGAAAAGGTGGATTTTGACAAAAAAAATTATATTATTCTTAAGAACATAATAATTTCAAAAATATTCTCGCACCAGCAAAAATATAATTTAATTTTTTGTTTAAAATATTTGCTAAAGAGTAATAGATCAAAACATAAGAAAAAAGAGAGAAAAAATAGTGAGTAGTTAAGATTATAAATGGAAGTGAGAGAAAGAAAAGGAAATGAGGTATAAGAAGTTTTGAAAAGAAGAGTAATTTAAAATAAAATAAAAAATTAGAGAAATATGATTTTTAGCTAAAATTTAGAAAAAAAATTTGCTCGGATGTGGATGCTCTGATATCAGTTGTTTGAACCGAAGTTGTCTAGCTGCTCTTAAATTCTCAGCATCCAACACTGTTTAAGAGAAATACTCACAAAAGTTTTTTATAAAAATTATAAAATTGCTTCTATTATAAATTTATAAATTTATTTTATTTTTATAAAATTTATTTGTTACGGTAACAATTCTCTGTGTTAATTCTCTTGAAAAGATATACAATAATACAACTCTCTTTCATTCCCTCGCCCTT
>QEOT01009379.1:0-12281 GCA_003123785.1 Pterocarya stenoptera
TCGAGATTTTGTCCAAGGGATCATTGGTTGTGATTTGACACCGTCACGAAAAAATATTTTCAACTGTCGCCAAGTAGTATTTTTTCCTGCTCTTTTTTCCTCTTTCTTTTATAAAAAGTTATTACGGTCACGCACCGAAACTTACCCTAACATAGGATATAATATATGAAACGTAATTTTTTTAATAAATAAATCAAATTTCTATGAAAAAATTAATTTTTAATAGTAAATTCTATTCTTTTTCAAAATAATTATGCGGTGTTTGTGCATTCCACGACTATATGTAACATTACTCAATATATATTTATAATTTTGATATAGTTTTTAAGAGAATATTATATTTTTAAATTAACTTCGATTTAAAAATTAATTTAATTTAATTTAAAATTTGTGTACATACTGTTAAACACTTATATGTGTGTAATTTTCCATTATGCAAGCAGTATTAATTCAGCCTCCCAAAAAACTTAAATAATTTCTTTAATTTCCAAAAATTTACATTTATCATATTTTAAAAAATTGGTGTAAATTTGTGTATTTAGTTTTCTAATTCAGAATTTAGCCCCCAAAACTTCTTGAAAACATAAAAATTTCTTGAAAACATAAATATTTGGTTACGAAAGTTTTAGAAATCCAAAACATATATTTTTATTGGGATTTATTATGCATCAACTATTATTTACTTTCATACTCCACACCTATAACTTTTTTATAAGATGTGAGAGTTTATTTTATAAGGTATGGAAGTATTTTTTATAAGGTGTAGAATATGAATGGTGAATAGTGACTGATAAGTAGATTTTTTTAAAAATTTTATTTATGAAGCCACGACTCATCATGTGTACGTAACGTCGAAGTTGATCAACCGTACTGTTTTCATGAATACTTTAATTGATAAGCTGATTGGCTTCTGATCAATACATTTTCCCTTAGGCCACGACTCTCACCTCCACCCTATATATAATTAATATTAAATTATTGATTAATAATATTATAAAGAGCTATACATGCTCATAAACTATTATCAAACTCAAATGGTTGGATTATCGTTTTTGACAATTACATGACTTGCAAATGTCTCGTGCTGTATTTATTATAGGTTGGTCTTTCATTTTTCACATGATATTAATGTAGCTAGAGATCTAAACTTGATATGACCTTTTGAATATAGACCTTGTGAGGGGAGAAATCTCTAGAGGCTCAGGACAAGACTCAGGCCTAAGCCTAGGCCCGGGCTGGGTCCAGGCCCAAGAGTTGGAATGGGCTGGGATGGCACAGAAGGCCAAAGGGAAGAACGTAAAGCCGGAGTCCTGACAAGAGGACTGAAGCCGGAGTCTTGACAAGACTCAGGCCTAGGCCTAGGCCCGGGCCGGGTCTAGGCACAAGAGTTGGAATGGGCTGGGATGGCACAGAAGGCCCAAGGGAAGAACGTAAAGCCGGAGTCCTAACAAGAGGACTGAAGACTGTGAAACCTGATACACTGATCAAAGAGCTGCTGATTCTGACATGTTAGAGTGGATTGACATGCAGAATGGCCGACCATCGGGAGCACTCAAATCCTAACAGAGCAGCTCGAATGACATTAAAGGACAAGAGAACCCATCCGAGGCCACACCGCATTTAATGACGTAGGAATAGGTGTGCATGACAAGGCCATGTCGCATTCAATGCGTCTCGGGAGACGGCACGCAATGTAAAAGCCCTCTCGGGTGCCAGCAACAACTCTGACCAGGCCTAGCAGGACTGGTGGGAAGTAGGAAATGGGCAGGGACGTGCGATCCTAAAACGGATCCATCCAGACGTCATTATCACCTTGGGACCCATCTTGGCCATGTATAAATACCCCTCACTCCGTCGAGAGAGGAGTTACTCTTACTTTTAAATACTGTTTATTATCTCATCCTAGCTTCTATTCTCTTTTTTTCTTCTCCCTTAACCTTAAATTGATTTGAGCGTTGGAGGTACCACGACCTCTAAGCTCTTCCATTCTCCTCCTTGTAGGGAAGAACCCGAGTGCTATCAGCCTGGAGTGGCCTAGGCACGCAAAACACGACATCAACAAACCTTATGATACAATTTTTATTTTTAACCATTTATTTTTAATATGATATGTTAAATTTATTTTATAAAAAAAATAATTTTACAATTTGACGTATCACATCAAATTAATTTTTATGATTTTTTTATGACTAAAACATTACTGTTATATATTTGAGATTTGTATGTATCATTTTTTGTATATATATATATAAATTTATGTTCTGATTGTTTTCAAACTAAATATAGTAATTTGTTTTTTGGCCTTTTTTCTGTTTGTTTTCCCGCTCGGGGGTTGAGCTGAGCTCTTGCAGCCATATCGTACTATTACGGAACGACCCCTTTCTCGAGTTACTATACCACCTCTATCCCTAGATTCGTGTGTTATTCAGGTGCCACTTTGTCAGAAAACGTACCGTATCTGCTCCAACGGTAACAGTTAAATCTGGCGCTGGCGGTGAAAGAGAGGTTAAAAAAAAGAACAGAAAGAGAAAAGAAAAGGACGTAATCGGAATTTTAAGATATTGTAGTACTGATTTTGTGATTTTGGCCTTTTGAATGGTGTTCTGCTCTCCAGCTGGAATTGGACGGTTGTGTAGATTTCGTCTGAGTCTCCACCCCACATGCCTAATCAACTTCTCCCTCAACAAACTCTTGGAGGAGATTCCAATGCCCCTTTTTAAAAAAAAAAAAAAAAAAAAAAAATTTTAAAACCCATTTTCTTCCATTTTTTATTCTATAAATCGCCTCCACAACACCCTCAACAACCTCTTCCTCCTCTCTTTCTTCCCCTCTGTTAGATTTCAGGCTTTCCAGTTCTTCTAGTTTCCGCTTGTAAGATCTGAGGTTCTGTTGGTTTGTCTCGAGGAAATTCTGCCTTTTCCTCGGTTTTGTTTTGCGTTCGCTTTTTTTTCCTTGATAGCCGTTCGTCGGTTTCGCTCTTTTTGAGGTTTTGATTTTTGTGCTTTTGCTACCAAATCTTGGGTTTTGGGTTCGATACCAAAACCCATATAGTGAGACCGTTGAAGTCTCCATTTTTTCCGGCAAAAGGGGTCTTGCTTTTGCAGAGATCTGCCGAAGAAAACTCTGTCCTTTTTCAATCTTGATGCGTAATATAATTGTTCTAGATGTTTGAGGTTCATGTCTCCAGTTCTCAGTGAAATCCTCCGTTCCGGGTTTATGATCAATTCCTCACTCAGACGGCGGACCCACCTAGTTCAATCTTTCTCTGTTGTATTCCTCTACTGGTTCTATGTTTTTTCATAAATCATCTTTCATCCCTGCTTGAGTTATACATAATATAACTAGATATTATCATATGAATTAGATAGTTATTACTATTATTCACTTATCTCGGTTCTGGGTTTTTTTTTTGAAGTCCTAAAGGTTTCTCGAATTATAACGTCTTGTTTTTCTGGATAATCAATCTATTTGGTGTAAAACAAGAGTAAAAAAAACAGAGAAGAATCGTGATGGCTTCCACCAGTGGAAATTCCTCAGGTTCCTCGCAAACTCAGAACTCTGGGTCAGAGGGAGACTTGCAGCTTTTGATGGATCAAAGAAAGAGGAAAAGAATGCAATCGAATCGGGAATCCGCGAGGCGGTCCCGGATGCGAAAACAGAAGCACTTGGAGGATCTGATGGCTCAGTCGGCACGGCTCAGTAAGGACAACAAGCAAATCCTCACAAACATAAACATCACCACCCAGTATTACATAAATGTCGAGGCCGAGAATTCAATCCTGAGGGCTCAGGTGGTGGAGCTGAGCCAGAGACTAGACTCCCTCAATGAGATCCTTAATTTCATCAACACCTGCGGCACCGGGGCTTACGACTCCGATCAGACCCTTCAAACAAGCGCCGATAGCTTCATGAACCCCACGAATTTGCTCTATCTTAACCAACCCATCCCGGCTTCTGCGGACATGTTTCCGTACTAATAATAAAAATCATCACCAGGGGTTGGAAAAATGCTTGATAATGGGTCAATTTATGGTTGTCTTTTAATATCATTTTCGTGGGTGGTGGTGGTGGTTGTTGTTGTTCATGCCCCATCTTTGTCTCAATGAGTGGTGCGTGGAAAGAGAGGCCGTTGTTTTTATTGTTATGAGGGGGGGAAGCCTATTTTCTTGATAAGCACTTAGGAGGAAGCTGGCAATGACTCTGAAAGAATGGAGAGGGACCCTTTGTCTGGGTTCCTGGTCTGTAAAATGGGTCGTTCTAATTATCATGTTGTAAAGGGCTTTTGATGTATGATTTCTCTCTGGTTTATATGGATTTTATTAGTATTAATCTTCAGACCTGTAAAGCATGAATTTTCTTCTTCCTTCCCTTTTTTTTTTTTAAAGCTTTAATGATTTGTATCATCGTTGTTCAGATATGTTTGTCCATTTCTTAGATATGCTTTGTACTTCATTTCTTATTTTTTGTGTCATGTTGGCCATAGAATCTCTGATAGTCTGATTTTGTCATTCTGCATTCAATACAGGCCATTATAAGGTGCCAATTTAGATGGGAATCGAATAGGATACTATTTCTTCTATTATTTTTTTGTTCGAATTTGCTCTTAAGTTCAAAATTTCAACTTCAAAAACAACAATAAATCGACATTATTGTAATGGGTACTGATCCATGTTTCTTCATTAGCTCTTTACTTTTGCAACCAATCAATATATGTGTGTATGCAAAAGCATCTAGAATATTCTTCATGCTTTCTATTCTAAATAATGTCGGACGTTCTCGATGAAGGGCAAAAGAAAGAAATGGCCCATCTATCATTAGCAATTGCTGAACAGGTTGAGAACTAATATGTTGGGTGTGTCGATTCTTTACATCTTGGGGCAATTTCTTCTTGTATTACGTAAGAAATGAGCTAAGATTAAGAAACGGTCTTTGCATCTAGTCCTTTTCAAGAACTAATTCATCCATAAATCTAGAGCACGATTATTGAACTAGTTTTGACGGCTTTTGCTCAACAAAAAGAAAGTTGAATAAAATAAAAAGAAGAAATTGAACCCCATCACCAACCTAATTGGAATGATACATGAGAACCTCTTTGTTTGTTCGTTTAGTTTATTTATTTTTTATTCTTGTTTTTAATCATTGTTATGATCATGGTAAATATTTTAGTCACAAAATTATTACATAAAAATAATTTTACAAAATGACATGATTTGATATGATACATCAGATTGTAAAATTATTTTTATCCTAAAATAAATCTAACGAATTATATGAAATTACATCAATTTGTAAATTTATTTTTATGTTGTAATAATTCTTTAGAAATCATTATTTGAAAATTTGGAGCTGTGGACGCGTTCTATTTTCCTTTTGACATCTAAATGCCTCGTAATGTTTATTATACGTATAGATGGACAATTGAATTAGATTGGAATCCTGAGGGTACAATTTCATATCCACAACCAAACAACCTCCATCAAATTCAATGCCGCAAAAATAGAGGATACCCATCATATCATGATGAGCTAAACAATGACATTATCGAAGACAGACAAATTTGCAGCGAGGAATAATTAATCTCATAAAATTTCAAGCTTACTTACTCCCATCCTGTGGTTGTCGTGCCACGTACGTAGTTTTTCTTGGTTCATTGTATCTGATACATATATATATATATATCTATTTATCTATGTCGGTTGATTGAGGTTTCTGCATGCATTAAAGTTTTCAGTCACTCCATGCTGGGAATTGCCACAACCAATAGAATAAAAGTGGCCTCTTTATTAATTAATTTGCGCCTGTCCTCTAAAAGATACTCTCCATAACATGCAGACCACTTTTTGTTCTTTTTTATTTTTTGTACATCCCTCATCACGAGCTCAATGCTAAAGTTCTTAACACATCGTGTGTAACCAGCCATTGTCCTGCATGCCTAGAGAGCATATATATTACAACCTTTGGAGGTTGATGTTACGTATGGTATCATGTTTTAAAATTACATTTTTACCGAATATTGCTGGCATGATCCCATCTGACAATTACTTTGAACTTTCTTATCGTTGTGATGATATATAGAACTTTTTATTTATTAAAAAATTGTTTATTACATGACTTTCTATCGAATGAATTGGCAATGTATGTAATACTGCTTAAAAATAAGCTTTTTTGAAATTTTATTTTTATAATGATGTGGCAGTGCCATGCAGGGGCTGTTAGCGCAAAATTCTCTACTACTGTTTCTTTTTCAGTATTAACAAGTATTAATTGTTTCTGTAGTTAATTAGGGAAGGTTTTACTCTAAACTATGCACAAATGTATTTAAATAATTGTAAATTATCCATTAACTATAAAAGGTAATTTGAGGGTAGAGTTTGCTCATGTAGCATTTCTCTATTACGAACTAATTTGAAACTCTTATGTTTGAGTTGAGATGATCAGTTTAGTGATTTGAAAGTTGAGTGTTTAAATGTTAGAGTCAGTTTAAAATTAGACTGAATTGAATTGATTTAAGTTTAGTTCAATTTTCAAATGGGGCCTTAGTTGACGTGTTTCAAAGTTGTTGACTTATAAAACTACTTAAAATCTATAAACCACATTAATTATTGGTATGATTGTGAATAAAACTCAAGATGATAGAAGAGTATCGATCGTTGCAGTAGTGAAGCACATGATTGTCTTCAATTCGTTACATGCATTTGACATTTGGAGTGCTTTGGTCCAAATCATGTTCCATCACCCACAAAATGAATGACTAAGAAGTAATTTGTAGATCTTTGCTAAATTTCTCACAAGGAGTTCGATCGATGCCAGCGGAATCATATTTGAACTATATATCATGATCATCATCATGTAGTCCTGGATCATTGACAGTTCAAATTAATTAATTTTATATGATGCTCCAATTAATTAATATCTATGAGTTGATAAAAGGGATCGGAAAATAACCCCCCCCCCCCCACTAAACTCAATGTGGGAAGCGGGTGAAGTGCCGACGAATGGTTGTTGATGACTTTTTAGTTTTTAATTATGTTAAAAAAGTTTAGGTTGAGAGGGTACATATAATTGGAAAGGTTATAGTTTTTATTTTTTATTGTAAATCCCAAGTGTCTAGCTTGTTATCATGGTTTTCCTTCGTCATAAGTGAGGACATCTCAATAAACTTGAGACGGGACCACTAGACGTGTGGCTACAGGCTCTTCGTAAAATATATATATATATAATTGAAAGGAAAAAGATAAATCCATCATAAAGTTGAGACAGATAGTTGATTAAAAATGGGTTAAAACACGGGCCTTAAAATATAAAAGTCGATAACTTGAGCATTGAAATATAAAAACAAACAAAAGCACGAAAGACAGATTATAAAGTACAAATTTTCCAAGATAAAAGTTATGTGCATGATGTGAGAAAGCTTAGTAATCAGTAGCCAATTAACCAAGCCCTATAAAAAGAACACAAAGGAAGTGGGCAAATTCAGGTAGACAATATATAATATTCTCAAAGAGAAGATGATACCAAGAAAAGGGTGAGGAAATCATGTGTCATGCCTTTCTATGTATGGGTATCGGTTGCATGTTTGGAAAAGTTTTGGGCGAGAAGATGATGGAAGCATGTGGGTGTGGCACAGCCATTAATGAAGAGGCATGCATTAACTAAAGCAAGGAGTACAAAGCTCCATTTAGTGGGGAGTCTGTGATTTAGAATGGCTTAATGTTGTTGTACTTAAAAGGCCGTGGGAAATGGTATTTTTTCCCCTAACCCAATTTGAAATCTAGCTGAGAGAGCGGTTAGGCAATTGTTGGCCTGTGATTAATTATACTATATTCAGTATAGTCGGTGGGGGGTTTCTCGTCTGAGAGAGAGAGAGAGAGAGAGAGAGAGAGTTCCTTTAAGTGCTATTAACATACAATTATAAACATTAAAGGAAAAGGCTCCAGCATTAAAGTAGCATTAAGATTTTCACCCAATTGCGAAAATCATGCTTCGTGATGCGTAATCAAATTTCTTATCGTTTCCCCCACTTAGAAATACGTGATCAGATCCTTATAATTCGGGTTAGTATACGATTTTCTCACTCCCATTTATCTGTGGCCATAATTTTCTTCTTGAAATGGCCCGCAGCAAGCAACGCAACAATGAGGACCAAGGATGTGAGAATATAATGACATGCCCACCTAAATATCATGTAAGGAACTCATATATACTAGAGTGCAATGAAAGACCAATCATGTAATTCATGCAATATATTATACGAGTGTATCATAGCAAGTTAGGTTTCCTTGTCCACAAACATTGCTGAAAGTTGGATATATATATATATAAATTTATATCATCTGAAATTATATATTGGAGGCTTTTTCTTGGTGTGTTGGAAGGGGCTGGCAAGCTTTACTCACTGGAGGCTTTAACATTTTAGTTTTTGCACTTCCTGCTACAACAATGGCCTACCGGCAGTCCTTTTGGTAGTAGGGGCGGGCCAGAGAGGACCTCCTTCTATGTTGTATTGCTACATGATATGGGCGGGGACCAAAACAACGCTTGAGTCTGTGCTCAAGTACTAGTGTAAAGCCCATGCATGAGCCGAGAAGTGAGAATATGGGAATTCTAACCGTAACCGAAACCAAAACAAGATAATCATACCCTTTAATCTGAGCATGCCTGAATTTGGGTACGAAAATTATTCAATATTTCTTGAACAATTATCGTACTTTCACTCGAATGGTAGTCCCACTATAAAACTCATCCTTATGTGAGAGAAAGAACAATTCGTTCCCAGGTATACTTTCAACTTTAGGAAAATCAAACCTATCCACACTCACTCTCCTTAACTACCCGAGCAACGCCCAAGTTCTGCTAGTTTTGAGTAACTAACCTTCAACTTGATCAAACCTCTAAAGATCAATCTGCTAGGACCCTGAGCTTGCCTGTGGTAAACTAAATTTCAGATTTGAATAGGGCTCATTTGGACACAGAATATCTCAGAATTATGTGAATAGTAGTAAAATGTTTTGAGTTAAGATGTTTTATTGGATTTTGAAAAAGGAGAGAGAAAAAGTTGAATAAAAATATTATAAAGTTAATATAATTTTTGTTTTGAAATTTAAAAAAGTTGTATTGTTTTTTGTGTTTTGTTTGGAAGGTTGGGAAAGTTGTATTGGGTTTTGTATTTGGATAATGATCAAATAATGATTAGATGAAAAAGTTGAAATTTTGAAATTGAAAAATGTTTTATATTTGAGTGATGTTTGGAAAGGAAATTATGAAAAGTTTTGAGAATATCTGAGAATGTTTGAGTGTCCAAACAAAGCCTAGACGTGGGTACAGAAAGGGTTGCCAAAGCCCAAACCTCCCATTGGAACCGGCTATCACAAGGAAGTTTCTTCACATTTGGATTGATCGTCTTACTTCCCAAAATAAAAAAGAAACCAGAGGATACAATATTTCACATGATCATTGTTTGTATGCATTGTTAGGCCTGCTACAAATGGATAGTAATGTATTCTCTAGTGTACTTGCTTGAAAATATGCAAGGGTACAGACCAGAGATTTATTAGGTCAGTGGGCAGTTGGAAGGCAGTGTATGGTTCAACTGCAAACATGTTAATTAAGTTCCACTGGGCAAAACCATTATGCACATTCACCCATGCGGATGCATGCATATAAAGGCCCAGAGGTCGACCTATAAACTCCATTAGGCCAGAAAGAAATAGGAATGCAACTACTCTAGAATAGAGAATTGGAGATCTGAAGGAGTTTTCCAGTATTCACCATCCAGCTATTGCAAGTCCTGCTCTGAGAACTAAAGAATTCACCAATCTTATCATTTGGTAGATCCAAGTCCATGGATCTACAACAACTATACAGAGTTCAACAGGACTAGGACCAATATGCATCATAGCACAAAACTAACAAACCAAAATCATCAGAACAGACATGGGTAACTAACAATTTCTTTTGATAAGTGACAAGGGTAATGGACAATGAAAAAGAGGATCCTGCCACAGCCCAATTATAGATCATCCAATAACAAAAAAAGGAAAAATTACACAACACGACCACTAACAACAACCAAATAATAGTTCAGCTCCATAAGACTGCCATTCAACAAAGCAAACAAAATGGAAAGACAACTGGATTCTATCTCACGTTTTCCATCCTTAATCATATGGAATTTGAATATATGCAGCATCACATACAAAAGGGATGTCAGCATACATACCAGCAAGAGCACATCGTATACATTCCAAGACTGTGAAAAGGTAAGCAAATGCCACGGCAGTCCAGAAGTGCATCCCCACTTTACCCCAGTAGACAGCAAGTGGCATCCAACGACTCACAGTTCCTATTACTTGCAAGGCAATCTCCAACAACATACCCATTACCACATGAAATCTGAAGAAGTGAGGCCATTCCTTTCTTCTCACCACTCCAAGATATGCTACAAAAAAATATGCCATCAAGAACCAGCTTGGCAACCGCCCAATGGCTCCAAGAAATGGGTATGTTAAGAATTCGAAGTCTTCTAAAAAAGGGTGCAGGTGATATGCTGTCTCAGCATACATCCATGTCTCATGGAGAGGCATTAAATAGGGGAGGCATGCCAATGCCCTCCACCACCATCTTGGCTTCTTGGTCATCGGAGGGAAGCGGAAACTGTATGGAACATCCTTGGATGCTCGAGGAGCCATATGAGATCTACGTCGCCTTGGTAACAAGGGAATTGTGCGCAAAAGGCTACCTTGATCCCCACTTAAAAGTGGGGTTGAAGCAGCTGAAAAGTGCAAGAGTGGATTCCCTACAATTAAGAGTAAAAAAAAAAATTAGAAGTCCCACCTTCGAGAAGCTCCAGAGCATTAGATCATCATTGGACTAGCAGATGATATTGCTACAAGGAATACAAGAAATGGCTGTTCATGTGTCTATAGCCAACCAGACTTACCCTCACCATGAGATCCCCTTGAACTCATAAGCGACAATGCGCCCTTGGCAGGGAAAGAGGGAATGCGGGTGGAAAATGATCCACGGGCTATGGTGGGCATACACGCCCTGGAAATCATAACATCACGCCCAGTGGGCATTGTGCATCCATTTAGTATCATAGCGAATCACCTGTTAAGAAAAGATTCCATGAGAAATATAGACCAGCATATGTAGAACAAAATAGAAATGACCATATACAAGCAGTAAACCTCAACATCCAGCCACAAGTAGAACAATACAGATCAGTGCCACATACATTGATTTTCTGCATATAGGCCAGAAGTTTCAAGGATGTGAAGTATTACCCTCTAAGAAGAATATTTGCGAAAACATTTACAAGCACTCTAACAATAAGAATAGTTCTTCCACTTGCAAGCCGGTGTGGGCGGTGTGTCCACAGACTCCACACCGGCCTGCGAGAATAATTTTTCAACTGCATATTATCCGCATCATAAATAGAAGAAGTCATGATTTTGTCACAACCAACCATTGCACCAAGAAGTTGTTTTTCGAAGGTACCAATTTCGGACCAACGGCCAACACATCCTTAACCAAACGCTTCCAAATTCTATTCACCACTGCATCCTCAGCTCTCTCTCTCTCTCTCTCTCTCTCTCTCTCTCTCTCTCTGTGTGAGTAGGTACTGAAGTAATATACATTCCGGTAAATGCCGAGAAAGAAGGCTCTCAACAGATAGACCACATCCGTACGGAAAACACAAAACCCCAGACCCCGGTTTCATTTGGAATAAAAAGAAAACAAAATAGAGCAATTACCTCGAAGCCGCACTCGACGAAATGCTAAGCTGAAGTCACTGCTGGGGTTCTCTGCTAATCTTTCCTAGGTTTCATCGTCTGTGTCTGTTGTTTTGCCGAAGACACAATGCGATGCTACTGCGCCAGCCCCCTCTCTCTCTCTGTACTGCTGCTGTACCATCGATTATCTGCTCACTGGACTAATCGGAAACATGTTATCCGTTACATATGTTTAGTGGGCTGGGTCCCGTAATATTAATATATTGAGCTATAGATATAGGCCCAAATTTCTCTAGTGGCTAATATTGGGAACGAGCCGAGTGGGCTAATATTGGGTTATAGATCTAGACCCCAATTTATAGTTGTCCGCTTTTTGCAGGAAAAGCGGTACAAAGTCGAACGCGTCGTGCGCACTCCACGTGGTGGAGAAGAAAGCAGAAGAGAGAGAGAGAGAGAAACGTGGCACAATTCCCCATGGGAAGGTTTTTACTCGCATTCACACACAACACACAGTTGCACATTGCTTCATCCTTTTAACTTAACCCC
>QEOT01009379.1:13355-59446 GCA_003123785.1 Pterocarya stenoptera
TCATCAATGTAATCTTTTTTTATGGTAATTAGATTCCCTTTTCTTTTTTATTTTATTAGTGATTGTTGAGAATAAGTCTAGCTCGATGTTGACATTGTTAGGAAATCTGGATAAGGTAGTAGAGCAGCAGTCCATTATACTTTTAGTGCTACCTGTTGCATTCTGAAGCTGTTGCAGTAGACATTCAAGCGATCATGGGGTCAGCTTGTTGTGTTGCTTCAAGGGATAAAACCATACCCCACAGAGCTGGAGGTGAAGGTTCACATGGGAATGCGATAGATTCACCATCATGGAGCTTCCGGCATGATAATAGAGGACGTGTGGCTGGGAAAATTGAGAATCCTTTGTATCAGGTCTCTCATGGAGTCAGCGGGAACGTTAGCATGGAGTTAAAGGGGTCTTTAGGTTCCGAAAGAGGTATTTTATCTGATGGGGGAAGCCTTATGGAGAATTTTGGAACACCCACCTCTCTGAAGTCTCCAGCTCATGAAGGAGCAGATGTGAATCTGATGACTCCGCATTCAGGTAAATTTTTAGAATGAATAGGCATTGTAGGGGTAAGGAAAGTAGTTTTTTTTTTTTTTTTTGTTTCCCGGTAGGTGCAATGCGTTGAACTACTATTGGTCTTTGACAAACAATAAGTTCCTTTCAGATCAAGAACACATTTTGTTGAAATTTTGAAGTTAAATTTTATTCTTTCTTCATTAATAACCATCCAAGGTGCTTCATTTGTCCAAGTATAAGTGTATTTCCACATAACCATCCGAGGTGCTTCGGTTTGTTCAAGGCTGTGTATTTATTGTGGAATTACAGTTCATCCGAGTGAAAATGTAACATTGTACCTGCACGCAGATCATAATTTTGTTATGTTATAAATGAATATCATGTTTATATCAGTAACTTATCTCTCTTCCTCCTGCCTGCCTTTTTACCTTCTGCATTATAATCATTTCTTTTTTGTTTTCTTTCAAACAAGGGGCTATATTATGCTTCTGAATGGATGCTTGTTTTCCAAGCCTGCTTGTATTTGTTGGTGCTATCATCCATAGTAACTCTGGATATAATTATGCCTAATCCCTTAGTTTGCCTTCACACGATCATTTCATATTACACTACAACACGGCCTCTCCATTTCATAACACATCACAAGATAGAGGTTTCGCTAGTGGACTGATGTTTGTTGTGCATGCATCCTCTGTCCACTAATATTCTGGTGCTTGGTGCAGATCTGTCCACAGCAAGCAATTTTTCTACAGAGGTAAGTTTGAAACACATGCCATCAAGTTTAGTAAGCTGTGCAGTTTGCTTTCGATTGCCAAATCATTTTCCTTCGATTATTATAAGCCTCTTTCATTTTCTCATAGGTGAAGAACCTAGCAGAATCACCAGAAATTGCAGATTCAGCCGCACCTAACCATTCCATATTCTCCATGCTTTCTGCTCTTTCAGCACCATCTATTGATACTCTGCCTACCCCTACTTATCCACTTCCTAAGTCAACCCCATCGAGACGGGCCCGGCGATCACCAGGATACCAGCTTATGAGACAGGTCTCTGATAGTAGAATCTTGCGACTGAAATCGCCAAATAACAACTCGATGTCTGAAGGAAGACCATCTCTTGTACTTTCCACTGGCAGCAACGACTTAGCCACTGGATCCCAATGTGGATCTTCTGATGGCTGGTCAATCCGCACATTTTCTGAGCTTGTGGCATCTTCACAACGAGAAAGGTGGTCTTTTGACAGTGAACACTTCGGCTCTGGCCGTGGCAAGATAAGTGGATCTAGCAGCAGGTTCTCATATTCTCCCTCTGTAGAATTGCATTGTTGTGGGGCCTGCTCAAAGCTGCTAACTGAGCGATCTTCATGGAGCAGCCAGAAATTGCTTATCAGCAACGAGGTACCAGTGGCTTCTGTGCTGGTCTGTGGGCATGCTTACCATGCTGAGTGCTTGGAGATTATGACAGCAGAGACCGACCGGTATGACCCGCCTTGCCCAATTTGTTCGGTTGGAGAGATGGAAGTCTCAAAGATGTCCAAAAGAGCTTTAAGGATAGAAGCAGAGTCAAAGGCAAAGAGCCATAAGATATTCAAAAATCGGGTTGTGGATAGTTACCTTGATTGTGATTTTGATGTTTTTGATTGCCAAAAAGACGCTGAACGCAAAGGAAAAGTTCCCAAGATGGAACCCAGTTCTAGCACCAGGAGCCTCGTCTCGAAGCCTTTCTTGAGGCGGCACTTTTCAATTGGATCCAAATGGAGCAGGTCCCTGTCAGAGAACGACTCTGCCCGGAAGAAGGGTTTCTGGGCAAGATATCGTTGAGATTGAGCTTCTAATCTGGAAATTGGTGAGAACCTTTCTTATTATAAGTTGTTACACAAGCATTTACGATTTTTCTTCTTTAATGTAGTCTAGATTCGGTAATAAATTTATTTTAACTATTATTCCCTTTGAGGATGTTGCCAGCAACTTCAGTGATATGGAACGACATATATATATATAGATATAGAGAGAGAGAGAGAGAGAGAGAGAGAGAGAGAGAGAGAGAGAGTCTTGTTCAATCCAAAACTTAGTAATGGAGCGTAGACTACGTGCCAGAAGAAAGCTACTTGGAGGTATTAATGCTTTTTATGATCGTAGCCTTCTTCTTGAACCCAAACTTTTGTTCTGGGTAATATTTAATAAATATTATAGAATTTTATTTCTTTCATTTTAGGTAGTAAAAGTTTGTATAAAAACTGTTGGCAATCAGTGTTTGCTTTCAAAATTCTTCTCAACTCATTTAATCATTATTATTAAAATTTTTCTAAATTTCTATACAAAATATAATAATATTTTCTTTTTTCAAATCTCAAAAAAATCTTCTTAAATTTCTACACAAAGATATAATAAACAATCTTATTTTTTCAAATTTCAAAAGAATATTCTCAAATTTTCACACCAAACAATCTTATTTTTTCAAATCTTAAAATAACATTTTCAAATTTTTACATAAAATATAATAAATTATTTAAATTTTTTAAATATTAAAATAACAATAATATTCATAAAATTTTTTTATTTTATTATTCATAAACCATCTCCAACTCTCCTCAATACAAACGGGTAAGTTTAGCCCGCTCTCTTTTCGTTTGCTTTGCGCCTCTTGTATTTGGGGATGTCGGGCAGTTTAAAGTTTTCTTGTTTCACGTCCCCTATGATTTTTATGACTTGACTTTAACGCACGTGTCTCAATTTGGATTTTTTTTTTAAAGCTAGAATAAACTTTATTTATTGAATTATTCATGGGATATTACAATTTTAACTTGAGACATACAGAATATAAACTAATTATTATATTTAAAACTTTCCAATACACAAATCTTTTTGTGATTGACATGGTCTAGTCTATTGCTGTAATTCTTTACAGACAAATCGTCTGAGAGACAACACTTTATCTTAAGACAGATTTAACAAATCTCACAATCTGTCCTAAGAAAAAATTAAATAACCCTACACTTTGTCTAAGATGAAATAGAGGATACACTTTTTAGACAAAAAATCAAGAGCCTTTGTTATTTTTTTTTAAAACCTAAAACAAAAGAAATTACAGAAAACATAAAGGATACATGGAAAAATAGCGAATTACAGCTTGGAAAGCTATAGATCCGCATTTTCAACTTTAGAGGAAATAAAAAATACAAACACTAGAAGTACGACAGAACGTTAGGTCTGACATGACCCTGGTCCCAGAAAAGCCGGGCATGGGGCGATAAAGCTCCCTTTGCGGGGCGCGTGGATGTCACTCGTGCACTTTAGGCCGCACGTGTGGCTTACGCTGCTCCGTTCGAAGAGATTTTATGTCCTTTTGAAGAACTGGCGCTTGGGGAATCTTGTGGTGGGGGGCATGGTGATCGCTTGGCTCTGGAGAACAACATATCTATATTTCACCTTACTGTGAATGAAAAAACAAAACAAAACAAAACCAAAAAAATAAATAAATAAAAGAAAAACTAGAGAGAAGAGAGAGGAAGGAGGTAGGAGCCAAAACTCCAACCCCCTCCTTTAATCTGAGTTTTTTTTAGGGGGAGGGGGGGTTGTGTAGAGAGGAAAAAATCTTAGTTGGGAATTAAACCGTTGTTTCTTGTTTTTATTATTTTTCATTAATAGTATACACTACACTCTCATTCTATTTAAAAATCAATTAATAGGAATAAATGTCTCACAAGATAAAAGTTCACTACAAACCCTGAGCCACATTTACTAAGGAAGCCTTTTGTAGACACCAGTTTTCGCAAGCAAGCCTTATTATTGTAATGTGTTGTATATTTATGAATCTTCTACACTTATCCCCAAATTTAGGGAAAATAGTGTCCCTACTCAAAACTTGAAGCTCGTATAAGAGCATTGGTATTGGTTTATCTATATACAAATGCAAAATTACATCTTTTGGAGTTGTCTTAATCATTCAAGAAAAACTCTCACATTGGATTATGTATTTTTAGGTCAAAAAAAAGAATATTATTTTTTTCCTAAAATTAATTATATATATTTCACCCACTACATAAATAATTGTGTTGTCTTAAAATTAAACATCAACAAATAGATACCAATTTCATCAACAAATATTAATTTGTGCTGCCAACACTATGTACTATCAACTTAATACATATTTCATGTATCAAAATCAATTTAATACAAATTCTTGAAAGTTGATTTTGATACAAATTCATCAACTTAATACCAATTTCAGAATATATATGTGTGTGTGAATACAAATTCCAGAATATATGTGTTGCCATTCCATTACATTACATGAATATATATATGTGATACAAAAAATTCCATTAATTGGTTAAAAAGCAAACAGTAACTAGCAATGATTCATGAAACCAGCAATCAACAACCAAATCACCAGCAATGATTCATGGAACCAGCAACTCCCAACAAGTCCATTACAATAAAAAAATCATGAAGTGAAGTACAAAAAAAATACCCAGCCGACCCATAACCAAGTCAAAAAATATGTCTTCACACAGTAAAAATAAATTACAAAATCACCCACATTACATGAATGTACCAGTAAGTCCACCACCAATCAAAATACACCAAAACCAAGCATACATCTATGTACAAGATATGACCTTATTCCTTTGTTCCTCAATGATTCCCATTTGAAGATTATGGAAATACTTTTGTTGTACAGAATTCATGGAATCAATATTTAATTTCATAATTTTCATATCAGTTTTCCTCTTCTTAAGAGCTATTAAGTCAGATCTATCATTCTCAGCCTTGATTTCCAAATCAAGTTTTCTCTTCCTAAGAAGTACTAACTCAAATCTATCATTGTCAACCTTGATTATTGCTTCTTTTCTCTCCATAATATAAGTCTTCCTATCATCATGCGTGTGCCTTAAGGCCTCATTAAACTCATTAACTTGTCTTTCCTTACATTTTCTTTATCTCTCTCTTTCTTTTTTAGCCTTTTTGCTTGGAGGTCTCTCACCATCCATGAACACATTTTCCATGTCTTCCCCTAATTGTATTGAGTTTGGAGTAATACATGAATGTGACACATTATCTTTTCTTTTTATGAGTTCCATGTGTGCTTGTCATTTCGGTTGGTGCCTCAAAAAATTCCAACAATGTTCCATATTGAAGTTAGTTTTTTGGGTCTCTTAGGACAAAATTTCCGCCTTATCAATCTACAAAATAGTTCCACAAGCAGTACGATGTATCATTGCAAATACTTAATAATTATAATAATAAAACATTGAAAAAACCATTATATCTTGTTTAGCTTGATCCCACTGCTTGGATGCATTCCTTCAACTTGGGCTATGGAACCACAAAATTTATTGATGCATTTTCAAATGATTGACCACCAATTGGTCAAAGAGGGTACAAACCATTCTGGACTGTTAGGTTTTTTTTATAGGTGTTGTAGTAATCATAAATTATACTTCACAATTGTGTGGAGATTTGGTCAATCCCCAGTATGGAGTCTATACTAATGTTAAGCCAAGCTGAAACGATGAAAGTATTTGCTTCTACAGTAAATGATACACACCGTTGGAATTTTTGTTTAGGTGCCTTTGTTTCACGTTGGGGTTGTGTTGCTTGGATATCAACATTTACACTATCCATAGGGGGTTGTTAATATCACCTCACCACTTTCCAATAGTGTGGTGAAGAAGAGATCCTCATCAATTAAAGTGTTCATCTTTCAACAAAATATTAAAGGACAAAATGTTACTAAAATATATGTTGCCTCATTGTCAAGATGAAGCATATGAAATCATAAAATCACATGCTTACTCATAGGGGGGTTGTTAATACCACCTCACCACTTTCCAATAGTGTGGTGAAGAAGAGATCCTCATCAATTAAAGTGTTCATCTTTCAACAAAATATTAAAGGACAAAATGTTACTAAAATATATGTTGCCTCATTGTCAGGATGAAGCATATGAAATCATAAAATCACATGCTTACTCATAGTCCCATGTTTAATAAATGCAAAGATGTCACGATTACAAGATAGCTTCAAGAGTATTAATTATGATACTACTCAAACCTGGAAAGGATTGTAGCCGGCATTGTTCTTTATATGATCAAACAAAAGAAACAAACGAGAGTAATGGTTTTTGCCATTATTTTTTAAGTATTAATGTTTAATGTAATATTAATCAGGCTTGGACATTTAAGCATAATATTTAAGTTGCTTTATTCAACTGGAGAAGTTCTGTTTGCAGGGGAGGGGAGAGGGGTGTTGTGTAGTTGCAAGTTGCAATTAACAAGTTGCAAAAAGTGAATTGTACATCACAAAACAAAAGGCTGGAGAAAGCTGAATTTAGATGCAACAAAATTTTATAAAGCACACAAAAAAATTGAGTATTTACTGCAATTTGTTTGCATCCATTGTTAGGTGCCCTTGTTTTTTTTTTTATGCCCTGATGTTAATCCTCAGCAGCTTTTGTAGTTTGTGCTTGATGGTTGTTGGTGCTTTCCCAAACACTACTTCGTGAGAGGAAAGAGGGGGTAATAGGCCGTGTGGAAGGAATCTTTAGACTCATAAAGAAGATGACCAATTGCAGTGATTAAAAAAAAGGAAAGAATAAAAGTTTAAAAAAATGTGGGTGGAAGTACTGATCATTTATCTAATAACAAAGAGCCACTTTGGCTTTCATGACATGTTCATGATTCACTTTTGGTACCTTAAACAGAGTGAACTGTATATGCTTAATTAGGATGAAAAAGGTACATGAGTGTATTGAATAGGTAGAGGAGACTGTTGGAAGCAGAATGCTGCAGATCTATAAATAATTTTGGATGGATCTTGGCTCCTAATTAAGATTTGGACAAATGACACTGCCAACCAGCAGGCAAACATACTGAAATCATGGAAAGGGGTGAACAGAAATGTTAATTTTGTTCTGATATTGATATTGTATATATGATGATATGAAGAGCACATTAGGTTATGCATTTTCTCTTAGGTCTGGTTTATTCTGTTGGTGCACAAAGAAGCAACAATCAATTGCTCTATATGTTGTATATATGATCAAGCAAGAAAAGGCTACGATAATCATGTCTTGTGACAACAGACGAGCCATAGCAATGGAAAAGCATTTTGTTTATCACAGTAGCACTAGACACATTGCATGAATAAAAACCATTTCTTTAGAGAGAAGCAAATTAAAATTTTTGCCAAGGTATTGTCAAAGGAAAACTTTTAGCAACTCAGGGAAGCTTAGTCATAGTCTCATGCTTACTCATATGAAATCATAAAATTGCATGCCTGATCAGGCTGATCTAAAACCAAGAACAGAAAATTGAAACATAATCTAGATTAAGCAAAACCACAAAGCAGTAAAATGTCACCCTCTTGCTCCTAACTGTTTAAAAAAAATGAGAGGACCCATTTACAAAAATCAGAAAATTGAAACCCTAAATTCATCTTTAAATCAATTCAGAAATCAATACCCTAATATGGATTAAACAAAGCATCCAAACAATAAATACAAGAAGCTAAAATTTATGTAATAAATTAAAATCCCTAGGCAAAACAGAGAGAGAGAGAGAAGGAAGAGAGAGAGAAAGAGAGAATCATGTCATTTGCCATTATGAGATCCGTCGAGAGCCGTCGAGAGAAAGGGTTTTGTCGAGTGTCGAGGGAGGAGAGAGAAGAGGAAGGTTGAGTTTGCTTTTGGAAAATAATCCCATTGGAGAGAGAGAGAGAAGTAATAAAATACAATTTCAAGAGTGAACAGTCTATCTGCAAAAATGTAAATAGTATTGTTCATAGCAACCCAAATATTTACATATGCATAATCCAATATAGTAAATTTATTGGTCTAGATAACTAAATATGTGTTTATATTTGCATAAAAATAAATCAATGCCACTGCGCTAAGTTTGAATAAATAGGAATTTTGTCCAGATGGATCACAAGAATCTAGAGAAAAATATGATAACAATCACATATCCCATGCCTTATTCGTGACGAAACAAGTTTCTCAGGCCCATATACCCACAATGCAATAGGGCATAATTAAAGACCAAATCACATCTAGTCTTGGTCCATATATAGCCTGCCATTACTCATAAAAAAAAACAACCTTCTTAGACCCATACCCACCGTATCTCTTCTAGCCAGGGGCTGGTCCAAAGATAGTGGAAAAAAAAAAAACTTGTCAGAAGTGGGATTTGAACCCACGCCCTCTCACGAGGACCAGAACTTGAGTCTGGCGCCTTAGACCACTCGGCCATCCTGACGGTTGATGGGAAGTGATGAGATTGTCAATTATAAACTTAATTAGTGTAGCCATGTCTGCAAGACAAGCTTACAATTAATGGCAGACGAAACCTCATGAGACCAGTAAATGGTAGCAATCTTCGTAAAACCTATAGCTTTAAGATATCTTTTAATAGGCCGGAACTAGCGTAGTAAGTAAATACATGTAAATCAATTCAGTAGGATACTAGTTGAGGAATTGTTTGGATAGTGAGATGAGATGGAATAAGATGGTTTTAGATGAAAGTTGAATAAAATATTATTAGAATATTATTTTTTAATATTATTATTATTTTAAAATTTTAAAAAATTGACTTGTTTATTATATTTTATGTATAAATTTAAAAAAATTGTAAAAATAAAATAAAATGAGATAAGTTGAGAGTGTTTCTCAATCCAAACTATTCTAAATAACTTTTGCAATTCTCTTTTTTGGCCAAGCAAAATTGGCAAATGTTCATCGATCCTGGAATTAGTTGGAACGCTATTCCAAACAACCTGTGTAAATAAAAAAAATGTTCATCAATCTGTGTGCGTCTGCCTCATTCCACACAATGCCATTTCTTAGTAATTCTCGTTGATGGAAAGCGATCCGGTTTGAATATACAAAATTATCTCATCTCATCATTACAATTTTTTTAAACTTCCATATAAAATATAATAAATAACTCAACTTTTTCAAATTCTAAAATAAAAATAATATTAAAAAATAATATTATAATAATATTTTATTCAACTTTCAATAAAACATCTTATCTTATCTTATCTAAACTACGTAACCAAACGAGGCTAAGCCACTACCAAGTTCAGTACGGTTGTGCGTGTCTTGCTCTTTGCATTTTCTTTTCATTGCTGAACATTTATCCCTTCTGGTTGAGTTACTAATAGAACGGTGAAATTCTCATCCCCATGGATGTCACCACTGTCCCTACTGTGATATGCATAATTATGCAACACTTTCAGCAGAGGCATCAGCGTCATAATGCCTCCTCCATATGATTGATAATGCTTTGCAGACCTGACCTATAGCTAGGATGGAGAAGCCTCAAGCCTAGTTCTTTCTTCATACGAGCATTGGAAACTCGCTTCTCGCCCCTTCGACCACCCTTCCCAATTAATGATTCTGATCGGGAGGTGGATTGCTTGATCCGCCCAGGCCACTTCTTCTCGATCAAGTCACTTGCATATGCAAATACTTCTTCTCGAGGGGCTGGATCATCATCGACAATATTGTAAACTCTCCTGAAAATGAAAATCAAAGGCAGCATATAAGGAAAATGTTTCCGAATGCAAGTATATTAAACAGGGTTGAAAGCATTACAAACATACAATAGAACAAGAAATTTCATGTGCGAAAGGGGTTCAAAGAAATAAACAGGAAACAAAAGCTGAATCAGTCATTACAGAAAACAAATTCCACGCCACCTGACAATTAGAACTCCATAATTACTCAAAGTTTCTGGCCCTGCCCCCATGCAATTTAAGTACATGTGCATCAAAGCATGTCTGTGGAGCTCCAAATTAGATAAAAATTTCTAATCGTAGAGTCGTAGACTGCCCAATTAGAAACTACCTCTGGACTTCCGACACACTAAGAAACTGTCTCCATAAAAATATATGCAGCTTACTTATAAAATAAAAATAAAAATATATGCAGCTTGCTAGAAAATGTGTATAAGAATATGTGCAACATATACCACGTAAATGCTGGTTTTTGAAAAACAGACGGCAAAAAGAGTAACATTGAGCATTTCTTTTAACTAAAGGTGTCAAAACTTTTATTAAGAAAAGCACTAGGGGTGCAACCCAATTATACAAAGAAGAAGAACAAGAATTCAAAAAACTACAAAAGATGAGAATACATCCAACATTCATGAAATATGGCTTTGCATATTGAAGGCCTTTAAATTGGGATTCCAGATTCTGATTGGCTGAACATTTCCATTTCCTGTTAACAGTGATGGAGATTGTTTACCAATATCTTAAATATCTAAAATTTTATTACATTTGTTGCTCTAACAATGCTCTAGCAATCTCTTACAATGGTAATAGCTTATGAAAAAATAGGATTGAGTTTAGGAAGGCTGATGATTGGAACCTACCTGCGGGAAGGCAAGTGAATGCTGGCTGTAAGTGCCTGGGAGATGTCCTCAACATGGATTCTAGATGTAAATTTCCTGTATACTCTCATTTTCTGGCCTTCTGACAACGCTCCTTGCTTAATTATTGTGTCAACCGCACTGCAAGGGAAAATATTTTACCATGATACCTACCTTTAGCATGGAAAGTTTAAGCCAAAGCTTAAATTCATAGAGCCATGCACATCAATATGCTAACAAGCAGTACATCAAATTTCGGTCAATATAAATTATGAATTAACCTTTTATGATGACATTCAAATTTAGAGTGGTAATGTTTCAGGGTGGATTTCTGTTTTACCCTTAAAAAAAATACATTTCAGGGTGGATTTTAATTATAACAAAGGTTATAGCATGAAATGTACTAGCTAAAACTCATGGGTAGTTATATCCCAGTTAGAAGCTAACATGTGAATGTTAAGTAACTAAAGACTCAGAACGAAGGCAGCAAATTTGGTCATATTTATAAGATCACAACCTTCTACCAGGGCCATAGATACCTCCAAGCCGAAATATTTGTGTTGAGAGCTCAAGATCATCACCAAGACTTAGCCATCTCTTCTCAGCAACCAATCTTAAGTTAGCCAACTCACTTGCAGGGCTAGTGGGATAACTGTCACAGGATAATGCATATGTTTAGGGAGATTTGACATCAGTGTAGGCAAGAGTTTGCACGCTTAAGAAGTTAGTTTAGATGCGCTTGCTTACTCCTCATCTACCCATGCACCACCACAATCTCCATATACACCTGCCAAGCAAGAGGTTTCTTCAGAGTCAATGATCACATTCAGGAGCTGTTTGGGAGAATAAATTGAAAACAGTTGGATCCAGTGATGAAAGAGCAGAAGTTCCAAAGAATAATATTTTTGTCCCAAGTAGCACGCATGTTGCAAAATCTTCAAAGAAGATTTCAATGCTAGAGCTCTTGTATTAAAAGCGAGAGTTATAGACAACAGAAACCATAAGTCCATAGAACAAATAATGTCATATCCATGACCCTATATCGTCGATGACATAACAACGACGAAAATGTTAACTCATTAGCAATATGAATAGGAACATACTAGTTGATGACAGATAACAAAGCCATTGAAGGTTCCCATCCATTAGCGAACTCCTAAAAAAATCTAGGTGCTGAAAAACCTATAAAATTGATGGGAAAACAAATTGGCCGAAATTAATCGTAGAGAAAGATTATCACAAAATAGATAATCTATTCAGCAAATTCTTTTAACAGAAAATTGGGAAAATATAGTTTTAGCATACCGGGTCACCAATACCCACTACAGGAGGGATTGAGACAACAACGTGAGTATGATATTTCATTATCTCCAGGGTGCTCGGGCTGGGATTTAAAAAAGAATAAAAAAATATTAAAAAGGAGCCGAGATAAGCAAAACGTAATTTAGAAAAAGTATATACATTGATACCAAAATTAGTGGTACACGAGGGCTTTACAATAGAGTCACTAACTCTGGCTCGTTTGCATCGAAAAGGTACATATCAAAGCCCATATCTCCAAGTTCATTCTTCTTCAAAATGCTTGTACAAGTCCCGGAGACAACCCTAAATTGTTCAACAATCCAATGTGTTAACTCTTTTCAAAACAATTTTACGAACGAATGCATTGTAAATTTTAAAATCAAACCCTAGAGAGAGAGAGAGAGAGAGAGGGGTTAATTATGGCAGAGGAAGCTAATGGTGGAGAGAAACCAGGGCGCAAATGGTTTACCATCCTTGGTTCTTGAGCTCTTGAGCAAAGAACTGTGCAACGAAACCCATTCCCAGAAAGAACATTCGGTTCCGATATGTCGGCCCCGAAGGATCGGTTTCGGAACGTAAACCGCCAGCAGCTGCGACATAGGGCCAATAAAGTGACGTTTGAGATCTCGGAAGGCCAGGATTTTGCGGAACATGGCCGAATCTAAGCGTCGATACCGGGAATCGGCCCGGTACGTGGCATATATCCATCGCCAGAATTGTCGATTACGTGAAGAAAATATCGATTCGCATGTTATCCTGTCCAGCAGGTTGAGGGATCAAGCCGCTCCAACTGCCAACTGTGCCGCCTTTCAAGTGTCATGGGCCCAGGCCTCCTCAAATGTTGGCCCAAGATTGACATTTTCGGGCTTCGGCCGTAGACATACTCCGTTCAAATCTTCTGGTGGACTGCAAAAAAGTGGAGGGCCCAGAACTTTAGAAACTATTACCCAACAGTCTCGAGAAATTCTAGTTTTCCTTTGTAAAATATTTCTAATCTCTCAAAGCAAACAATAGTTTGTTAAAGAAAAACCCATATTTTGACACACCAAGATGTGAAAGATATAGAGACATGTAACGTCAAACAATAAATATATATATTTTTTATAACTAATAAGGATTCTGCAACAAGTAATGTACCGACACATTAAATTTGCAAGTAGCATAATTCTCTACGTTAAGATTCTCAAACCTCCAACGTCATCTTTGTAAAATGTTTATAATCTCTAACTTCAAAAATTACTTATCTTTCATTGTAGTAAGTCAAACTCTCCACTCACGAGTTTTAATTTTAAATTTTTTTTTTTTTTTTTAAAGCGTCTCTCCCTTTGCTATGCTTTCAAATTTCTCATGTAGTCCAACACCATCAAAAGCATAGCTTCGTTTAAATTTAGCCTAATAAATGGGGAACAACGCCTTTGTCGTCCATATTATAGCTAGGCTACCATATATATAAATATATATATATATATATCTACTTATATATAAAGCGAGAATCGGTGAGGAACAGTGTTTTCGTCTAACTTTTTTTTTTCCCATTTTGCCCTGCTTTTCTTCTAAAATTTTTGTTTTGTCACTCATCCCCCTCCCCCGTCCGCTTCGTCTCCTGTAGTGCACCGCCGCACGCCGGTGTGGCCAACACCACCTCGGAGATTCTCTTCCCCTCCAGCCGGCGTACCTCCCCTTCCAATCTCAGCCCCTATTGTGCCACCGTTAATCGCCACGAGGGAATCGAAGCCACGGCCTGTCAATTTCTCCGTCCCCTCCAGTGCGCCGCCGCACGCCGGCATGTCTAACACCACCCAGCCCATTCTCTTCCCCTCCATCCAGCGTTCCTCCCGTTCCAATCTCAACCCCTCTTGTGCCGCCGTTAATCACCGCGAGCGGATCAAAGCTGTCATGAACAGTGTTTTCGTCCAATACGATTTTTCCTATTTTGCCCTTGATTTTATCACTTCTGGTTGATGTGTTTTTACAGTATTTTTCATTGAGCTTTATCTCTTTGTTTTGTATTTATTTCATCTCAGCTTCCTACAAATATTTTCTTTGNGGTGTACGCGTGCCATCAAAAGAGACACCAATGAATCCTGGTGGATTGCCTCGAACCGAAACTCCCATGAGTACATTGATAATTAATGAACCCTCAACAACTAAATCACCATCAAAACATGCAGATCTCAACGACAACGAGAGATCACGCAGAATCATTACTGAGCATGAAGATCCCGTGCACAAAGAAGGTACGTAGATTGCAAGATGATCAGTTGCATTATAGTGAAATCACTGTCATGTGATTTGAAATAAGATAGTTGAATAAAATTGAAAGCCTCAATATATTTATTGTCTACCCTATTTTCTTTGGACATGATGATGCAGATAAGGGCCAACAACAGAGTACTCACGATGTTCAAGTTACTGTATCGGTGGAATCAGATAAAGTTACTGCAACAATTACGGTGAAAGGAAAGCGAAGCGAAAGCGGTATATCACTAATTAATTCCGATTTCTAGATTGCTAATTTTTTTATTTCAAAGGAACTGACTAAGAATTTGAACAGAAAAGGCTAGATAAAGTTACTGTTCTTTCTAATATCTTATTAATTCCAAATATCTAAAATAAAGTTTATTTATTTACTTATTTATCTTTCTAATATTTTATTCATTCAATGTTATTTTTTTTATTCTAGTGGCACCCAACAACATTTCACAAATAATTCCAAAGTCTCAAATGGTATAATCCAAAGATCTAACTTACAGTTTATTTATTTGCCTATTTATATTTCTAATATTTTATTTATTCAATGTTATTTTCTTCATTCTAGTGGCATCTGACGACACTTCGTTAACAGTTCTGAAGCCTCAAAATGGTATCTTACGAAGATCTATTATAGTTTATTTATATTTAATTCAGTCAATGATGTTTTTTCATTCTAGTGGCACCCAACAACACTTCACAAGCAGTTTCGAAACCTCAAAATGGTATATTAATCTAAAGATTTAATTTATAGTTTATTTATAATATTTCAGATATTGTATTGATTTAATGTTATTTCTTCATTATGGCAACTAACAATTTTATTTTATTAATTATATTTCTAAAATTGTATTATTTCAATGTTATTTCTTAACTAACAACATTTCACAAACAATTTTGAAGCCTCAAAATGGGATATTCCAAATACCTAATTTATATATAGCTTACTTATTTACTTATATTATTTCTTCATTCTAGTTACACTCAACAACAGTACTTCACAAATAGTTCTAAAGCTTTAAATTTTAAAAATCTAATCATTGTTGATTTATATTTATGATATTTTATTCATTCAATGCTATCTACTCATTCTAGTAGTATCCAACAATATTTCGCAAACAGTTTTGAACCCCCAAAATAATGGTATGTTCCAAATTTTTAATTTTTGGATATTTATATTTCTAAAATTTTATTTATTTAATGTTATTCTTTCATTCTACTAGAACCAAACAATACTTCACAAATAGTTCCAAATTCTCAAAATGGTATATATATTTTAAACATCTAATTATTTATATACATTTATTTATTTACTTATTTACATTTTTGGTATTTTATTCATTCAATGTTATTTCTTCATTCTAGTGATACCCAATAACACTTCACAAACAGTACTGAAACCTCAAAGTTAATGTATATTCAAAAGATGTAACATATATATATAGTTTATCTGTTAGCTTATTATATATATATATATATATATATATATTTCTAATATTATTTATTCATTCCAGTAGCACCTAACAATACATCACAAACAATTCTGAAATTTCAAAAATTGTATATTTCAAATATCTAATTAATAACTTATTTATATTGATGATATTTTATTCATTCATTATTATTTATTCATTCTAGTGGTACCCAACAACATTTCACAAACAGTTCCTCCGCCTCAAAATGGTATGTTCCAAATATATAATTTGTTTGCTTATTTATATTTCTGAACTTTTATTCATTTCTTGCTATTTGTTCATTCCAGTTGCACCTAACAACACTTCACAAACAGTTCCAAAGCCTCAAAATGGTATATTTCAAACATCTAATTTTTATAAACTTATTTGTTTGCTTATTTAAATTTATGATATTTTACTCATTCTATGTTATTTCTTCATTCTAGTGGCATCTAACAACGCTTCACAAACAGCTCCGAAGCTTAAAAATGGTATATTTCAAACATCTAATTTATATACGCTTACTTATTTGCTTATTTATATTTATGATATTTTTTTCCTTCAATGTTATTTCTTCATTATAGTGATACCCAACAACACTTCACAAACAGTTCCGAAGCATCAACCAAATGGTATATTCCAAATATATAATTTGTTTGCTTATTTATATTTCTAAAATTTTATTCATTCAATGCTGTTTCTTCATTCTAGTGGCACCTAACAACACGTTAGAAACAACCCCGAAGCCTCAAGATGGTGTGTTTCAACATCTAATTTATATAAGTTTATTTATTTACTTATTTTTATTTATGATATTTTATTTCTTCAATGTTATTTCTTCATTTTAGTGATACCTAACAACACTTCACAGACAGTTCCGCAGCCTCAACCTCAAAATGGTATGTTCCAAATACCTAATTTGTTTGTTTATTTATATTTTGAAAATTGTATTCATTCAATGCTATTTCTCCATTCTAGTGGCACCAAACAACATTTCAAAAACAGCTCCAAAGCCTCAAAATGGCATGCTTAAAACATCTAGTTTATAAAATTTTATTTATTTGCTTATTTATATTTATGATGTTTTATTCCCTCAATGTTAATTATTTCATCATAGATTGTCCCATTGTTGGAGATGGCGTAGTGTCAACTAGTCGAAGGACTAAACCCGCTCTTCCCCGAGGGAGGGATCGGGATGCCTTAGGCCAATCCTGTTCCTTTGATCTCTGGAGGAGGTAATTTGTTGGACGGCTGAGAAACCAATCCGCTCTTCGCTGTGTGGGGGTGGGGAAAGTCCTTGGGGAGTTTGAGACTAAACCCACTTCCACCCGTTGACATCATGGAGAATGTAAGTGTTGGGTTGGGTTGGTGCTGATCCCATACTTCATCGTGGCGAAGGTCGGGGTAAGTTTTCGGGCATCCAAGGGGCTGGAGCCACTCTCCATCGTGGAAGGGGTGAGATGGCCTTAAGGCTCATCTCACCCTTTATCTCCTGCGGGGAGGTAAGTTACTGGGCAGTTTGAGACTGGACTCGTTCCTGCCTATTGACGCTCACGAGGTAGGTAAATGTTGGGCAGCCAAGGGCTGGCCCACTCTCTACCACAAAAAGGATAAAGTAGCCTCTGGGGCTACTCATCCCTTTGGTGCCTCGCGATGAGGTAAGCGTCGGACTGCTAAGAAGCTGGTCAGCTCTTCACCGTGATGGGGTTGGGATAAGTTATTCAGGGAGCTAAGGAGCTGGACCCACCTGCCCGCCCTTTAGCTTTTGTGGGGAGGTAAGTAGTTGAACAGTTTGGGGCTGGACCTGCTCCCACCTGTGCTGGACCTGCTCCCACCTATTGACACCACGGGGAAGGAAAATGTTGGGTTAGGCTGGCGCTGATCCCACTCTTCGTCGTGGTGGAAGTCGGAATAAGTTTTCTGGTAGCCGAGGGTTTTGACCCGTTCTCCGCCGTAGGAGGGGTGAGATGGTCTTAAGGCTCATCTCACCCTCTATCTCCTGCTGGGAGGTAAGTTACCGGACAGTTTGGGACTGGACCCACTTTAGCCTATTGATGCTCACGAGGAAGGTAAGTGTCGAGCAGCCGAGGGCTGGTCTGCTCTCCACCACTAGAAGGATAGAGTAGCCTCTGGCGTAACTAATCCATTTGGTGCCTCAAGGGGAGGTAAGTAGTCGTTGATGGGGATTTCATTGGTGGAGATACGCTAATGGATATCGCGGTGGAGATCATGTTGGTGGAGATCGTGTCGATGGAGCTTACGTTGATGAAGATTATGTAGATGGAGATTATGTTGGTGAAGATTACATCGATAGAGATTACATTGGTGGAGATTGGGTCGATGGAGATTACGTCAATGGAGATTAAGTTGATAGAGATTACATTGATGGAGATAACGTTGGTGGAGATTACTTTTTATTCCTGAAAAGCCACATTCTCATTAATAGAATTTACATATTGATGCGGAAATGTAAATTACAAGTCATAAGGTTCTTCGCAGTGAAGCTCCCGCAAATACTCAGCATCCCATGGGCGTGGACCATGTGCACCCCGCGACCCTTTGACTTCAATTCTTGCGCATAACACTCCGACGCTAGGACTTGTTCTCCTCAAACTTCTCCCACCCCCTAAGCCGTTAGAAACTTCATCTTCAAGTGGTAGGTTGATTATCGCTCTTAAGCTATTAAGGGCGGGTCGACCGATTATAGCGTTGTATGATGAAGGGGTTTTCACCACCAGGAAATCAACCATGACAAAGGCTGTCAAGGGGCGCTGACCGCCAAGACAGACAATGTGATGGTTCCGATTGGTTAGACCATGTCCCCAGAGAAGCCCTTTAGTGGCATGGGGGCTGGTTGGAGTCGGAAGGCCTTTACTCCCATTCACATAAAGGCTTCCCCGAACAGGATATCTGGGGAGCTGCCATTGTCGATAAGGATCCTCCGAATGGTGAAGTTGGCAACTAACATAGTCACCAACGGGGCATTGTTGTGCAGATAGAGGACCCCCTCCTCTTCGTCCTCTCCAAAGGAAATGATTGGGGCCATGTCATTCCTTCTGTACTTGGTGGGGGGGCATTCCTCTGAATACACCTCTTCGTATCTCGCCCGCCTGGCGTGTGCTTTTCTCCTAGATAAGTTTGTGCCTCTGCCAGCAAAGCCTCTTGCGATGGTTCTAATCTTCCCTAGCGGCGGTCCTCCTTGATGCGATGCGCAGGGGCAATCGCACTAGGGTCCTTGAGCTGGACTCTCTACTAGGGGCTCCCTACCCTTCATGGCCTTCTGATCCTCTCCATACTTCTTTCCCGTCACCTCCTCTTCCATTCCCACTCTGGCCTTCGGGTGGGAGGGTACCGCAGACTCGACTGTCTAGCCTACTCTCTTTCCTCTTTCAAGGAAAGACAATCTTCAGTGTTGTGGGTGGCACTCTTGTAGTTGTCCTCTTAGGCTGGTGGTGGTCGTCTTTCTAGATGGTGAGCATTGGCCTGTCAAATTGAAGGCCCGAGGCTTTCGTAGGGGCTTCTTCCTTCCTGTTGTTGCTTGGCCCCTTCTTCGACTTGATGCAAGCCTTGCCTTTGGTTGCCACCTTTGCCTTTTCTTTGCATGTTCCAGTTCTCTCCTCCTCGGCTCTGTAAGGCCCAAAGCGTATCTTCAGCATTGATATAGTTGTCGGCTTGGTTCATGAATTCTCGCAAGGCGGCGGGATTTCTTCTTGCCAGCTTTGCCATGAACTGGGATCGGAGCCACACTCTTCCCAAGAGGGCTGCTAGAGTTATCTTCTCATCCTGGTCGTCCATAGTCATCCGCTCTTTGTTAAACCTAGATAGGTATGCCTTCAGGCTCTCGTCTTCCCCCTGCTTGATGGTGAGGAGATATGCTGCATGACGTTTCCTTCTTCGGCTCGCCATAAACTGTGTGAGGAATAGACAAGCTAACTCCTCGAAGTTGTCCATGGACCCGGGTGCCAAAGACCCGAACCATAATCTTGCCGACCCCCTCAAAGTCAATGGGAAGGCCTTGCAGGCCACTTCTCTCAAGAAACCATGCAGAGTCATAGGGGCTCTGAAGGTTTTCAGGTGTTCGAGGGGATCTCTAGTCCCATCGTACATGTCCACGAGGGGCACCTGAAACTTTGGTGGTAGGGACACGGCCATCACCTCCTCGCTGTATGGGAGGCCTGTGCTGGTGAGCAATTGGTCTACTAATGATGATGTGCCCATCTTACTTGCCATCTCTTCGTACTTCCCATTGAGATTGCACATCTCATCCTGTATGTTTTTTCTTTCTTTCTCAGTGTCACCTCATTCTCCTGCATTCCTGGATCCCATGTGTTTGTTGTTGCTTGGTTTCGCTTCATTTTCTGGCTCGCTAATGACCGATTTGAGTGTCTCATTTTCCTTCTGAAGGGTCTCCACCTTGATAGTCGGTTTTCCCACCAGTTGTTCCATTGTGGCAAGCCTTGTTTCCATGTTTGTTGATGTTGTTTCTTACTGTCTCCGAGTTTTTTGACAATGGGTTGTCGCAGGCATACGAAGGACATGTGAAGTCTATAGAGATCTAACAGACGATGCCACTATTAAGCACACCTTTAGGTCGGGTTTCAGAAACTCTAGTTTTCATGCTGTCACCTGCACACTTTAAGGAAACACAGAGAATTGGGGCCTTGGTGGTGGCCGGGGAATCTCCATTGCTAAAATCAGTATATCTCTTTAGTAGTTTGTGCGTAAGTTTAGATGAATCCGAGACAAATCTTTGTACCTAGGGATCGGCTTTTATACTAGGTTTTCCGAATGGGACACCCCATCCTTAGCTTTCAGGATCTCATGTCCTTTCCAATGTTTGTTTATTAGTAGCCTTTAATGAGGCGTGGCTTCTGGGACGGTATCATTAATGCGGCGTGGCTTCCAAACTTACTTTATCCTACGGGCGTTTCCCGTTAAACCTGCGGCCTTGGTTGGAAGAGGATCGTCGGCGTCAGCCGGGCTATCTGACTTACTTTCTAGTGGTCCATCATGGACTTACCTTGTGAGCTGATAGGGGAAAAAACCCCCTTACAATGACATTACTATTTTACTACTGTTAATTAATTTTTTTTAACCTAAGGCTAATATTACAAATGACATTAAAATTAAAATTAAATTTAAAATTTAAAATGGATTTTAAAAACTCAACAAATTAAAATTTGTAATCAACTAAAAAAAACCTAAAAAGATCTTGAATTGAGCCATAAAAGCCTCAAAAAGATGTTGAGTTGGGCAAAAACAAAGGTCCAGAAGAAGTGGGCCAAACCGGCCAAACCGACCGACAACCGGTCGGTACTAGTCCGACCGCTTTCACCCCCTTTGTATTGGTCAGTTTCGGCCAATTTTCACAAGGAAAAATCACTAGTCGGTCAGTCTCGGTTTGGGGCCAAAATTGAACCAACCAATTCGATTTACAGCCCTATGTTGAATTACATTAGTATTTACATTAGATTAGTTGACTAGAATTTGAAAGAAGTAATTAATTGAAAAAAATGTAAAATCAAGGGAGCAAAACAATAAGATTAAAATTTCAAGAAACAAATTAAGGTGATATGTATATTTCAATGCCTCAAGGTGGTATATATATTTCAAAATCCTAATTTATGTTTATTTACTTGTTTATTTATATATCTTATATTTTATTCATTCGATGCTATTTCTTCATTCTAGTGATACTCAACAATACTCCACAAACAGTTCCGAATGCTCAAGGTGGTATATTCCAAAAACCTATTTATAATTTATTTATTTTCTTATATATATTTTTTGATATTTTATTCATTCCAAGTTATTTCTTTATTCTAGTGATGCCCAACAACACTGATTCACAAGTTGTTCCGAAGCCTCAAGGTGGTATATTTCGAAGACCTAATTTATAGTTTATTTATTTGCTTATTTATATCTCTGATATTTTATTAATTCGATATTATTTCTTCATTTTAGTGATACCCAACAACACTCCACAAACAGATCCAAAGCCTCAAGGTGGTATACTCCGAAAACCTAATTTATAGTTTATTTATATTTTTGATATTTTATTCATTCGATGTTATTTATTCATTCTAGTAATACCCAACAACACTCCACAATCAGTTCCAAAGCCTCAAGGTGGTATATATTTTAAAGACCTAATTTATGCTTATTTATATATCTTCTATTTTATTCATTGGATGTTATTTCTTTATTCTAGGGATACCCAACAACATTGATCCACAATTTGTTCCGAAGCCTCAAGGTGGTATATTTCGAAGACCGAATTTATAGTTTATTTATTTGCTTATTTATATATTTGATATTTTATTAATTCGATATTATTTCTTCATTTTAGTGATACCCAACAACACTCCACAAATAGTTCCAAAACCTCAATGTGGTATACTCCAAAAACCAAATTATAGTTTATTTATTTACTTATTTATATTTTTTATATTTTATTCATTCCATGTTATTTCTTCATTCCAGTGATACCCAACAACATTGATCCACAAGCTATTACGAAGCCTCAAGGTGGTATATTTCGAAAACCTAATTTATAGTTTATTTATTTGCTTATTTATATATCTGATATTTTATTAATTCGATTTCTTCATTTTAGTGATACCCAACAACACTCCACAAACAGTTCCAAAGCGGCCTCAAGGTGCTATACTCCAAAAACCTAATTTATAGTTTATTTATTTGCTTATTTATATTTTGAGATTTTATTCATTCGATGTTATTTATTCATTCTAGTAATACCCAACAACACTATACAATCAGTTCCAAAGCCTCGAGGTGGTATATTTATTTCACAGACCTAATTTATGCTTATTTATTTGCTTATTTATATGTCTTCTATTTTATTCATTGGATATTATTTCTTTATTCTAGTGATACCCAACAACATCGATCCACAAGTTGTTCCAAAGCCTCAAGGTGTTGTATTTCATAGACCTAATTTATAGTTTATTTATTTGCTTATTTATATATTTGATATTTTATTAATTCAATATGATTTCTTCATTTTAATTAGTGATATCCAACAACACTCCACAAACAATTCCAAAGCCTCAAGGTGGTATACTCCAAAAACAAAATTTATAGTTTATTTATTTGCTTATTTATATTTTTGATATTTTATTCATTCGATGTTATTTCTTTATTCTAGTGATACCCAACAACACTACTGATTCACAAGTTGTTCCGAAGCCTCAAGGTGGTATATTTCGAAGACATAATTTATAGTTTATTTATTTGCTTATTTATATATCTGATATTTTATTAATTGGATATTATTTCTTCATTTTAGTGATACCCAACAACACTCCACAAACAGTTCCAAAGCCTCAAGGTGGTATATATACTCCAAAAATCTAATTTATAGTTTATTTATTTGCTTATTTATATTTTTGATATTTTATTCATGATATTCTAAATATCTAATTTATCGTTTATTTATTTGCTTGTTTACAATATTTATGGTAGTTTATTCATTCAGTTTTATTTCCATTCCACCAAATGACATGATATTTGATCAATATTTATATTAATAGCACAATAATTGTTAGAATTGAATGAAGAATGAGAAAATTAAGCCATAATTCTGTTGAGAGGAAGATAGCGTGAAACTAGAGGATTGTGAGTCTTTTAGTATATTCAAATATGCTGTGTAAAAGTTGATTACAGAGGAAACCGAGAGAGTTATTTATACAGGCCAAGAAAGAATAAATAAACCAGGGAGTGGGCACTGTCTAACAAACAAACAAGATAAGAGAGTTCAAAACAAAACCCTATACAAGTTATCTAACAGAAGCATAAAGTAAATCAAGGAGGATGACATGTGGGCACTGTCTTTCCAAATATGGCAGTTACGTTTCCAAGGAGCTGAATTGATTATGCCGTAGGTTGAGGATTATGGGGCGGATTATCTACTGACTCATCTCTCAATTTCCTTGAATCTTGAGACTCCCCCTCAAGGTGGACGCACGGATTAAGTGTGTTCATCTTGGACATTAGAAAATGGAATGTAGCAATCGCGTAGGTAGAGCCTTTGTTAGGATATCTGCAATCTGTAACTTTGAACTCACATGTACTGGTGTAATGGTTCCAGCAAGCACTTTCTCTCTAACAAAATGACAGTCCGGTTCAATGTGCTTTGTTCTTTCATGGAACATTGGATTTTTGGTGAGATATAGGGCTGCCTGGTTATCACAATATAGGATGGCAGGTCTCGGATGGCTTGTGTTAAAATCTTGCAGTAGGTTCGTTAGCCATACAATCTCACAGCTGGTGTTGGCCAATGCGAGGTATTCAGCTTCGGCAGAGGACCTAGATATGGTGGTTTGCTTCTTTGATTAATAGCTAATCAAAGAATCTCCTAAGAAGATGCAAAAACTAGTGGTAGTTCTTCGGGTCTCAGGGCAATCAGCCCAATCTAAGTCACTAAATGCCCTGACAAGTGGTGCAGACTTGGAAGAATATAGGAGACCTTGGCCTATGGATCCTTTGAGATATCTTAAGACTCAATGTGCAGCTTGTTGATGGATCTGTGAAGGCCGATCCATAAAATGACTCAAGATGTTAACAGAATATGTGATGTCCGGTCTTGTAATGGATCAATAAATCAACCTCCTATAACCTGTAATGTCAATGAGATGATCTGCTGCCAAATGATCAGAAAGTTTATGATTCAATCCCATTGGTGTGCTGATAGGCTTGCATTTGAGCATGCCAGCATCCTCTAAAATCTCAAGTGTGTGCTTCCTTTGATTCAAATGAATTCCTTTTTTTGATCTTGCTATTTCTAAGCCAAAAAAATACTTTAGATTGCCAAGATCTTTGATTTTGGCTGTGTAGATATGTCTTGATGGAGTCAATTGTTTTGAGATCATTGTTTCCAATGAGAATGTCATCAACATACACTAATAATGCAATAAACTAGTCATCATGAATCTTTGTAAACAAAGAGTAATCTGACCTGGATTGTTGGAAACCAATGGCAATGAGAGATGCAAAAAATTTTGAATGCCATTGCCTTGAGGCTTGCTTAAGGCCATAAAGGGATTTGTGCAGCCTACAAACTAAATTTTGATCTGTAACCGACTCCCCCTTAGGCTGAAATCCGGAAGTTAAATCCATGTAGATCTCCTCTTCTAGATCCCCATGGAGAAACGCATTGTGAACATTCAATTGGTTCAAATGCCAATTGTGAAGTGCTGCCAAAGCAAGGAAGACACGAACAGTAGTGAGCTTTGCAGCCGGATTAAAGGTTTCATGGAAGTCGAATCCCTCTCTTTGAGTGTAACCGGGCCTTGTGCCTTTCTATAGAACCATCTGAGTGTAATTTGGTCTTGTTGACATATCTACAACCAATTGGTTTCTTTCCTTTTGAAAGATTAGTGACTGTCTAAGTGTTGTTGGCCTATAAGGCATTTAACTCATCTGCCATGGCTTTGATCCAATGCTTAGAGAGAATAGCCTTTGCATAGGTGGTAGGGTCTCGGGTAGAGGAGAGGGAGAGTGTATAGGCCTTGTGAGAAGGAGAGAATTGAGTGTAGGAGAGGTAATGCTCAAGTGGATGAACAATGGAGTGATGAGGTGATGGTGAAGATGGTGAAGATCTTATTTCTTAGGGGTGGAGGGGATGGTGAATGTGGTAAAAGAGAAGGTGAGGGTAAGGTGGTGGTTGGCAAAGTGGGGGAAGGAATAGGATCAGAAGGAATAGGATCAGGAAGGGGGGGACGAAGGGTCGAATGGAGAAGCAAGATCAGAGGAATGAGGTGAGAGTGGATCTTTGTCATTGAAAGAAGGAAATGAAGATGAGGGAAGGGGATTTTGGAAGTCTGGATCCGAAGGGAGGGGAGGTAGAATGGAGTCTGGAGATGACGATGATGTAGAATTGTAGTCATGATGCTGGAAAGGAAAATGAGTTTCATGGAAAATGATGTCTCTTGAGATGATATACTTGTGACTGTCCAAATCATAAACCTTGTACCCCTAAACCCCTAGTGGATATCCTATGAACACACACCTCCTAGCTCTTGGATCTAGCTTGGTTCGGTTGTGTTTGAGAGTGGAGATAAATAACATAAGCAACCAAAGACTCTTAAATGTGAATATGAAGGAGGAGCTGAAAAGAAGAGCTCATAAGGTGACCGATTGAGCACAGGAGTGGGGATCCTATTTATCAAGTGAATTGTTGTTAGAACAGCATCTCTCCAAAACTTGCTTGGGAGAGAGGCCTAGAACAGCAAAGACCGAGTAGTGGAAAGGAGGTGCTGATGCTTCCTTTCAACTACCCCATTTTGCTGAGGGGTGTAAATGCATGTCTTTTGATGGAGAATTCCACGTTTATTATATAATTCTTGCATCAAAAACTCTGCTCCATTATCATATTTGATTTGTTTGACCTTGAGATTGTATTGAGTTTGTGTCATTTGGACAAGGACTACAAGAGGCTTCGAGTTTCAAATTTAAACTTCATAAAAAATATCCATGTCATTCGGCTATAGTCATCTACTATAGTGAGAAAATATTGATGTCCTTGAGGTGTGGCTTGTGAATATGGTCCCCAAATGTCACAATGGATTAACTCAAAAGGAGAAGAAGTGGAAGCAATACTACTGGGAAATGGAGTTCTTTTTTGTTTTGCAAACTGGCAGACATTACATTGATTGAAATCAGTACATTTTACATTCGAGACATGAGAAGAAATCAAATTTAACCTCTAATTTGATACATGCCCTAGTCTAAACTGCCATAAATGAAAATCTTGACTTGCTGAAACTTGTTGGACGCGAGATAAATGGTTGGGATCATAATTGGTTGCTGTTGGGCTTTGATTGACAAACGGACTTCCCATGTAGCTTGGTCTCGAATGAGACACTGTTTTTGAGAGAAAATAAGACACAGGGAAGAGTTTTGAGTTAATTTACTGACTGAGAGAAGATTAAAAGTAAAAGATGGTATACATAGTAGTCCATGGAGGGTTAAGGTGTTACTGATCTGGACAATGCCTATGTGAGTGAATTGTGCTTTTTCTCCATTTGGCATCTGTACATAGGCTTGAGAAGTGGAAGTGATGGAACAGAGGAGAGTGGTGGAGCAGACCATGTGATTTGTGGCTCCAGTATCCACTATCCATGTGATGTGTTTTGGTTTGTGTGAAATGCAAGTGGTCATGGATGCAAAATGGTGATCATGTTTTGAGGAAAAGATAGGAGTTTTGGATGAGGGTGAGTGGTAGGTTATCATACCTGCCATGTGGGAGCTATGAGTGGAAGGGCCAGGCAGTGAGGAAGTCCGTTCTGAGGCATTTTTTCCTTCCCACCGAGTCCTCTATGCTGAGTTGTGATGACTGAGAATTGGCCAAGAGCATGAGCTGCTGTATCTGAGCTTGACTCAAAGCTAGGTGAGCAGGTTCTACTGCACTGCCATTAGAAGGTTGACTAGTGGTTTGATTTGCTAAGTGATTATATCCTTGTTTGGTCTTTGTAAACTTGAAATCAGGAGGGAATCCAATCAACCAGTGGAACTTATCTTTAGTGTGTCCAATTTTTCCACAATTGTAACAAGTGAGGTCAGACTTATCTTTCTTCTTGGTCTGATTGTGAGATGCTGCCAAAGCACAAGATTCTGCGGCTGGAAGAATGGCAACCCGAGCCTGCCTTTGTCTCTCTTCTTGAAGTACTAGCGAGAAGGCCTTGTCAAATGGGGGCATGGGGCTCATGATGATGATTTGACCTCAAATGCCATCATATGTCTCATTTAAGCCTATAAGGAACTTAAAGACATAGTCTGTTTGCTGCCTTTCTCCAATAGAACCGAATGCATCACAAGTGCATAGACCACATGAGCAGTTTGGTGATGGTCGATAGTTGTGTATCTCTTCACATACTACATTCAGTTGAGTAAAATACTCATTTACAAATCGAGTTCCTTGCATTGTATGATGGTCCCAAGTTGATGCTGAAGTTGATAAATGTGAGCAGTGTCAGGTTATGCAAACTTGTCTTTGAGTTTGTCCTATACTTTCTTCGCATCACCTATGAAGCAGACATTTGATGATATCTCCTGGGAGATGGAGTGAAGGATCCAAAGAGGATGATATTATTACATTTGACCCATGGTCCATAAAGATTGTTGGATCTAGCAGGAGTGGTGATGCTTCTATCAAGGAAGCCTAATTTATTCTTGACAGAGAGAGCCAGAGTGAAGGACCCGCTCCATGATAGGTAGTTGGGGCCAGATAGAGGTAGAGTAATGAAAACAGTATTAATTTTTTATTATTTATAATTTATTATTATTATTATTATTTATAATGTCTGATGCATGATTTAATGCTATTTCTTCATTCTAGTGGCAGTACCCCAGATTCCACGTAAAGACGTTACAAGGCCTCAAAAAGGTATATTCTAAATATCTAATTTATCATTTATTTATTTGCTTATTTACAATATTTAGGATAGTTTATTCATTCAGCTTTATTTCCATTCCACCAAATGACATGATATTTGATCTCTATTAATTATATTAATAGCACAGATTTTGATCTCAACGACCAGAAGACGTAGAAAAAAAATTAAAATTCTAGGAGTTAATTAGACGTTGTATTTATTTGATGCATATAGTTCCAAATTGGATAGGAATATATAATTCGTGCATGGAGCCGCAACCAAGACCACACATAGGTTAATTAGGGTAGCAGCATTTTGCTGCCTAATGATCTGTTACTAATTAAGCACTAGCTTTATCCCAAACGTAGGAAATTATTGAAAAATATGTTTTTGTTTTTTTTTGTATAATATTATTACTGATAATTAAAACGTTTCAGAATATGAAAATTTTGATTTTTTTTTTCGTTTTAAAGTGTTATGTAATTTTTTATTTTTATATTTTATTTTAGTGGGTTTAAATCTAGAACTGAAGCAAAAATAGATCTGATTCTGGGAACAGAACCTAGTTGCTGTGAACGTTGCAAAAACTACTGCTCCAGATTGTATAGAAAAATTCGCAGTGCTTCTGGATGTGATGCTGCTGTTGCAGGAGACAAGTGATCAGTAGTGTTGTTGCTGGGAACGTTGCAAAAAATTGCTAGCTAGCTGCTCAATATTTTATTAAAAACTAAAATAAAATTACAAGATGTGTTGTTCGTTTGAACATGAATTAATGTAAAAAGCACATGAGTACTCACTACAAGAGATTTGATCTTTAGAGAGAAAATCTTTTAGGGACGAATTAAATTTCATCTCTAAAAGTACTTATTTGGGACGAAATTTCGTCTCAAAACATGGATGTGGTTTTTTAGGCGTTCGAACAAATAAGTATATGTTCGAACTAGACTTTCTATGATGAAATATTTCGATTCAAACATAGAAAATCGTTCGAACAGACTAAAATCCGTTCAAACAAAGATTTAACGACTGTTCGAATGGTTTAGTATCTGTTCGAATAGTAATTTTGGCTGAAAAGTACATACAATTTTGCTTGGGGAAGTTCAAAACCATTTGAACTGAAATATGTTATATTCAAATGGAAGAGCTTTGGTGGGAAAATCTGGCAGAGATGGTTGCAACATTGTTCAAACGTACATTTTATGTTCAAACTATTTCGAACACCACATTTATTCATTTGAACTAGTTGTTTGGTAGAAAATTATAAATAAATCTGGCGGAGAATTGTTGCAACATTATTTGAACAAGAACATATATCGTTCGGATGCTTAAATAAGAATATTATTTAAATTTATTAGCTATCATTTTCAAAATATAAAAAATATAGCTATATTATATAGTATTATTTATGTTGAATTAAAATATATCATACTCATAAAAATTTTGTGTAATTAATTTAAAAATATTTTAATGAGTTTTTTTATGCTAAATAAGATTTTTAATTAAATAAACATTACTTTATAAAGAGTGTCATTTTTTATATTATCATGAATGGTAAGTAAAATAAGAAAAATTACCTCTGGTTCTGTGGACACCGGAAGGAATGGAATACCTAGGAAGCAACATTGGGAATCCTCTCTACTTGGATAGTACCACCAGTACAATGAGGGTCTCTAACTTTGTTATAATTTGCATTGAAATTCAAGCTTCTTTCGTTGACACTTTGGATGGCAGAATGATAACCCGTGGCTATGGAACTTCGGATGGTGGCGGAGACTTTATGATCTTGGAGGCCGGATTCACCAAATTATGCGGAAATGGCAATGCTGATGGCGGTGGAGATTGTACTGTGGCTGATGGTGCATTTATGTCCTTCATCTTCTCAAGTGGAACAATGTATTCCTTTATCTAAAAAGAAAAGGAGTCTTCGTCGAAGATGTCATCATACACGCATGTTGTCGTCTGCTTTTGGAGGTTCATGTCTTCAACCATCGACTGTACTTGTCATGTGGGTGCTTCTATCGGCCTTTTTTGACATTAAACAAGCTAGCAAACACTAAAAATAAAAACGATACACTAATTAAATCCCACAACTATAATGTTCAATACAACACATTTGGCTGAAATAAAAAATAAAACTATCTACTAGGTAAGGTGATCAAAATCCTCATGTATGACAGATAGACATCCTTCCATCTCCTACAGTTTCTCCATACAAGCTCAACGATCCTCTGCATCTCCTGGATCAAAAGTTGGCGATGCTCCTCGGACAGGGATCGTACCTCATCCAAAGTAACCCCAGCAGCCTGTCTCTTAACACCGGGCAGCAATAGAAGTTGGATCACTCGCCTGTCAATATCTTCTGCCGCTGGAACATTAGCTCGAGTCTTCCGCAAGTGGCCCTCACTCCTACTGAATGTGATCTTGTTAAAGGGACCAATTTGTGGCTGCCTCTGCTCTGTCATTTGCACATTAACCCTTAATTGGACTAGGAGGTCAGAGATCATCAGTGCAAATGGTAGACTACCTCCACTCGAATAGCTTGACTCAAATTGAATGCGAATGAAGAAATATAATGGCAAATCAATCGGCTCTCCTCGTGCTATCCGTAATATAAATCGAGCTCACTCAATGTCGAAATATGTCTTGTGTTTCCTCGGATCGACGTTATGGGAAACAAGTAAATTTAGCATTCTTAAAAATGCTATACCGTCTACCTGTCTAATCACCTAGCTACCATCATATGGAAGAGCTGAAACGTCTAGCATCAACTCACGAACCTCATCTTCTATGAGACCATCATCTAGTGGATCCTCGTCCTCGCTGGCATCTTCACCATTTGTCCCTGCAGCCGGCAGTTGTGCAGATGATGCAGCCAATGCAGGGTATGCACCAATCTCGTCCGGGATCCCAATAAAATAAGAAATAACTGAGAGTGAGATCGTAATACTCACTCCCTTAATGGTAAACGTGAAGGTCTCCACATCAGCCTCTATCTAACCCATGACACAGTAGAACTCACCGACCATGTTTGGAAAGGCAACACCCCTCTACTGAAAAATCAGTGCTCATCCCCTATCGGTAATGATGGAAAAGATGCTCTGTCCATCCCATGCAAAATCGCAGAAGTCATCTAGAACGATCTCCCGCTCAACCAGTATCTGCCTCCGCGTCTAATCACTAGCTTCTCTGCTAGCTTGGTCAGCCTTTCTCCCACGTTTTCTTCCTGTAGTTGCCATTAGTTCAGTTTTGATCATAAAACCACAATGAATATACATAAAATATAAATAAATATGTAATTATATTATATTAAAGAAATCTATTTGAATTGAATAGAAACAACCCATTCAAACAACAACTATTCTGATCGAACAAACCATAATGCTAATCTGACTGCTAACCATTACAGTTAGGACTAAACCTACAAGGGTTCAAACAAAACAATGTCCCATTCGAACGGTAAAATACTATGTTTGAACATAAAGTACACGTTCGAACAACAAGTTTTGGCCCAACAGAACTAATTCTTGATTGTTTGGCCAAAAGGACTTATACATTCAAATAGAGATCCTATCTATTCTAACGGATCCTTATCTAAATTATAAGCGTTTGAATAAGCGCATTTGAATGCTAGAATTTCTTTTTGGTAAATAAGCGTTTGAATGGACTTGAAGCCATCCAAACGCAAACTTACCAAACTGCCATGGTTGAGTCAACTCAGTGCCAAATGTGAAAAGCAAGGATTCTTGAGAATCCTTGATTTTAATTGGTCCAAATTATTAAGGAGAGAAGCCTAGACTTCACTTCATCATTTCTACGGCCAAAAGCCTCTTGTGGCAGCCGGAAAACACCAAAATAGGGTTGGATTGATTCGAAATCCAACCCCCATTACAAACCATCGTATTCTTTCAAAAAACAAACCATTCGAATGAAGATTAGGAGCATACCTCTTAAAAGATAGAAAGTTGGTTGAATACAGCGGAGTTGGTGGTGAAGATGGCGTAAGACTGAGGAATGGAAATGGGTTGTGCGAATGTGGCCGTTGGGTATTCGAACTGGGTACTTGTATCGTCAAGTGGCCTTCGAACTGATGATATGGCGTTCAAATGTGTTATGATCTTCATTTATTATGTTCAAATAGAAAAATATTTGTTTGAACAGGATGGAACTTCATTTGAACCCTTCTCGAAGCGTTCGAACAGTAAATGAAATTAATGTTTGTGTAATTTCAAAACATTGGCTCGAGCTGAGTGTCGAGCGAACTCAAAGGTTGGCCTCCCTCTCAAACTGACTGTCAAGCAAGTGTCGAGCGAACTCACATTATAAATTAATTGTGTTCGAACAACCAAACTGTTGTTCAAACGGTGTAATTAGTCATTTGAACGATTGTGTTATGTTTGAACGTTTGAATTCGTGAAACTTCTCATGACTGTCCATGATCATGGTTTGTTCGAACGTTTATGTACTCTATTCGAAGGGCTTATAAGTTTGTTGGGGAGAGAGAGAGGAGAGGTTCTAGAGACAGAGGAGTAACTTTGTAGTTGGGGTAAGGATTTTTTTTTTTTTTTTTTTTTCCGAATTATATATAGTTGTTTTTTAGATTTGATTTAGGGTTTTTCTCATAAAGATTTATCTACATATAGGTATTGGTGATTTGTGGAGATTTATTAGATTGCACAAATTTGAGGTAAGGTTTCTAAAACACTTTGGGATGAATAATATAGTGATTTTTTAATGTATGTGAAATTAATGTTAATGTTTTTAGTATGTTAGTGTGATTTGGGGATGAATAATTTGGTATTTGTGATAAAAATTAGTGTAATGTATTTGGGTATTGATTTATTTATATGTTAGTGTTATTATGGAATATTTTAGTAAGACAGTTTGATATGTTATTAGTGTAATGTGTGATATGTTATTATCGACTCCCCAATTGGTTCACCTGCCATGAATGGTGGGCCAACATCACTAGACCCAAAACATGGATTTTTACCAAATTAAACACCACATTTATTGCCCGATTTAAGTAATATACATTTTGAAAATAAAATAATTTAATCAAAATATGTGATTTAATTGTTGCATATATTAGCTATTGTAAGCCAGCACCGAGGTTGAGACACTACAAGGGGTGTTTGCATTGAGAAAGTAAGGAAAACAAGAAAAATCAAAGTTCATATTCATGATAATCACACCTATGGCTTTGGGGATTCGTCAATTTGGCTTGCGTCTTTTGTTGGTACCCTTACTCATACATATGCACCAATGGCTACAGCCTCCTGGGCTAAAGTTTTTCAAAATGTGAAAGACCTTATCAAAAATCGTTGTCTGGTAATAAGTTACTTAGCAAAACATTAAGTATAACATGTTAATTTATAATTAGTTTGTATTTATACTAATTATTTATAATTTTTTGAATGAAGAGTTTGAACTTAATTTTGGCCGCTAAGAGGATCGACAAACGATTGAGGAGATGATGTCCAAAGCATTCCGGAGGTACAAAGGTCGATGTTATGCACGCTATTAGAAGTTCAGTATTGCAAAAAATGTGCGTCAAAATCCATTCCAAGCAATGCCACCAAACAAATGGGAGAAGATTTGTGATATGTTTGAAGATCCTGCATATTAGATAATTTCACTGCTATCTTTTTTTATAGTATGTGATAGATGTGTTATAATTTTTTTTCTTATTTTTTAGCAATGGAGTATTGTGAATAACGTAAATAGAGCAAATTTAACGATATACAATAATGCGGGTTCTCAATCTTTTCATCAATTATCTAAAGAATTGGTAACGTAATACTAGTCCTCGTTAAATATTAACATATATGTTTTTCTAATTTAAGTTATAATATATAGTTCCCTTTTGTAGGAAGAAAAAGTCTTACTAACTTTAATTTGACCCAATTGTATGCTAGAAATATAAAAATTGTGATAGTGTTTAGACCAGTCCTGAAGCAGAAGTAAATTATGTAAATTTAAGTTTTTATTATTTTAATTGTCTAATAATATTTTTGTTACTTATACTAACTTTAATTTTTTTATATAGAATAAGATGATATCACTTAAGGAAATTGCTGTGGATCCATCTGATGAATTATTTGTCAACGATTCTAAGATCTTTTCTCAAGTTCTTGGACCACATTATGGATATTTGAAGGGTTAAGGACGTTGCGTGAAACCATGCTCAACATCATCATCCTCTTCTCAAGTCAGGTCAAATAACAACTCTTAGAAATTAAAGGAAGCAAGGCTTGAGATAAGACATTGAGCTGTGTTACGGATCAGCCACTGTTCAAGGTTGATCCATAACGCACATGACGTGTCTATATATATTTATATATATATTTTTCATTCAGTCTCATTTACTCCTTTCTCTCTCTCTCATCATCTCTCTCCCGACGGAACCTCTCCCCACTCACCCGATTCTCCTTCAGCCCAGCCCGACGCCATCGTGAGCCGTCCAGCCTCACCGCCACCATCGGTGACTCCCCTTCCCGCCGGCGACCAAGCCAACCACCACCAATCTCCCCCAAGCGCAGCTTTCTCTCTCCCCTATGGTAACCCAACCAAAATGGGTTTCACCCATTTCTCTCCCATTGCGTCTCCGTATGTGACCACCTAGGCCACCGTGCCTCCACCACCTCACACCGGTGACCACCTCTCGCAGACCCAGCCATCGCGAACCTCCCTCTCCCTCTCTGTCGCACACACGCACGCCTGTAGCCCCACACCACGCACCCACGTCGCGGCTCACATTCCGCCGTCGGGAAAATCTACACCACCGGACTATCGACTGCCACCATCTTGACAATCCATGGCACCTCGACAGTTGATGCCTGAGGATGGGTGACGGGCGGGAGGACTTGGGCAAGGGGGGAGTAGGAAGTGGGTTTTGTTGTAAAAAAGAAATGTGTGAAATGAGAGGGAAGTAGGTTTTATTGTGGAGTATTTTTGGTATTTTACTAAGGTGTGTTTTGGATGATGCGTGAACAGGGGCTGCTCCTAAGACTTTTTCTAAAACATTTAAGGTTCAAGCAAAAAGAGTTGTTGACCCAATTAGATCAGGTAGCGGATATAGAGGCGAGATTAAAAGAAAACATGTAGAAGAAGCGGGAGATTCAATCCCAAAAAATGTTTGAACAGTGGCAATCAATGATGTCCCAAAATTCTATGCTACCACAGTCCCAAAAAATTCATTTCTTTACTTGTCATTTTATTATTCTGTCCCAAAACATTTGAACAAATGTGATGCTTAAATTACATTATTTAATATTAGTTTCATATTTTGAATTAAAATTAGTTATGTATCATGAGTACCGTTCGAATGGAAAATACCCAGTTCGAACAGTAAATTGCAATTTATAAACCAATAAAGGGTTTTTACCTTACGTTCAAACCAAAAACCAAAACCATTTGAACGACTTGAGAAAAATCCAGTCCGTTCGAACATCCAAACATAGCGATCAAACAGAAACCCGTTCGAACAATCGTTTTATATTCGAGGCAGCAATCGTTTTCGATCATATTAATTTGTTCGAACATCAATTTTTCTGTTTGAACAGACCTAATCTATTCAAACACTCTACTCATTTGAACAAGATCAAATATATTCGGTCGTTCAAATCAAGTTTTTGTACCGTTCGAACAGGTGCGAGGATGTTCGAACAAAAGACTTTCCATTCGAACGATTTTTTGGGATGAAAATGTTTCGTCTCCAAAACAAATTCTATTTGAACACCTACGACTGGTTCTGCCCAATTTCATCCTTAAAAAAAAAATTGGGATGAAAATCAAATTTCGTCCCAAAAAACCTTTTGAGAGAGGCTTTTAGAGACACAATTTTTTCATTTCTAAAATATTTTTGAGACGAAAATGGGATTTTTTGGGACAAAATGTTTTGTCCCAAAAAACCAATTCTCTTGTAGTGACTACATGAGATTCAGATCTAGGATTGTTAAAATGTCTCTAATTCATGCATAATTGTGCTGTGATAGAAGGATAAATCTGAAAGAAGAGGTATATATAAATATATATATATATCTACTTTGTTATAATAAGTGGTTATCTAATTATGAACAATAACTTTTCATGTTTTTCCATAAACTCTTTATTTTTATTTTTCTGTTAAGTCCTATTTTACCAAAAGGCCCTTAAGACCCTTGACCATCTGACGTGTAGCTCCCTTGTAGAATTTAATGAGGATTATTTTGCTATTATTACATATATACCCCTTAGTGTTTAAGACACAGTTGAATTGTTTCTGGACTAATGGTTTACGTGGGACGTCCCACGTAACTCATCTCATCTCATCTTCATCATTATAACTTTTTAAAATTCTTACACAAAATATAATCATTTTTTTTTAAATCCCAAAAGAATCTTCCCAAATTTTCATACAAAAAATAATAAATAATCCACTTTTTCAAATCTTAAAATAATAATAATATTAAAAAATAATATTCATAAAATATCTTATTCTATTATTCACAAACCATCTCAACTCTCTTTCCAATCCAAACTACCCCTTAACTTTTTACAAAATTAATAAGTTATTTTATGTTGGAATCGGACTCGCGTGAGTTTTATTTTTATTGGACTTCTTTAAGTTAGTTTTATTCCGTTGTAGGCCTTGTCCTAAGCCTCAATATTTGTATTTGCATAAATAATAGTTTTATTTAAGTTATATTATTAACTATTATTCTACTAAAACTAAATTCAGCAATAATGATAATAAGACATTAAAATTTTTTGAATGGATTAGTCTATTTTGTTAAACGAGATCTTTACTGTATATTTTAATGGAATTTGATATAATTATCTACTATGTTGTTAATTGAAAATGAAGATATCATGTTAAGGATATTTAAGTGATATTAATATTTATCAGATTTCTTGAATAATTATGTAAATCTATTTTAAGAGTTTAGCTTTTCATGACTTAATTTAAAGTAGCCCAAATGTTTTACTAATTTATAATATGTTTAATTAAATTTACGATGCAATGATTTTCGTGCTTTGCACGTTGATGTAGTCCTAGTATATAAAAATATATATATATATATATATAATTAAGGCCTTTCATGATCTTGACTAGACCTTTACGCTTTATAATTTATTTATGATTTATTTTATTATTTGCTTTAATAAGCGAGCAAGCTAGGAATGCTTTTGCTTTATTCCTTTCTTAATAGCATTCTCATTATATATTTATATATATATATATTTACTTATATATAAAGTGTGAATCGGTGAGGAACAGTATTTTCGTCTAACTTTTTTTTTCCATTTTGCCCCTGCTTTTATTTCTAAATTCCTGTTTTGTTCTTGTCTTCTTCCTATTTTGCCCTGCTTTTCTTCCAAAATTTCCGTTTTGCCACTCATCTCCCTCCCCCGTCCACTTCGTCTCCTGCAGTGCACCGCCGCACGCCGGCGTGGCCAACATCACCACGGCGATTCTCTTCCCCTCCAGCCGGCGTACCTCCCCTTCCAATCTCAGCCCCTATTGTGCCGCCGTTAACCGCCACGAGGGAATCGAAGCCACGGCCGGTCCGTTTCTTCGTCCTCTCCAGTGCGCCGCCGCACGCCGGCGTGGCTAACACCGCCCGGTCCATTCTCTTCCCCTCCGTCCGGCGTTCCTCCCGTTCCAATCTCAGCCCCTCTCGTGCCGCCATTAATCACCGCGAGTGGATCAAAGCTGTCGTGAACAGTGTTTTCGTCCAATACGATTTTCCCTATTTTGCCCCTGATTTTATCACTTCTGGTTGATGTGTTTTTACAGTATTTTTCATTGAGCTTTATCTCTTTGTTTTGTATTTATTTCATCTCAGCTTCCTACAAATATTTTCTTTGCTTTTTTTTTCATTTTTTCATTTAGATCCCATTTAAATATAAAAATACTATTAATTCATCTCATCTCATTATTATAAGAAAATATTTTTAATGATATTGTAAATTTTTTTTTAATGTTGAAGGGTATAAAACATTGAATAAAAAACTCAAAAAAATAAATTTTTTTGTCCTTATCGGAACCCATCTCGAATGGTGTAGCACTGCTTTTAGGCTTTAGATATGAAAAATGAGTGATGTTACAAATCAGTTTGAGCTTTACAATTGAACTATAGTATTTTTTTTTTTTTTTGCCAAATTGATACCAACTCTTTATAAAATTTTAATAAAAAACAAAAATCTTGAAAATTAAACTTTAATGTTGTGCAGCATTTTATTTCCTTTAATTTTGAATTATGTAAATATCGAATTGAATTGTTACATTTCAGTATAAATCTAATTTTTCCCTTTTATTTTAGTANTGCCAAATTGATACCAACTCTTCATAAAATTTTAATAAACAACCAAAATCTTGAAAATTAAACTTTAATGTTATGCAGCATTTTATTTCCTTTAATTTTGAATTATGTAACTATCGAATTGAATTGTTACATTTCAATATAAATCTAATTTTCCCTTTTATTTTAGTATAAATCTAATTGAATTGAATTGAATTAAAGTGATCAATTCTCGTATTTTTTTATATGAAAAAAAAATAATGATGTTATTGCGATCAAAGATAAATATGAGAGGAAAAGCTCCAATAAGTTCACAAATATCTCATCATCATGACAACTCATGTTACAGTGCTCAAAGAGAGAAAAAAAATATCCAATGCATTAATCCGTTCTTAGATTCTCTAATCCATATAACCAAAGTATACATTTAAGGACTTTCGCACATATAATTATTATTACAATTTGTAAGATCACAACAATTTTTAGTTGTCTACTAGATCAATAAGATCGTATTAATTAATTAGATAAGAAAAAATTATGGTTATGTACCATTTCAAGATAATTGCAGAAGAACAACTTCACTCACTCATCCGACAAAGGAACATGGACGTTGTTTTACATAATAGGAGACAAACCATATTGAATGAGTGCATATATGAATATATCTCTAAAAAGTAAGATTGATTGATATATATTTATTATGAACTGAGTCGTTGAGATTTATAAAATTTGTATTAGCATTAGGAAGAAAAAAATATTAGAGAAATACGATTGGAGATGATGTGCAATGAGGAAAAAAAAAAGAAAGCGACACTTTCACTTTGTCTAAGACTAAAACTTATTACATATCATAATTATATTTATTAATTTACTTATTTTCTTATTTGTTTCCGGATGGTCGATATTTTCGCTTTTACTTATCACTTACCTGGGCATATGTGCAGTAGCGAGTTATGCCTTACTAGTTTATATATATATATATATATATGTAGCCTGCCAACAAATGAATGACAACATTTGTAGCCACAAAATTAGAGAGCATGCATTGAATACCCTTGCAAGTTGCACCACAGCTGTACGTACGTACCACATATATATTAGGAAAAAGAATTAAAGACGTACAGTACTACAGATCACTAGGGCGAGAGGATGTTAATGTTGAGGGCTCCAGTACTCCTCTTGATCCCTCCTAGGGCTCCAGTACTCCTCTTGATCCCTCCTAGCTCGAAATGATTCAGCTTATGCATGTTAACATTTTGATTAATTATTCATAAGCACTGCATATTATTCATGCGTAGTACCGGCGATAGTTTAATTCCCAATAGATTACTTTTTGGTCCTTTTTCAGTTGGTGAACGTTTGAGAAGTGCACGAAATAATGGCCTCAATATGATTTTAATTGATCTTGAGTATATCAAATCTCATCATCATGTTGGGTCTAAACTAGAATCAGTACGACCAAAAAAAAAAAAAAAAAAAAAAAAAAAGAATCAATACGACCAACCTCCACACCTAACCCATTTCCACCTCATGTATTTAAGAACACAATAAATGAAGCTCAACTACTAATAGTAATAACTGATTGGCAGACATTTTTTTTGTTGCCTACAACTTGATGCATGGATGGTAGAAACTTTTTGTCTGGGGAGGAAGAAAAGGGTCTGCTTTTGTTATTCATCAAGAAGAAGGATTCATAAACCCTACATGATCATCATGGCTACTTGAAACCAGATTGATTTCTCTGTCTCGTTTCCGGCCGGTAGATTTTGGGCTGACCATCTTCACTTGAAGCCTCAAATCTGCGAAGAAATATATAAATGGAAGCTTATATTATGAATATAATAGTGCTTGGAGTCATTTCATGGACAACAGCTGTTCTGCTAATAAGGAGGATATTCCCCAAGCGCTCGTTTGATTTCTGCAACCGGACTGTTTCAACGATTCATGCAACTTTAGCTGTAATATTAACCTTTCTCTCCGTCCAAGATTAGGGGTGCCCAGTTTGTCCTTTGGCTGCAAAATCTTCCCCAAAGCAGGTATCTGACACTATATCATGGGGTTGCTTTATCTAAAATCTATTTGGACTAATTTTCGTAGAGCTCCGTCTGGACTCTGAAACAATATAGTATTTGTTAATTCCAATGACTGCTTTGGTTAAACTCCCTATTTGATGGTGTATTTTGAACACTGAGCAGATGCAAGCTCTAGCAGTGAGCCTCTCTTATATGATCTATGATTTAGTATGTTGCCTCTTTGAAAAGCGAGTCAGTCTCGACAACTCCATCCACCATCTGGTCAGCATCGTTGGAATTGGCGCAGGCCTTGCTTATGAGAAGGTATTGCCTATTTTTGTGTAATATTTTGCAACTAAAATATTTCTCAGTCATTTAGGTTTCAACTTGCAAACTCAAAACCAGAACTTCTTTGTAACGCACATTCGTATAATTGCAAGGAGTCTTCTCTCTATTTTCTCTCTGGGGAAATAGAGGTGGAGTAGACGGTTATAACTGACTGAGAGGGGTAGGAGGTGCGGATCGGCCATGGAAGAGAGCTCTAAGGGCGGAATGCGGAGCCTGGAAGTTCAGTGGGAGAATCTGAGGTTAACGGAGGAAGAGAATGAGGTGATTGACATCGGAGAGGAGGGCTAGCACTTGCTTGATTTTAGAATGTTACGAAAAAGACTCTGGTCAGGTACTGAACAAGCATAAAACCTCTATACTTTTCGGTAGTAACACAAGGGAGAGTGTGAGGGGGGAGATCTTTAAGGAGGCTGGCTCTATTATTTGTGATAGTTATGAGAAATATTTGGAACTGCCAACAGTTGCTGGTAGGTCGAAGGATAATGCATTAAGGAGTATAAAAGAAAGAGTGTGGCAAAGACTGCAGAACTGGAAAAATATTTTCCTTTCAAAAGCTGGAAAAGAAGTGCTGATAAAGGCTGCCTACAAGCCATTCCCACGTATACCATAAGTGTTTTTAAATTGCCACAGAGATTGTGTCATGAGATTGAAGCACTGTTTGCCAGGTTTAACAAGGCCATGCTTTGGTGTTTAACAAGCATTGTTTGCCAGGTTTTGATGGTCACAGAACAAGAAGGAAAAAGGGATATATTGGTGGAGGTGGGAGAAAATGTGGTTGAATAAAGCAAGAGGTGCGTTGGGTTTTAGGTAGATTGAAAATTTTAACAAGGTCATGCTTGCAAAACAAGGGTGGAGAATGCTAAAAGATCCTCAATCCCTTGTGGCAAAAGCTTTCAAAGAAAAATATTTTAAAAATACTCAGCTGCTGGATGCCCCTTTGGGAAAATCTCCTTCTTTTATCTGGAGAAGTGTTTGGTCTGGTTTGGGTGTGTTAAGGTGTGGTTTGATATGGAGGGTGGGAAATGGGGAGACCATCAACATATGGGGTAAAAAATGGCTACCAAAACTAATTACAGGCTGTGTTCAATCACAGATTAAAGTGCTGCAAAAGGATGCTCGAGTAAGTGACCTTATTGATAAGGAGGGTAAAGTATGGAAGGAAGAATTGACTAGACAGATCCTCGATGAAGATGAGGCAAATTTGATAATCTCAATTCCTATTAGTCGAATGGGGGCTTTGGATAAATTGATTTGGGGGCCTGCAAAAAATGGTAAATACTCTGTAAAGAGTGCTTATCACATGGAGCAGGAGGTGAGAGGAAGACTGTATAGGGAGACATCTGAAACTGAAAAAGAAGATATAATGTGGAAACAATTGTGGAATCTGGATGTAGCTGGGTCAGTTAAGCATTTCTTGTGGAAATTAGCAGATAATATCTTGCATGCCAATCTGAATCTTTGGAAAAAGAACATTGTAAAAGAGCCTAAGTGTCCTATATGTCAGCTAGAAGAGGAAACAGTTATGCATGCTATTTGGATCTGTCCAGCATCTTCTGATGTTTGGGCTGAGGAGGGAAGTCCAGCTAAGAAGTGGGGTACAAGGGCGAGTAAATTTTTTACAACTATGGATAGAGATGTATAGAAAGTTGAATACAAAAAATATAGAGAAAATGATAATGATAATGAAAAATATATGGCAGAGGAGGAATAAGTTTGTTTTTGATAAAAAAAAAAACTCTTAACCATAGTTTTAAATTCCGTTCCGTTCGGGCCGGAACGGCCGGAATTTGCCGTTTCGGTGTAGTGTCCGGAACACTATACTCCCTCATTTCGTTTTGCTCCAAATTCCGGCCGTTTCGGTCTATTCCGGCCATTCCGGTCAAATTCCGGCCATTCCGGCCGAAATTAGCATTTCGGTCCTTGTTTTGCTTCGGACTGTTTTTGTAATTTTTTTGTGTTTGAATGGCATTTTTGTAAATTTTAAATACAAATGATATTTAATTAATTCTAGAATATAAAATGTATTTATATAATTTTAATTTTTTTGTAACTTTAAATATGTCTCCTCATTTTCTCATTTTTTAAATTTCATTATTTTTAATAATTTCTCTATTCTTTATTTATTTTTATTTATTTTTTGTGTCTCAATTCAAGTTTATGATTTTTTCAACATATATTTATTTTATAAATTTTCAATTATTTTATATATATATATACATATATACATGATACACACTTACATATATATGTATTTATTCTATTAGTTGTTAGTTTATATATACATATAAATATTTATATATAATATTTAATTAATCTCAAAACGGTACACCGGAATATACCGGTACCGAAATATTCCGTTCCAGTACATAAACTGGAATGATCATCGGAACGGAATTCAAAACATTGCTCTTAACTCCTGCTCAGGTTGTACAGATATCCATTGCAGGTCAAGAGGAATATATTGAGGCAAAAAGGAAGGGGGATGGAGGGGCAAAAGTTGGTTGTGTTGAAAGAAGATGTTTGGGATGGAAAAGGCCAGAAGGGCAGAAGCTTGAAGGCAAATTTTGACGCTGCTCTAAATGAGACACTACAATCAGTAGGGATTGAGATTGCTATCAGAGACTACAATGGTGAACTAGTTGTTGCAAAATGTGCTAACAGAAGGTACACCAGTTCTGCTTTTGTTGCAGAGAGTATGGCATTGTGGGAGGCAATGGAGATGTGTAAGGAATTGGGTTTTTGAGATGTCTACTTTGAGGGGGATGCAAAGGAGGTGGTTGAGGCAGTGATGAGAGAGGGGGAAAATGATTCCTGGTATGGTCAGATAGTTGAAGACCTGCAGCAGTGTCTGAAATCTTGTGGCTCGTGGAAGATTGGATTTAATCACCGTGAAAGCAACGAAGTGGCTCATCATTTGGCTAAGATGGCATCATATAGCAATAATGATCAATACTGGTTAGAAGAGGGCCCTGAGTCTATCAATGTTTTGCTGGAAAATGATAAGTTGTATAGTCAAACTGTTACTTGATTGTCTATGAATACAAAGAGGCTTGTTTCAAAAAAAAAAAAAAAAAACCAGAACTTCTTGGAGCATACTCTTCACTAAATTGAAAGACTATAGCCATATCATTGCTACAAATTATTTGCGAAAACTTTTCCGGGGCTATTGGGTAGTTTCTCTGCTTTTCCAAGTAATGTCACCATCACTTTTTCTATGCAGTGTGGATCAGAATTGGTAGCCGCATTATGGGTAACTGAAGTCTCCAGCCCTTTCCTCCACCTAAGGGAGCTTCTCAAAGAACTTGGATTCAGGGACACCGACCTTAATTTGGCAGTCGATGTGAGTTCAAAATTCAAATTGCTAATACAAATGTTCTTAAGGGTGAAATGGGTTCTTTTATGCCATTTCCAAGTTAAGGGGGCTGTAAAATTCAGATGAAATCTCCATATATACGACCCTAATCAGTGCTGGTTTTAAACTCCATCAACAAATGCAACTGCCCAGCCTCTATCCTCTGAGTCCAACCCCTCTGAATCTAAGAAATTAGTAATTTTGAATGAACTATATCAATACCATCGAGCTATGATGATCTAATTTTGCTAAAAAGAGCAAAAAAAGAGAGGGAGACTGTAATTCATAGTCATTATCAGTACTTAGGTATGGGATTTTTGCAGATTTTGTTTGCAGTGATATTTACATTAGGCAGGATGGTTTGTGGGCCTTATATCACTTACGTGACCGTATCTGCTAGCAATCCTTTTGTCATAAAGGTACGAAATTTACAGTAGAGTAGAGGATATAATTAAATTGTGAAGATGCCTTATATGTTGGGGTTGTAATTTTGACTAATTTTCTCCTTCACAATGATGTTCAGGCAATGGCATTGGGCCTGCAACTGGTTAGTGCCTTCTGGTTCTACAAAATCGTCAGGATGGTGACACACAAATTGACCAAGCGGACAGCATCTAAAAACGTCTCCTCAAAACTATTCAGTGTATTCACACCAAAAATTTGAAACTCGGTCAAAGTCACGACATTTTGTAAAATAATTGATGTATTTTCAGATCAGTTAAACCAATTTGGATTTTGAGTTGAAATGGTTTTAGATGAGTTGAATAAAATATTATCATTATATTATTTTTAATATTATTATTATTATTATTTTGAGATTTGAAAAAATTGAATTGTTTATTATATTTTGTATGAGAATTTAGAAAAATTATAATAATGAGATGAAATGAATTGAGATGAGGTCTAAATCCAAACAAGGGCAATTGACAAGTTGACATACCCGGTAAAATCAAATCATTTGTAACATAATTTATGTTTCTTAAACTAGTTATAAAGATATAAAAAAAAAATACTGGCATCTGCTTTCAACAATTATAAACTAGTTATAATTGCAACTACACCTATTTTATCTGCATAGCAATTTTATTTTATTTCTAGAAAAAAAAAGCAATTTTATTTTAATTTTTTATGGTCATCAGCATGGCAGTTTTATTTTACAGACATAATCGAACTCAAAACTTACGTATAACTCAATGGTCTTAACGACTTAAAATTTAGATAAATAAATAAAAAAAGATTGTAAGAGATTTCAATTCGTCCATAACCTGATTATTTCTGCATGATATCCGAACGTAAAATAGAGCCATCGTAGACACTCCAATTCCACAATGTACGCAGTTGATGGGGATAACAAGGAAATTCTAGTTTGATTAGTACGATGGTAGTGTGGGACTATGTTGACAGTAACATGCATTTGGCAAAACACAACTACATTAGAACACTCTTCCTTTCAAGCCCAATTGGATTAGGCTTACTGATATCCACGTTTCGAGGATTGAAGACAAGATACACCAGACTAGTAAAGGGAACATTTTTTATTTTTATTTTATGGAATCTCTAGGTATTAGGTAGGGATCACCTTTCAGGCGGATGGAGTAAAAGATGCACTGCCCAAGTATCCTTGGCTCTGAAAATGAAACGACTGAATGCTAGTGTTTCCCAAAAGCACTGACACTGTAGTGGGCGCTAGATTCGAGTTTCTTTGCTTCGTTCAGCTTCCGCACAGCCTGGGAAAATAAATAGATGAAACAGAGCATAACATGGCTTCCACATTGTCTAAAAGACCACGATCATTATTCATAATTGTCATAGAGGG
>QEOT01009379.1:70533-102575 GCA_003123785.1 Pterocarya stenoptera
TGGCTCTGAAAATGAAACGACTGAATGCTAGTGTTTCCCAAAAGCACTGACACTGTAGTGGGCGCTAGATTCGAGTTTCTTTGCTTCGTTCAGCTTCCGCACAGCCTGGGAAAATAAATAGATGAAACAGAGCATAACATGGCTTCCACATTGTCTAAAAGACCACGATCATTATTCATAATTGTCATAGAGGGACGATTCCTCATTAGTGACCAGGGAGAAAAAGATTCCTCATCCAGATTATTAAACACCGCAATAAGTTGCTCAACAAAATCTACCTTCATGAAGTCTTCATGGTTAACATAATCACGTTCTGCACGGATCGCTGACATTCCAGCTTCCGTGCAAACATTTCGAAGATCAGCCCCATTAAAACCCTAGCACAATTTGAAACAAAAGACTAGATTAGGAAGCAAAAATATTTAGCTGAAAAAAAGCACAAGTCAACATGACTCACCTCTGCGATCTTTACAACAGCTTCATAGTCGATTTCACCATGTTTGGCAATTCTGGCAGCATGAATCTTAAGGATTTCCATTCTTGATTGCTCATTCGGCAATGGAATCTCTATTTTTCTGTCCAGCCGCCCTGGTCGAAGAAGTGCAGGATCGAGAACATCAGGACGGTTTGTTGCCATTATAATTTTGACCTATAACAAATATGAACAGACACTTGTATGTTATTCAGCTTACAAAAAAAACATGCCCGAATGATCGGTTATAAGACCAAGGCAGGAACCAGGTGGATGGACTCTTGAGAACAAAGTATAAAAACTAACAAAAACTCCATGTGCAGTCACTTGTAGATATTCTTTGCAGACTCCATTGATGTAATTGGCTGTGTCACTTTTTTTAATATAAAATAACTGTTTTGACTAATCATATCAGTGTAATTGGTAAATAATACGCAAAAAATGACTATACGTAGCAGAACTCAAAAACTAATAAGCAGAAAAATGGTGTTACCCAGTAGAATACAGGAAGTATACTACTTACAAAAAAAAAATACAGGAAGTATACAAGAAATCCACCTAACTACGAAAAGGGAGAAATGCAAATCTTCCCTAGATATGTATTGCCAGATCTGATTATGTGCGAAACTGCAGTTAGGCAACACAATAGGCCTGGGAGCTTGTGGGGTCTATTCTGTCAAACAACTTGCTCTTTTTCATGTAGGCTTCCAACACTGATAAAAAACGTTATGTGTGATATCTTGCTTGAGCGTATCAAGCAGATCGACATTATAAAATTTACTTCCGATATCTCATTCTTTAATGATAGTAGTGTAAAACTAAACTTTATGAGTTAGGCAGAAAAGGCAATGCTATGCGCTTGATTCCCGACAAGGGCTTTTTACCTCAGAGAGAGAGAGAGAGAGAGACATACCTTCCCAAGCTGATCAAATCCATCAAGCTGATTAAGTAACTCCACCAGTGTTCTTTGAATCTCACGGTCAGCACTTGTTCCCCTACTGAAACGGCGCCCACCAATGGCATCAATCTCATCCATAAAAATGATGCAGGGCTTCAAAAACAAAGCACCATAGATAAGTCACTTACAAATGAAGATATAATATACTGGAAAAAGATAAGCCGGTATATAATGCTCCAACCTGGTGATCACGAGCATACCCAAACATTTCGCGTATCAACCGTCCAGTTTCCCCAATGTATTTATCGACTATAGCACTTGAAACAACCTATATTCACATGAAAGTGAATACAAAAAAGTTAGTAATATATCATTAGGAAAGATCCCAAATTTGATTTATGCAAAAGCATTGCAAGTGTAGCAAACTCTCACATTTAAGAAGTTTGCATCTATGTTACTTGCAATAGCTCTAGCTAACAGAGTCTTGCCAGTACCAGGAGGTCCATAAAGAAGGACACCCTGAAAGAGGAAAAGGAACAGAAGCCTATTCATCAAAATTCCATTCATCTAGGCCTAAAGATCATTGCCTAACCGCAGTTTTATAGAGAAAATGCAAATTTACACGCACGCACACACTAACCTTAGGAGGTTTGATGCCAACTCTAAGGAAGAGCTCCGGATTAATTAGAGGTAGCTCAATAGATTCTCTCAATTCTCTGATCTGATCAGATAAGCCACCAACAGCAGAGTAGCTAACATTACCGGGATCTTCATGCAGCATGTTATAAACAACCGGATTAACCTGCCAACTCAAACAAACAACACTTATGAACAAAGAGTTCTACAAGATCACCACTAGATAGTCAACCACAAACAGCAATGCCATCCACCAAAGTATTTTCAGTTAGCATCACAATTCAAAGAATTGTCCTGCCATGGTAACTTACTTCACGTGGAAGAGCCCTCATGATAGTGAGTGTTTTCATATCAAGAGCCACTCTCGTTCCTGCAATCAGTATTTCCTTATCCACTTTACTGCGACAGCCAACCACATACCTGCGGCCACGATTTGCCTTGACAATCACTGGAATAATACAATCAATCAAATTCAACAATTACTAACCTGCTCCAAACAACATCCCAGCCCAAGAAGTAACGGAATCAGAAAGATGAGGGAGAAAAAGCCAATTCAGAAAACAAAAAATAATGCATACAGATTCTTTTTATACATATAATGCAGACAGAATTATCAAAATCAAATAAATTCTGCTTCTGTAAGTAAAGAGGGACAGCATAGTGCAAATGCACAAGTCAAGGAAAATATCATATATTCAAATACGGGAGGAGAAGGATCCTAACAGGTGCTCACGAGTGCATTGTCTAGTCAAATTCATTACAAAGCATCTCGTAGAACGGGATAAAATGCACGACTAATAATATATTAATACGCAGCTGCTACACATGTCAAATTTCAGTAATTGAGAACAGAACCAAAATGGGAGTAGGGTGAAGGATGAAAATGCATGTATAAATAAGGCCAGAAAGCTAATATCACATACAAACTTCAATGCAGGTAGAACATAAAAGTCAGAGAGAGAAGTTACAGTGTTCATTGTCGAGAGGCCTGATAACTTCTCCAATGATCAGCCCAACACCTTGAAGTGACTTCAAGTCATCTTCTGTTTTGTTGAACTCTTGCTTCGAAGCCCGCAACTCCTCTCTCACTGAAAATTCACCATTCAACAATGTTAACACTATCAAACTATTAGCAGAAAAGGTAAGCTCTAAACTACATTAATGGTTATATACATTCTACAAAATAGGCCAAAAATAAAATAAAATTTTGAAATGTGAACAAAAATGCAAGCCACGTAACATAGGTAATGATTCACAAAAAGGTTCAAATTTTATTAGGATACGTTCCTTCTTTTTCCCCCCAGGTGTCAGGGAGAAACTCGAATTAAATACGACCTGTAAGGTTTGAAATAATGTTAAGTTCAAATTAAATCTCACTTACAACTTCCATCGTATTCCTTCTAAACATAGTGTCTGCGCTCAACTGCTTGAAATCATTTATCCTTGAATTTATGAAATGAAACAATATCGCTCAAATTCAACGCACTTCGACAATGACCAACACGGAACAGCGTAAAGCCCCAAGGACAATTACTTCCACGAAAAACATTGGAAGCAACAGGAAGCGGTGACCGTAGCGGATATTTAAATGGAAAAATGCATCACCGAAATGATTCGAAGATTGAAGGGTATCGTATTAGGATACGGAAAATATGGGGTATGAGACTGACCGGTTCGGACTGCGCCTTCGATTTCCTTGTGCACGAAGAGTCTCTTGCGGTACCATGCCACGGCCTCACGACGTCTTGTAGCCTCTTCGACGTCGCTCATCGTCGTGCTCGCAATGCCAAATTCTGGAAACGAATTGTCTTGACTGTGTTTTATCGGAGAGCTTAACTTGAGAAAGAAGCAGCCTCTATACGCTTTTGGGTCGCAGTAAAGAATCCACTGTAATGAGCCCTTGTAATCTGACTGTTTCGAGGTAGTCAACCTCCAAGAACCAAGAACTAGAAAGAGAAAGGAGAACCAAGAACTAGAAAGAGAAAGGAGAGAAGAATTCAAGAAGAGAGAGGGATTGGAGGGAAAATTGTAACTGATTTCCAGAGTTGGCATCTGCCCAACTCGTGGTTTCCCTTTTAAAGAATTGAATTAAAACGCACCGTATTGCTTCTACAACAACTAATATCCCTAGCTTCCAACGACAGCGTTTCACTAATCACTCACTTATTCAAACGACGCCGTGTTCCTTATACACTTCCTGACTAATACAACAATGCAAAACGACTAACATTGTATCACTAACATTTCAACTAATAAAACTAACGAATCTTGCTTCCCCTTCCATTTCTATTTCTGCTTCCAGCTTCCAGCTCTTACATGCTTGTGGCATCCACTCCCAGATTGTACTGCGTTGATTCCCCAGATTACCATTTCACCCTTAATGCTCCTTGTTCTGCAATTTGTTGTTTTAAACTGCTAACGCGCAGTTCCTCTGACTTGCACCGCTAACACGTAGTATCGACTAGATCTGTGCATATGACCCGGCAAACCGAGTTGCTTGAGTGGCCCGACCCGGCATTTTGTCGGGTTGTTAATTGCTCGGTTCACCAATCCGATAAATGATGGGTTTGGATTTCAAGCATTAAATTGACCGACTTTCTTACCTTCATACTTCAATTCTCTCAAAACCCTAGTTACAAACCAAATCCCCCCCCCCCCCCCAAAAAATTGCTTTCATATCAAAATGTCTATAACTGAGCACGATCTATAATGGACATCACATAAATAGCATTGTTAAACAACATTGAGTGGGTTCTTCTTCCTTTGCTTCGGGCAGAGAGAGTATGTGCCTCACAAGAGTTGCAGAGCACTGCAGCAATAAAAACCTTCAGGTTCAATGGAAGACTCAGACAACGAGTTTGAAGGAGCTGGCGAAAGAGATGGAAACGCGTCAGCCAATGAGCTATCACCATGGGAGCAAGATCGGTTCTTGTCGATTGCGAACGTGAGCTAGATCATGAAGAAGGCGTTGTCGGTGAACGCGAAGATCTCAAAGGATGCCAAGGAGACGGTGCAAGAGTGCATTTGGTTGTTGATGGAATTGGAGTGGTTGTGAAAGATGACAGACTTTTCTGGTTGGGAGAGAAATCTGATTGGAACGCTTGGGTCTGCAAATGAAGGTGAATGATCCAAAGCAAAGAAGAACGGGTTTGACCCGATTCGAAAGTTACGGGTTGGATTGGGTCGGGTTGGTCCCAAATTCTAGTTTAGGCTAGTTGCTATGCAGGCCTAGTTTTGACTACGACTGACGGAATAATTTTTTAATATCATTCTCACACACTACACACTAATTTATCATTTTTATCTTTCTATTTAAAGATATATTTATACATCAATATATATATATATAAATAAGAAGACAAAAAAAAAGAAATTACATGTTAGTTTGTAGCGCAGGAGATGATAAATAAATTTTTTCTCTCTAAATAGTGTTACTCTAATTTTAATTATATTATTGTATATATAAATAAAATTAGTTACATTATGATAAAATAAAAATATCAGATCATCTATACTCCCAAAAACTAATTCTCTCAAGTGAATGGCCAAAACATGGTCGTTTGGATGGGCCATTTCACGCCATGTTAAATTCTGATCAACTGACTATTATCTAAAAAAAATTCTTATCAACTGACTGTATATCGGAAGGTGGGTAAGTGCCGCTTTAATAGTATTACAAAGAAGAAATTAATTATAGACACTATACTCTTTGTGAACCTGAGTTCAGGAAAAAAAAGAAAAGAAAAGAACTGTGTCTTCAGAAACTTGTTAGGCCCAACCCTTACAGGGTAGCTCCATAGACCAATAAGCCCGAGTAAGTAAGCCCAAAGTTTTTTTTTTTTATTCGCCTGAAAAAATTAAAAAACCGGAAATTACTAGAACAATCTGCGAATCAAAGTATCACGGAAGAAGAATACAGATAAGAGCGGTGCTGGTGCTACTCTGCCGCCGGCTCCATTTGGCCGCCAAGCTAAATTAGTCCCTTTTTATCATTTTGAAACATTTTTAAAACATATATATTAATACACTAATAGTCATTTTTTTAACTATTAAGTTAAAAAAAAATTTTAAATAAATAAAATACGAGGTGTTAAATTGAGTGAATAAAATAATATTTTCCTATGTATAATTTAAAAATAAGGAAAAAAAGGGATGAAGCGTTCCTATTCTGCTCACCAAAACAAATGGTTTTTTTTTATTTTTTTGGGTAAGATAATATTACTTATAGTAAAAAAAAGAAATACAAGAGGAACAATCGTCCCAAGTAGTAGATGTAGAGAGAGAGAGAGAGAAAAAAAAAGCGAAAAATGGTGCCATGATATGCTTCAAAGTTCAAACACACTATAAACAAATACAGGAAAATGACAGCCGAATCGCAGCTCACCATCGCTATATATAAATCTTCCAACATAAACTTGCGGACTTGTCACATTAGTCGCGGCGGAGGCAATTATACAATCGATGATCGATCCAAGTGCCAAAGAGAATCAAGATTCAAGAATTAGTGTGGCTCTTTGCTTTCTGAAGAACTTCATTAAAAACCAGAGCAATTCTATGTGACATGTGGCGTTCCAGAAACCTTTCCTTCACCCTCCCATATCCCTTCTTACCCATAGTTCGCCTCCTTTCTACATGAGTGGCCAATTTAACAATATTAATTGCAAGAGGCGTCACACCTTCTTTCCCAACAGGATGCAACAAACCTGTTGTCCCATTCACCACAATCTCCATGGTGCCTCCTGCCGATGTGCCCTGATGATAACCAGCAACATAAACGACAGCGTTAGAAGGAACATCTTTTTTATAAGCAACCGAATGATGTTAATAGGAGGAGCATATACGACCAAGAAATCTAAACATGCGCATGCGCACGCACCCACACACACACACACACACACACAAACATACAACAAACTGCAATTGTCAAAAGATAGTATTCATCCAGCAGTACATTTGTCAGTTATCTTCTAAGAAATCTTAAGAGAATTCACATGTGTAATGATGGACTTACCAATACAGGCAGCTGAAAGGCCATTGCTTCAATGGTTATCCTGCCAAAGCACTCTCCCCGGGCCTACACAAGAATCGAACAAGTTCAAAACCTTGGAGTAGAGTACAAAATTAACAATAATGGCACGTAGATTCCGTGAAAAAATTTATATGAAAGAACGCTAGAACTGAAAGAAAGAGGAATGTATTATGTAACAGGTGGTGATATTCAAAGTGCAGCTTAATAAATATGACGCATGCCAACCTAGATTTTTTTATTTCTTTTTTGGCTAGGAAGAAGCCAACCAAGATAACCACAGCATCAAATAGTGTACAAAATAGTCACATTCTCACACATTCACCTTCATTAGCATTTTTTATCATCTTATCGTGTTTCACTCACTTGACAAAGGAATGTCCTCTCTATGTAGAATTAAGTGTATGCATGTAATCAAAGTTAGAGGTTGGACCCCACCAAGTTTTGCATGTTTCCAGGTGTCGTTTTTCACTGCAAGGCAGGAATGACTGCCTGATTTCCTTCCAACATCCCCTTCTTTAATTCTGGAGCAGCAAACCATTCCTAAGAAGAGGTACACTGCCCGCCCAATAATTTTACTTTTTACACAGCAAACAATAATAATATGAACACCATGAACAACTGCAGGCACTATATCTGGAAGTGCAGAGGAGTTCAGCATGAAAAAGCTGCAAAGATGTTTATGCTATCTTTATAAATGTCAATCTCTCACTCTGATGTACATATAAAAAAAAAAAATTCTCTCACTCTGATGCCTAGAACAAAAATCTAACTTTCAAGTGACTGAAGACTCTGAACCAGCTGATGGAAATTAGTTCCAAAATGTGTGCATATAATTCACTGCAGATCTCAAGAAATGCTCCAAAGGCAACTGTAATAGATACTAGCGAGTCCATGTTTCTTTCCTTTCTTTTCTTCTTTGTATTCTTCCATTCCTTTTTCTCTTTTTATTGCTGATTTGAGGACTATGAGATCATACCTAGGAGGTAGAGCACGATACATCATGTGCCTGGGATGACACTGATATATACACAACTCACTAACCTACCTGCAATTTACCCATGACTAACCCTCGATCCCTTACTTATGGGCTTACCCCCAGTTACAAACATTAACAGCAGAAAGAGTAAGTTATAGACATAGAGAAATATAAAGTCTGATTCCAGCGCAAATAGACATTTTATAGTTGCAGAAAGTACCTGAGAATTCTGAACAAGAACATCAATGGAGCCAGATAAGGAGCGACTGTCAGGGTTTTGTTGACAATGTGAACATGATCCTGAATCTTTTTCTCCTGTACAAAGTTCTGCAGTTCTGTCTCATACTTCGTCTGAGCATTCATGTCACTTCCCACTATTACTGAATGCATGGGCGGCACCTGCAGTTTCTTCTCTTTGATTAATTGCAAACTTTCATGGAAGGAACGGAGAAATAAATCCTGACCTTTCCCACGTGAAACACCTGTTACATAATTCATGTTGCTTAGAAAATATGCAATTTATACAATACCATCACAAATGGATCTAACCTAGGACACTGTACAGAAAAAAAAAAAAGAAAAAAGAAAAAAAAAAGAAAGACTAACTTTGCAACATAATGAGACAAATTAATTGTTATATACTAGAAACATAACGAAAATATGCAAAATTCGCCTTGGAAGACAGGGAAACATGATACCTATTTGGAAAGTAAGGCTGACCTCTGTGCAACAGAATAATGTTCAGCAAGCATAATAAGAAATCATAAATTACTGCTCTAATTTAGAACTGAGAAGTTGCATAAGGAGGTTCATGTACCGCCGAAAATGAGAATCAAGAATGTTCTTAAAAGAAACCTTAGTTCTTGGGAGAGGCACATCATCAATTAGTGCTTCATTGCCTGCCTCAAGCAGATATTACATATGCATGGGGGGAATATGCAGAACTATGGGTTACAAGTAAAATGCAAAATGTCAAACTAGTAACAGATGGAATCAGACCCTTATTTAACTATAATGTAACCATGCCTTTAGCGGAATCTTTTGCAGTTGAACACAAGTGAAATAACAACACTACTTTTCATCAATCTAAGTGACCCAAGCAAAATGCTTTATCTAATCAACAAGGAGAGCATACTGTTTATGATGGCAAAGACTAAATCCTCGGTCCGCACTCCAATAGATTCCCGGACATGCTCACGAAGAATTCTCCTGGCTACACTATCTTCAGCAACTTCCATGAGGTCCTTGCTATTTCCAAGGTGCACGACATAGGTTTTAGGCATTTTGATCCTGTAAAGCATATACGGGGAATAACACCAGATAAGGTCACAGAAAGAAAGCACATGAAAGTATATCTCATTTCTACCAATAGAATCAAGTTTACATTGAATAGTTAGCAAAAAGAGAACATTGATTGTAAATTACATACTCCATCAATGAAAACCTATGTACTTGGGCTATGCCTTTTGAGTTCTATTTTAATGAAATCTTCAATTACTTACAAAAAAAATAGTGCAAGTACTTCTACAGTTCTCTGGCACTTAAATATTATAGAAGTTAAACTTAAAGGATACATTTTTTCTGCCAGTGAAACTAGAGCTGGGATATTGCCCAATTTCAAAACCATGGGGAAATCCTTCAAACATAAACAGTGCAAATATTGTTTATGTGCCAAGAGAGTTGTTTCATTCTCATATAAGTCGAGCAACAATTGCAACGAGAAACAATAGGAATACCAATTTTGCGGATACGGTCATCCACCGGAAGACATTCATGAATGGCCTTCCATATAGTAATCGAAATTTTTTTAGGAAGAGCAGGATTCCAGATCCATTTAGCCCACGGAAAATCAGGACCCCTCGATCGAATACAATTCCACGCGCTTTTAGAAGAGAATTTCCCATCAGTATTAGGAAGCCAAATCAGCACATCTTGCCCTTCTCTAATCCGACCCAGCTGCAAGATAATATCCTCAGCTTTTTGATGACCAACCAACCGAGGAAATAACTCCAGATTCCAACCCAACTCAGTTTTACAATCTTCCAATTTAAGATTCGGCAAATCAGACATCTGAAAACTCTCACGTAAAGGTGCAGAATCATGCCAGTTATCACGCCAAAAAAAAAGATTTCCTTTCCGAACTTTCCATTTAGAATGAGCTTGAACTAGAGGAATATTCTGTAAAATCATTTTCCAAAAAAGGGACCCTTTCTTTGGATCCACCATAGAAATATGTCTATCACCAACATATTTAGCAAGAAAAAAATTGGACCAAAGAAAATTACCTGTCAATAAATTCCAAGCTAACTTCATATGGAGAGAGGCCTGCATATCATGAAGATTACAGATACCCATACCACCTTCCGAGATCGGTTTACAAATATCCTCCCAAGAACGCCATTTCTTTTTAGCTTTACCATCTTTAACACCCCAGAAAAAAGTACTAATGATTCTTTGAAGTTTCTCAAGAACTGTTTTAGGCGTCCTTAAGATGGAAAGACTATGCACAGGAATACTTTGGAGCACATGCTTGATGAGAATCAACCGCGCCCCACTGGATAACAATCTGTCTTGCCAACCCTCCAACTTGGCCTGGACTTTAGCAATCAAATCATTAAAATGAACGATCTTTTGTCTACCAGAAATAATAGGAACTCCCAAATATTTGAAAGGAAATAAACCTTCCATAAAACCAGTGAAACGAAGAAGATCCCGATGTCTAGATAGAGAAATCTGAGTAGAAAAAAAAATGTTAGATTTCTTTGACCACTAGGTTACACCTGATATACACAAGTTTTTATTAGTAGAGCAATATATACTAATTGATGATAGTAACATACCCTAAACGCTCTCGAGTGCAGTTCTTCCAGTATTCCGCTGTTGTATGTGAATCAATCATTGCACCTGCAACAAAAGGAGGTGCTTAACATACTCCACTTTGAAATAATGCCCTCTCATTTCATGAATCCACCACAAAACCTTTGGAAGAACATGAGGAACTTTTTCCTTGAGAGTAGCATCTAGCCATTTCCCAGCAACAGCAATATTTAAAACGATCAAATCAGCTTTAAGAGCTGTATCAATAGCCTTTTGACTCCTTCAGATAAGACCTAACAGTTTTGAAGAATTATCAATTAGAAGGCTGATATTTTAGAGGCACATCAATGATAGTTTCTCTTTCCAAATTAGCAGAAATAACCCAGTAAATATGCAAGCGACATTAAAAAAAACAGAAAAGAGTAAGGAGCAGTGCATTAATTTGATTAAAAAATTGCACTAATAAGCATCTTTTGCATATAAACAATCTGATATCTAATGCAAGACCGAAGCTAATACTAGATTAATTACAGAGCTTCTATCCCTCATTCAACACAACTGATCATGAACAAAATCTAGTCTCTAGTCCTGACAGCTTCTAGCAAATTAACTGATGCTAGAATACCCACAGAGTTTCTATTCTTTAAGTAGGACAATAGAACCATGACATTAACTGCTAAGAATGGCATGTCGCATATTCTTTCGACATAGCCACAAGGAAAGACATCAAGTAAACTGGGTCATTAATAAACCAAAGCTCTGCAATTCGCTATATCTTTAGGACATAAAAAGGGAAAGATATTTAAGCAAACTGATTGTATGTTAGATAGAGACCTGCACCCCGCGGTCCAACATCTTGTGCTCCAAACTGTAAACGACATCTTCCAGTTCGGCTGGTTTTTGGTTCGTAATCCAAACCACCTCCGAACCCACACCCCTCAACAGAAATGCAAGCTCCATTAATAACAAAGGCCCACCTGTACATAATTTTTTTTAAAAATGTCTAAAATTTTCCTAAATAGTTCGTTTCTTTCCCAAGGACCAAACGGGAAAGTAACAACGCAAAAAAGTACCAGAAAGAGAGAGCTCGTGTGAAACCAAGAGCACAAGCTTCGAATTCATGAAATCGAGAGGATTCGGTGTTGCACTACTGACTCGAGCGGCTGAGAAAATCTGAGTGCTCGTATCTTTTTCTTCTCCAAAATCGTCCGTAATACTATTGATACTGCTACTGCTACTGATACTAGTAGTACTGGTGATGCAAGAATCGAACGACGTTCTTCTTGGAGTATAGAATCAAAGATAGAAGATATGGAATTAAAGTCGAAATATAAAAAAGGCAAATTAGAGAATGAACATTGACAGTTATTTCTGTTATTAGTCATCTCTATTATTCACTTCTCATATCTGTATAAATACATGTAAAAGCACTTGTACCATTATTCAATTTTCAGAAGTTGTAATGCAATACACGATAGTTTTCATTTCTTCTCTATGTTTTTCTAATCTTCCAGATTTTTAGTTTTATTTTTCAAGTTCTTAACATGGTATCAGTTTAATACATTACGCAAATCCTTCTTTTCTAGAACTTGATCTTTCTATTTTCTGCACTACAATATTGTTTTCAAAGATCTTGTAGTGACTCTTGATACACGATCTGTCTACCCTTTCAAGAATCTGCAAATTTATGTATTCTTTGTAATTCTTGAAATGGCCTCTGAAAGTTCTGCCAATTTTGCAAGATCTGTGAACCACAATCCATCAGATGACTCTTCCAGTCCCTACTATCTTCATCCCAGTGATAATCCAGGTGCCCTTCTAGTCTCAGAGATCTTCAATGGAGACAATTATGTTGCTTGGAGTCGATCCATTATTATAGCATTGACAGTCAAGAATAAAGTTGCATTTGTTGATGGTTCTATCAACCCACCTTCTACCACTCAAATCATTGCGCACACAGCTTGGTTGCGTGCAAAGAATTTAGTGCTTTCTTGGTTGATCAATTCCATTTCCAAGGAAATTAGAAACAGTCTATTGTATGTTGCTTCAGCCTTGGACCTTTGGAATGAATTAAAGACTCGGTATTTAAGAAGTGATGGACCTAGAGTCTTTCATCTTGAGAAATCTTTAAGTTGCATTAATCAAGGTTCTTCCTCAATCACAGAATATTTCAGTGCTTTCAAAACTCTTTGGGATGAGTATGTGAGTTATCGTCCATTTCCTACTTGCACATGTGGAAAAATGTCATCTTGTACATGTGATCTTTTTACTTTCTTGCTGCAAAGACAGCAATCTGACTATGTTTTGAAGTTTCTTGTTGGCTTGAATGATTCGTATGCCTCTATCAGAAGCCAATTACTTCTTGCTGTCCCATTACCAACTATGGGCAAAGTGTTTTCTCTATTGATTCAAGAAGAGTCTCAAAGACAGCTCAGCAATTCAGTTTCTAATGATACTCATGCATTGATGGTAAAACAGATGAACCCAGCAATCTCTTCCTATCGATTCTTAAAAGAAAAATCCAAGAAAGCTTCACTTCATTGCACACATTGTGGATACAATGGACATACCATTGAAAAGTGCTTTCAGCTTCATGGTTATCCCCCTGGGTGGACTGGACCAAAAGGGAAACGAAATTACTCTACTCATAATGCCATTTCAACTGAGGTCTACAATCAAACCAATAATGAGGAACCAAAGTTTTCTTTAACTGCTGAAGAAATTAATAAACTCATAGCTCTTGCTAATAACTCTCAGTCTTCTACATCTGCTCAGCCTTCAACTTGCAATCTTGTTACATCTTCAAATTTCTCTGGTAATGTCTCTAAATATCCTACTTCATTTACTCAAAAGTCCAGTTATCATTGGATTCTCGACACTGGTGCAACAGATCATATGATCTGTTTACCACTTCTATATTGTTTTCCTCCCAAAGAAATCAATACTTCTAGGCCTGTGCATAAAAGGTCTTGGACCCGATCCGTCCGTCGAAACCGACTTGGTCCACCCGAATAAAAATGGTTTCATTGGCTCCAATGCATAAACGGGTTGAGTTGCATATATTTCGGTCGAAACCGATCACCGCAGGTCTCCTCAAACCCCAGCCACCCTCTATGTTTCTCCTCTCCATTCACTAGCGCGTGCCGTCTGCCGTCGCGGTTCTCCATCATCGTTCGCCGTTCACCGTCGCCGTCGCCATCGCCGTCCAGATCTGCACACTCTCACTCGCTTCTTCTCCATCTGTCCCAGATCTACATACTCTCACTCAGTTCGTCTCTCTTTCCAAGTGTTGCTGGATTGATGGATTTTTTTTGTTTCCTTTTGTCGTGAAAATGGTTTATTCTATTGGGTGTCCTTCATGGATGTGTCTTCGATCACCGCTCCGTCGCTTTTCTTGCTCTTGATAAGCAAGCGTAGTTCTTCAAAACGTTTCTTGGTCATTTCAAGATCATTGTTGTAGTCAACTTTGTTACCCATAGATTACCTCCAAAGAAAAGATATCACAAAACAACGGAAAAAGCAAAACAAAGGGAAAAAAAAAAAAAGGAACGAAGAAAAAAAATGAGAAGTTTCAGACATCAGGTGGAAAGATGCATGGGAGATATGGTTTTTGCTTGTTCTTCTGCTTCTTGTTCCTCCTAACGGGTATTTAGCGTAATTCTGATAGATTACAGAGAGAGAGAGATGCAGAGAGATGGTTCGACCCGACCCGACCATTACGAGTCAGATCGGATTGGGTTCACACGTTTCTTTAAGCTTTACGGGTCGGGTCTGGCCCAGAACCGAAAAACGATGGTCGGGTTGCAGTCCTAAATAGTTCAATAAACTTACCTAATGGCCAAACAGTCCCAGCCACTCATATTGGAACAATTTATCTTTCCAATGAAATTTTCTAATCAAATGTACTATGTGTACCTTCCTTTTCTGTCAATCTCTTATCTATTTCAAAACTCACTAAATGTTCTAACCTTTGCTTATCTTTTTCTCGTTCTCACTGCCTTTTACAGGACCAATCCCTGTAGAAGATGATTGGGATTGCATTTGAAAAACAAGGGCTCTACATTTTACAACAAGCTGATTCTAAGGCTTCTTCCTGCAACATTTCTAAATCTAACTCAACCTCTTTTGCTTCTGTTGTCTCACAAAATCTTTCAGATATCTGGCATTTCAGATTAGATCATACATCCCACTCTAGATTGCTTCTTCTCAAGAAGTTAGATCCCTCAATTTCTATCAATTGTCAAAGTGTTTGTGATGTATGTCCACTAGCAAAACAAAGAAAGCTACCCTTTGCTGTATCTCATTCCAGTTCTAATAAAATTTTTGATTTGATACATTGTGATATATGGGGCCCATTTGCAACAGTTTCTTACTCAGGTTATAAATACTTTCTAACAATTGTTGATGATTTTACAAGATGTACTTGGGTTTATATGCTTAAAACCAAGTCTGAAGTCTCTTTTATACTTAAGAATTTTTGCAACATGATAAAAACTCAGTTTAACACAACTGTTAAAACAGTAAGGTCTGATAATGGACCAGAATTTTTCATCAATGATTTTTATCATGAAAATGGAATTTTGCACCAAAGAAGTTGTGTAGAAACTCCACAACAAAATGGAGTAGTTGAAAGGAAACATCAACACTTAATTAGCACAGCTAGAGCTTTAATGTTTCAAGCTAATATCCCCTTGTCTTTTTGGACCGACTGTGTGTTAGTTGCTGCCCACATAATAAATAGAATCCCCACCCCACTTCTCAATAATAAAACATCTTATGAAATGTTGTTTAACAAAATACCAAAATTTTCTCATTTAAAGGTTTTTGGCTGCCTTTGTTTTGCATCTACATTGCAACATCACAGACACAAATTCGATCCAAGAGCTACCAAATGTGTCTTCCTTGGATATCCATCAGATATCAAATGTTACAAAGTCATGGATCTCAATAGCAATAAAATTTTCATTTCAAGGAATGTCATATTCCATGAAACTGTTTTCCCATTCAAATCAGTTCCCACAAATCCTCATACTCATTCTTTTTTGTTTCCTGCCTCAGAGGATTCATATAGTGCAGATTACTCTTCAAAAATCTCATATGTTAATTCTAACCAAAGTGAATTATCAATTCTGTCTATTAATGACTCTATGCCAAACATTGATCCAAATATCTCCATGACTCATGATCAGTCCAATAATAGCCCAGACAGAAGAAAATCCTCTCGAGTTAGACAGAAACCTAGATTCTTGCAGGATTACTATTGCAGCAATGTTTCTTCAAATGCAACTCCACTCACTTCTTCTAATGATGGTTCTAAAGGTAAACCATATCCTATCTCATCCTTCTTATCTTCTAGTAGACTATCTCACTCTCACAGAGCCTTTCTTGCTTCAATTTCAAACTGTCCAGAACCTAAATCTTATAAAAAGGCTGCACAATTTCCTGAATGGCAAAAAGCTATGAAAAATGAACTTGAGGCTTTGGAGTTAAACAAAACTTGGAACCTTGTTACTCTACCTAAAAATAAACAGACTATTGGTTGTAAATGGGTATTTAGAGTCAAATATAAAGCTGATGGAAGCATAGAAAGGCACAAGGCCAGATTAGTGGCAAAGGGCTATAATCAACAAGAGGGTTTGGATTTTTTTGAACACTTTTTCTCCTGTGGCAAAAGTGACTTCTATTAGACTATTACTTGCTGTGGCTGCAATTAAAAATTGGCATGTTCATCAATTAGATGTAAACAATGCATTCTTGCATGGTGATTTACAAGAAGAAGTCTACATGGAACTGCCCCCTGGAATGCCTAATGCAGAAAATAAGGTTTGTAGACTTTTGAAAAGCATTTATGGTATCAAGCAGGCATCTCGAAAATGGTATGAAAAACTGTCCACTGCTCTCATTAGTTATGGTTTTACTCAAGGGAATTCTGATTGCTCTCTTTTTATAAAGAAATCTACAACATCCTTTATGGCATTGCTGATTTATGTTGATGATGTGCTGCTGGCCAGTGATAGCTTACAGGAGATTCAACTCTTAAAAGAGTTTCTACATGATCAATTTACTATAAAAGATTTGGGGCCACTAAAATATTTCCTTGGCTTGGAAATAGCAAGATCCAAAGCAGGTATTTCCCTCTGCCAAAGGAAATATGCATTGGATATTCTTCAAGACACGGGAACAATTGGTGCAAAGCCTGCTGCATTTCCAATGGAGACCAATTTAAAGCTGACAGCCACTGATTCCAATTTGTATGAAGATCCATCAGCCTACAGAAGACTCATTGGAAGACTATTATACTTAACACTTACAAGACCAGACCTTGCATATTCAGTCCAAGTCCTAAGCCAATTCCTTGCTAAGCCTGCTGTGAGTCATCATCAAGCAGCAGTTAGAGTATTAAGATACTTGAAAGCCACTCCAGGTCAGGGATTGTTCTTCTCGGCATCATCAGAATTACAACTCAAGGCATTCTCAGATAGTGATTGGGCAGGGTGCATTGATACAAGGAGAAGTGTTACAGGATTTGCAGTGTTTCTTGGAAATTCATTAATCTCATGGAAGTCCAAAAAGCAAGTAACTATCAGTCGATCCTCTGCTGAAGCAGAATATCGAGCACTTGCAGCTACAACATGTGAAGTCCAATGGTTGGCTTATGCACTGCAGGATTTACAAATTCACCATTCCCAGCTAACATTGATGTATACTGATAGCAAGTCTGCAATGTTCATTGCCTCCAACCCAGTCCAACATGAAAGAACCAAACACATCCAGATTGACTGTCATTTAGTTCGTGAAAAGCTACAGCAAAACCTCATCAAGTTATTCTACATTCCATCTCTACTACAGCTGGCAGACATCCTTACAAAACCACTTGGTTCTTTGCCTTTTCACCATACTCTCCACAAGATGAACATCCTAAATATCCATGCTCATCTTGAGGGGGGGTCTTGAAGTATAGAATCAAAGATAGAAGATATGGAATTAAAGTCAAAATATAAAAAGGGCAAATTAGAGAATGAGCATTGACAGTTATTTCTGTTATTAGTCATCTCTATTATTCACTTCTCATATCTGTATAAATACATGTAAAAGCACTTGTACCATTATTCAATTTTCAGAAGTTGTAATGCAATACACGATAGTTTTCATTTCTTCTCTCTATTTTTCTAATCTTCCAGATTTTTAGTTTTATTTGTCAATTTCTTAACAGTTCTCATGAAGAAAACCATTGCAGTGGAAAGTGAAAACAGTGCCAGAATCATCAGCGGCCATCGCTTTTTCTGAATCGCCAAAGCCCACGAGCCCTGCTTCCTCATTCTTGTAACTATCTTGCTACTGAGGATTTTCGCATTCTAGGATTTTCGATTCCAATCCAGTGCGATGACTCAAATAGCTATACAGCCTATACGAAACGTGAATGGTCCACCACTCACTGGGCAACAACATTGGCTCGGGATTTTGGAATCTTGGATATTGAAAAACAGTTCTTCTGGGGGCAACCGGGGTTGCGCCCCCGCCGCGTACTCGGCTGACGTGGCATATGCCACATGCCACGTCAGTTGACTTATTAAATTAAAAAAAAACAAAAAACAAAACAACAGCGGGAAATTAGAATGAAAATGGGTTTCGGACCTTCAGTTTCCATTTTCGTCTTCAACCCAAGCTGCCTTCCGTCTTCCACTTCCCTGAGCTGCTTCCGTCCTCCACTCCCGAGCTGCTTCCGGTCTGTGGGTTTCCATTTTCGAGATTTGCCACTCTCGAGATTCGCCACTCTCGAGCTTCTCTTCTCCTCGTCTGGTCTGTGCATGGGTTTCCATTTTCGTCTGAGCTGAGGTTCTCTTCTCCTCGTCATGCGAGAGCGAAACTGGTTGTTGATTTCACTGTCTTCAATCCACATCTCTGAGTCACGGTCGTTGTTGTGGGTGAGAGAGCGAGTGGTCCCCTTCATCGTCGTGGGGTAGCTCGGGACCAGTCCATCTGCTATTAAGGTATGTAGCTAGATCCAGTAGCAGTAGCTAGATCTACTAAATTCCCATCTCACTATGAACTGAAATTTTCATTTTTGTAGTTCCCAGTGAGAGATTTGTTTGTTTGTTGTCCATCTGCTAGCCGAATAAATTGTTGGCTTTGCAGGTAGCCAAATCGGGATTATGGTATTATTGGCTTTGAAGGTAACTGAATAAATTGTTGTTAAATTGAACACCTTACAATTGAATAATAAGGCTTTGGTAGAGTCTAGACAGCAAAATGGAACGTAGCTCTAATCTTTGGTTGAGTGATTGTGTAAAGAGTAGAAAAATATGAAGTAACAAAGTCCAGGGCATTCTCCGAATTCCAACTGCTTCGAAGTGTGACACAACAAACTGCTTTGCCTACATATTTAAATTTTCTATTTTAATAGTGATCCTTGAAAGCCGTTTTGCAGTCTTATGTGCTATACATGATATTGTGTGGTGAAAACATATTTTAGATAGAAAGAGTTTAATTCTTTTTAGATTTTATAAATTAAAATAGTAAGTTCACATTGACAATTAGTAAGTTCTAAACAATGAAATTTGTTTTATATTGTAAAAATATAAAACGCATGCAGACCAGTGAATGGCACATAACATACCATGGAGGCACAACAATACATTGTGATTTGAGTAGGAAGGGATTGTGCTACATAAGGAAGCTGCTATAAAAAGATTTTTATTTAAATGAAGTTTTTAAATAGCCTAAATTTGAATTGATATCTTGAACGATTGGGGTAACTGAATATCTAGTAATTTTCCTAAGCACTGTTTTTTTGTAATTTTCTTGAATTCTAACAAATAGTTTTCAACCCTTTCAGGATGGGAAACGGGAAAGAACAACCATCTACGCTAACACCATCCAACTCAAATCCATCATCCCAAGTATGTTATATCATTTAATATATCATAAACACCAATATGTGTTTACATTAATATTTATTTCCAAAATGCGAAATAACTTTATCCAATAACATGTACAGAACATACCATCAACCTGTCCAAACATCCCAAATTATATACATGGTTACTATGGACAAGTACTTGCGTGGTCATCGGGATTTCTGCTAAATGCTGGTTACCCCTTTCCACATAACATAGAAACTCCAACTCCTCTCATCAATACAATGTCCACTACATGCCCACTTGAAGGGTCAGCTTATAACAGAGCCGGTGGTAGGGAAATTGAAGAGCCATGTACATCCTCTACAGTTGAAGAAATTAATGAGGATAGACCAAGTCAATAGGAAATCAAGGATTGCAATGTCGGGACATCTCAGAATGTTGAAATTGATAGTGATGATATGATTGAGGAGCCAAAGTCGGGGATGAAGTTTAATTCGCTTGAAGATTTACTGAATTATTATAAGGATTATGGAAAGAAGTGCGGGTTTGGGGTAATGAAAAAAAGCATTGAGAGGGAAGATGATCAGACTGTTAGGTATGTCACCCTTGCTTGTGCTCGTGGTGAGAATGCCCGTAATAGAACTTTCAATGTCGCCAACCCACGTCCGACAGGAAAAACGGAATTTAAGGCAAAGATTAATGCCTTAAAATGTGATGGAAAACTGAAGTTGACTATAGTTCATAATATCCATAATCACGGCCTTAGTCCAAAGAAATTTCGCTTCTTTCGATATAATAGAGAAGTGAGTGACGCCATAAAAAGAGTTCTAGATACAAATAATATAGTTGGTGTCCGAATGAACAAGAGCTTTGGATCTCTTGTTGTTGGAGCAGGCAGTTTTGAGAACCCTCGTTTTTGGAGAAGGATTGTCGTAATCACATCGACAAAGCAAGACACCTACGACTTGGGGCAGATGGTGCTGGTGCACTTCAAGATTATTTTTCTAGGATGCAATACAAAAATTTTGGATTTTTTGCATTGATGGACTTAGATGACGATGGGACGTTAAAGAATGTCTTCTGGGCAAACCCTCGGAGTAGAGCAGCATACCAATATTTCGGTGATGTGGTCACATTCAACACCACATACCTGACGAATAGATATGGGATGCCGTTTGCACCATTTGTTGGTGTAAACCACCATGGGCAATCAATTTTCTTGGGAGTAGGCTTGATTTTCAGTGAGGATACGGAAACCTTTGTGTGGTTATTCCAGACTTAGTTGCAGTGTATGGATGGTATAGCTTCAAAAGCTATTATCACTGATTAAGATAGAGCGATGAAGACTGCAATTGGTATTGTTTTTCCAAGAACCTAGCATAGATTTTGCCTGTGGCATATATTGAAAAAAGTCCGGAAAAGCTTAGCTCCTATGGTTCATACAAAACTGGGATGAAAAATGCCTTGATGAGATGTGTGTATGATAGCCAAAGTGTTGATGAGTTTGAGACAAGTTGGGTTCAGTTAATTACCACATACAATTTACATGAAAAGGCCTAGTTACAAAGTCTATACGTTGATTGTGGGCATTGGGTTTCGGCATTCTTAAAAGACTATTTCTGGGTTAGAATGAGTACAACACAGTGGAGTGAGAGCATAAATGCGTTTTTTGACGGGTATGTTAATGCTAAGACGAACCTGAAAGAGTTTGTCGACCAGTTTGATAACGCATTGGAAAAAAAAATTGAAAATGAAAATGCTGCGGACTTCCACTCATTTAGTGTCACAACCCCCTGCATATCTAGATCATCAATTGAGAAGAGGTTTCAAGAGTTATACACAAATTCAAAATTCAAGGAAGTACAACAGCAAGTTATCGGCATGATCGATTTGAATCCAAAGTTACATAAGAGTGATGGTGTAATACAGACTTATCTGGTGAAGGATGAAGTTCATTTGGCAGAGTTCACTAAGCTGGTTACATATACTGTGGACTTTATTGAAGAAGATTCATCTGCAAAGTGTTCTTGTGGATTATTCCAGATAAGAGGGATATTGTGTAGACACATTTTAGCCGTATTCAGGTGTAATGAGATTACATCTTTGCTAGATAGTTACTTTTTAGATCGATGGAGGAAGGATATCAAACGGCGATATACATTGATCCACAGTAGCTATGATGCAGGGGAACAAAGAGCAGATTCTAATAGATATGCAGAGTTGTTGAATATCTGCTATCAAATGATTGCTCTTGCAGCAGGTTTGAAAGAGTATACTCAGGATGCGAAAGCTAAGTTATATGCAATGATTGAGTTGTATCATGCCAACCAAGACCCCCCATCGATAACCTAAACGGGTTATAATGTTCCAGTATCGGCCGGGGGCACAACTACTGTCGGTGGTTCTCCGCAAGTGTATAGTCCAAATGTAGTGTGTGGGAAAGGCAGACCCCCATCTCTGAGGAAAGCATCAGGATGGAGAAAAATATTCAAAAAATTAAAGCAAAAACGAAAAAAGCACAAGGAAAAGGGAAACGCAAAGAGGTGCGAGAATTAAAATGACATTTTATTTTATATTTTACAATGGCAAATATGTCAATTTTGTATTATTATTTGTTATTTCATTATTAGGGAGATGGAGGAGATACACCCATATTGTGCACACAGAGATCTTTATTTGGGCATTTAGAGCAGGCCATTCCAGAATCCACAGCTTTTGAAATGACCGAAACCCAAATCCGATCCACAATGATTCAAAGTCAAGAAAGTGTTAGTATATCCCAACATTTTTTTATATATTATATACAATTGGTTATATAGATGACTTGAATATACACATTTTATTGTTTACACATACAAATTGGGTTGGAGGAATCACAACCGATGGACTTTAGGTTAGATGGATCACAATCGATGTCCTGATTGACAAAAAAATATATAGCTTTTAGTATTGTGGCTTTCGACATTACCTTTATTGTATCTTCTCTCACTTTTAGTATTGTGGCTTTTAGTACTGGACTTTGGACTTAGATGTTGGAATTATAATGTGTTTGTGGAATTATGAGATTGGTGATACTAAATATGGAAAGGCAATGACTTTCCTGTTGGTATTTATATTTGTTATTTGAGAACTCCTATTTCTGTAATTTCATAGTCATGGGTGGTGCATTAATTTACAATTTTATAGTAAATTGTATTATTAAGCTTAATTGGATGATATGCAAAAGTGAAAGCAGGAGGTGCATATACTTATATTTTTGTAGTTGAAGCATCAATAATTGCAGATTTCTGCTTCAACTCCTATATTATTGAAGAAGAAATTGTTAATTTTTCATAAGAGTGATAAGTTACTATCGGCATGCTGTGTAGTTGCTTTATAGATAGACAGCGTGCACTGGCTGTACATATTTTGCATAAAAATTTCTTTATTCTATTTTATATTGGTTGAGGAGTTATTTTTTTTCCCTGCCGGCTGTACATATTTTATACTGGTTGAAGCACCTACGCCATTTATGGTATCACCTTCAGAGAGTAGCTTTTCTAATGGCTACCTGATTTGTTTTTGTAAGAATTGGTACAGTTTCCAGTGGACAGTTGCTGTCCGAGAGGTTTGTACTAGCCCACTATTGCACAAACCTTATTAAATGGAAAGGATTTCAGGTTCCCCAACGCAAACACTAACAAGACAGTGTTAGTGTATCCAAATAAGCACGTTCTAGATCCACATCACTTGAAGAAAAATGCTCACTTGCAGCACTTGTAATGAACGATATGCTAATACAGCAAATCCACATATTTTAAAAACACATACAATATTTTACCATAAACATTTGTATAATATTACAAATAAAACAAATCCTGGGTTCCTAGATTTCTTACAATAAAATTAACACAGTAGGCAGTATTGAACTTAATATATTTACATCAAGTGGATAGTCCAATACTTAGGTAATAGTACTAGGCAGCAATTACTTGATTATTACCAAGTAACTAGCAACTATAAATAAAAAACCCCAATACATTGCAAGTAGTATGCGTCCACGCCTCATTTCAAGTAATTGTTTCAGAAGCACCTTCTCTCTATTGGATACCACTAGCTCTCTCTTCTCGATTTCATCCACTCTTTTACAGAGCTCAGTCTTCGTCTTTTCCACATCGTCCAGCATCTTCTCCACTTGAAAATGGAACTCAATTTCTTCATTACTATCCGCCCACTTGAAAAATTTACAGTGTGGTAATCCCTGTAAATTTAATTTATATAACAAAGTTACATGATGTACAACATAATCATCACTATAATTTACAAATGTTACAACTACAAATAATATAGCTACCTCTGTATTGTATTTTGGACACCCTAAAAAGGGTCGTCCTGGATTTCTTGTAGTACTTGAAAATCTCAATGTGGCATCGACCTTACAGAAGTAGCGTGCTTGTCCCAAAGTACATTTTGCAAACGATGAAGAAGACATTGATGATGATGATGACATTCTAACATGATGTTTTATAATTTGTTGCATGCGAAATCCAAAAAACTACATGACTAAGACTGATGAACTGCATCATCATCTCTGGCCATAGGTATACAATATCTTGAAAAAAATACAATAACTCATAAAAGTCACATGTACAATGCTATTGATATAATTTGAATGTGTGCACAAAGAAAGAAGAAGAAGATGAAAAGTTATATGAGCATGTGATGGTATCAGCAGAAGCAGCACGTGAGAGCTTTTTATTTGTTTATTTTTTTTCCTATGTCAGTGGAAAGTAAATAGAGGTAGCACTCAAGATAATAGGCACATGATGTATCTTTTAGTTTTTATGTTGTTATTTTATTTTATATTAAATAACCTGCGGTTAAAGAAGATCCCAAATCCTATATTTAAATTACACTTATGTTTAATAAGAGGCACATAATAGTCACATATGTGACTAATTGGGGAAATACATCATATGTTAATCTAGAGCTAAGTTACCAACTAATTCAGAATCCATCAACAATATAATAAAATAGAATATCTTCCTCTTCTTTAACAATCTCACAAAGATTGTTAAAGAAGATCCCAAATCCTATATTTAAATTACACTGATGTTTAATAAGAGGCACACAATAGTCACATATGTGATTAATTGGGCAAATACATCATATGTTAATCTAGAGCTAACTTACCAAATAATTCAGAATCCATCAACAATATAATAAAATAGAATATCTTCCCAACAATATAATCCATCAACAAGATTATCTTCTCAGTCATAACTCAGAAACTTCAACAATATAATCCAACACAACAATAACACCATCAACCTCTAATTATAAAATTCAATTTAAAACAACACCATCAACCTCCAACAACCACTTCCAGAATATCCATACCCACAAAATTCATAAATAAACCATTACAACAATAAAGAAACAACATTAACTAAATTATAATACTGCAGATATCAAAACTAGTAGAATGGAACTTGTGTTAGCTCCTATGTTTCGTCATTGGTGGCAGTGAGGGTATGGAGTGTGTTTAAAGCGTTGAACTTAGAAAGGGTTATGGTTAGGGTTAGGGTTAGGGAAGATGGGTTAGGGTTTCGGGTTAGGGAAGATGGGTTAGGGTTAGGGTTTCGGGTTAGGGAAGTTGGGTTAGGGTTAGGGTTTCGGGATAGGGAAGATGGGTTAGGATTAGGGTTAGGGTTTCGGGCTTTGTGGGAAGGGGATTTCAGACCAGTGTCTTCGTGGAGAAGAAGACAGTGCGATTCGCTTGAGGAACCCCTGGATTCATTTGCGATTCGAAGGAGAAACCCCTGGATTCATTTGTGACTCGAAGGAGAAACCCATGGATTCATTCGCAGATTCATTTGCGATTTGAAGGAGGCAGAGCGAATAGCCGGAGAAACCCCTGGTGAGTTTGTGATTAGAAGGAGACAGAGCGAATCGAAGGGGAGAAGCTTCGTGGTTTGTTTCGGAGAGGTGAGTTTGCGGGAACAGAGGGAAATGAAATCAAATGCAGGGAAGACGTCAAGGACCCCTTCGAAACGCACGAAGAAAACAAAACGACACCGTTTAGTTTTTTTCCACGTAGGACGCGAGGCCACGGCAAGGACGCGAGGCTGGTTGTCCAGAGCATTTTTCATTGAAAAATTCTAATATCATTCTCGCAGCACGTACCACGGTACCAGCCATAATTATTATTTTTTTATTAAATATGTGATGCATGAATGATGAATAGAAAATTTTAATTAATCTAAAAAATTAAAAATAAATTTGATTTGTAGACTACATAAATAATGAATAATCCTATTGAATCTTCTATCAAATCTAGGGTTCAAAGGACAAAATCCAGCCTGAGTTTTGCTATAGAGTAGTCATTGTAGCAGTGCACACACTACATTGCTGCTTCTATGTTTTTTTTTTAACCACACACGACAACACCCTAAAGGGGTTTCTCTCCCTCAACTTACCCAAACACTGTCGGCCACCCAACAACACCACCGACCACCTCACCAACTCCCCCTCACATAGGCGACCCTCTAGCCACCTTCGAGCCTCCACTGCAGCCTCATCTCCTCTCCCGAAATGGGTCTCACACAAGGATTTAGCCACCATGTCGTCGCTGTACGCCAGCCTGCAACCTCCGAGCAACCCCCACCGTCGAACCCTAGTCACACCAACCCCTTCATCCCTCTCCATCGCAGCTCACAACCCGAAATGGGTCTCCCCCTCTCTGGCCACCATGTCGCCGTCGTACGCCAGCCCAGCCACCACCACCGAGCCCCACGACCTCCCAACAACCCCCACCATTGAACCTAAGTCACAACAACCCCCTCCTCCCTCTCCATCGCAGCTCACATAGCCCTGGTAGCTTCCCTTACCGTTGTTAGGGATTTCGAATTCGAGGGAGGGCTGAGGGAGAAATTGGTCAATTTGCTTAGGCCACGTCGTGTGTGATTCGGTTGCTGCCAAATAGTAGCTACTCACAAGATTGTTTCATCCAGTCTAGGGGATCTCCATCGTTTTGGAAGGAAGTGAATGGAGGGTCTGCTTTTGGCACGTGAAAGAAGAGGGTGATTAGTTTCATGGCTTGGAATTTACGAGTCGGGTTTGAAGAAATACAAAATGGGCTTAAGTTGGGCCTAGAAATCACGCAAAGGTTCTAAGTGTCAATTGCCCTGCCCTGCCCTACCCTACCCAGTTCAGGGCTTAATTTCTACGCTAACGCTATTACTAGAGCTTACAGGTCACAAAAGTTTTTTAATGCGAGATTGGACTTGAATGTCACGCCAAGGCATGTGGGCTTTTGTTTTTTGGGCTAAAAATGTAATAGCCGTGATGCTTCAGATTAGAAATTGGAACCCGCTATTGGGCCGCTTAACATGTATCGTTGGTTGTATTTCTAATATAATTATATTTTTAAATATTGTAAATATTTATATATATATACAAATACATTAGTAGTAACTTGTCTAAAATTTAAGAAAAAATTAAAATACAATAACGGTTAAATCTAGAGAGGTAAACTAGTATTTTCTTTAAAAATTCTACACAATTCTTTCGCCTTAATATTTTTTCTATAATTTAGAGAAATATGCATCAAGCATTTATAACCCATCGTATTTAATGGTGGGGATCCATTTTGCTCGCGAATATCATTTGAGTTAAATGTGTGTATCTTTTTATAAACCATAGAAATTATTTGAGTTAAAAAATTGTAAAAATCTTAATGTTGAAACTTGACGTGACATCCTTAAATTGTTGTTCTCTTGTAAGTCAAACCACAAAGTGAACTATTTGATAACAAGGCACCATACATAATAGGAGTATTTAAAGATGGATCAAAAAAGCTTTTGGAGGTGGTCCCGCGGTGGTGAGGTGGAATTCGTGAGTATTTTGTCATTTTGTGAGGTTGCGCGTAGGAAAATTGATGGTAAGAGAGTCGTGAATCTTAATTCACACAGAACTTAGCACTTATATTCTTAATATTTCTTCTCCTCAAAAGGGGAATATTCAATTTTATACGTGCTAACTTCCTTTCCATGTAAACTGTCCGCACGCATATAAGAAATTGCCAATTAGTGTAAAACAAGTAGATGTATTATTGTATACATCTACTAATAATTGTTTAAGTGTGGATGAGAAAATTAAAACGGTTGGCATTTCTATGGTCTCTAAATGTAATTATTACTCTGTAAGCTATCTTGAAGATCTTAATCACATTCTTTGTACGGGTGATTTTACTAGACAAATATGGCATTTGGCAGCGGTTCATTTAGGTGTGCATGGGTCTTTTCCGCACCTGGCAGGAGCAAGTTAATTTTTGGTTTTGTTGTGCTGGACACTCCTCTCACATTCAGACTGTTTTTGGTCTCCTCCCGTCTATTGTTTCTTGGAAGCTATGGGATAGACGTTGCAAAGCGCCCGGTATGAGGGTAAGGTTGATACGGTTAAGTCGGTTTGATATGTTATTAAATTTTGGACCCGTCGTGTTATTTAAGTGTCTATAAAATCTTTGAGGTTCCCTAAGCAGGATGTTGTTATTTTAAAGAGGTTGGACATTCCGATTTTAACTCTTAAAGCTAAAAAGGTTACTCTAGTGAAATGGACTCGGCCTTAGCGGGATTGGGTGAAACTTAATACTGATGGCAGTAGTTTGGGTAATCCAAGTCCAACTGGTGCTGGGGGTGTTATTCAGGATGCTAGTGGTAAGTTGCGTATGTCTTACTCTGTGTTCTTAAGCCAAGGCTCTAATAATTTTGCCGAAATGAGAAGTTTACTGGAAGGAGTTAGGAGGTTCTGTCGGCTTGGCTTTTATCGAGTTCGTATTGAGAAAGACTCTCAACTTCTAGTCAACTGGATTACTAGGGGTATTTGTAATATTTGGTATCTTGAGAATTTTTGGGATGAGATCCAAGCTTGTCTTCTTTGCATGAACTATAAAATTACTCATATCTATTACGAAAGTAATGTTATGGCTGATTTTTTTGCTAAGCAGGATGTTGAGGGTTTAAATATGGAATGGATTGATGATAGAGATACTTTATCTAGTTAGTTAAGAGGCTTTCTTCTCATGGACATAATTTGATTTCCTTATTTGAGGTTATCAAACTTGGTTTTTGTTTCTCGTCTCTTTATTATTTTCTTATACATAAATGCTACTTACAACCAGCTGGGGAAATCCCCTCGTAACCGGGCCCACTTTTTATAAAAAAAAATTATTGTTTCTACTTCTCTCAGAGCTAGGCTCGTCTTTCCCTCCGACCAAAAAAAAAAAAAAAAACTAAATAGAATTTTCTCTTCCCGATTCCTCGTTCTCAGTTAAACCTACACTGAGACGCGGCACTAACATTAATTAGCATTTTTCCCCCAAAGTTCTTTGAATTTTAGTAGTAAATTGTACACATGAATTTTCAACTTTGATCTCGATTTGATGCGTTTCTCCAGCCCTTCTCACGCCAAAACCTCACAATCCTCTCGGTCTACAGTAGTGATTGTGGTGGCAGTGCAGTTCTTCCCATTCGGAGGAACACACTGTTCAAAGTTTCAATGGCAGCTCCTCAGAATCTGATGGGCGACAACGGGCAGCTGTCGAGAGACAAAGAGAACGGCCTCGGAGAGGACGATTCGCCCACCGACAAGAAGCCTAAATCGGAGAGATTCACCTTGTCTCGCTGGGAGTTAGTCGCTGCCATCAGCATCTTCATCATCTTTTCCACCGGACTCTTCTGCATCTACTTGACCATGCCCGCTACAAACTACGGCAAACTAAATACTTTTGTTTATAACATAATAACTAATTATGTCGGAGAGCCCTGGAACTTCCATGGAAGCCTCTGCTTTAGCTGCAACCTCTCATAGTTCGTCATTCTATTACTTCCACTGCACCTTCTCCAGGCTCTGTTGTCGCTGTTTCTATTACTTCTACACTTTTCCTTAGGAGCGGAAGCATGAAAAAGAAAGAGAATGGAGAACTAAGAACCCATTCGATTTGGCGTCGTTTTATTTTTCCTTCACTTTCCATCGTTCCACCCTTTCTTATTCGATGTGGCTTACGGGAGGAGCTAATGTGCGACTTAGGGCAAAACTCCACCACTCACCGAGAGCGAAGGAGCCGCAACAGGGTTGGGTGCGGTGGACGATGGTGCTCGCGACGGTGGAGCACTGAGAGGGGGGAGAGAGAGAGAGAGAGCACTGTGTGAAGGAGAGAGACAGAGAGCTCCATCATCGCCCGTAACCACCAAACCTCACTAAAGAAAGACCAACGCAGTGCGTGAAGGAGAGAGAGTGAAGAAGAAAAAAAGGAACGATGACGTTCCAATAATGCCACGTGGGAGACGATGCCACAGGGGTTCCCCTGCGCGGTTGTAAGTAGCATTTCTGTTTCTTATATGTGTGATTTCTTGTAGATTGGTTTCTTATGATTGTTCTTTCTATTTGGTTTGTAATTTTTTAGCCTTCTTAGTTTGTGGTTGAGTCTTTTGGGTTTTGATAACTGAGTTTTGATCTTTATGCTTATTTGTAACCCTCAAGTGTCTGGTTATAATCACGATTTTCCTCCGTTAAAAGTGAGGGCTATTAATAAAATTGGGGTATTGTTTAAAAAAAAAAAAAAGATCTATACATTACTCACTCATTTTCAAGCATCACAAACACCTAGCTTTAACATTATCAGAGGTTAACACAACAGGAAAGCATAAATAAGCCAAACACTTTGAAATGGACAATTAGATTTGCCTAATTAACTCGACGACAGTTCTTCCTAACTTCACCCTTGAAACCAGTGAGAGGGCTGATGTTTCCCATTTTAATCATGGAGTTAGCAAACTGGTTGAAGAACAGGCCCTCATCCTCTGCATATCTCTTCACCAATTCCATGGTGGTCGTAGGACTTCCAGTGAAAAGCACTTGATCCGAAGTGAGGAGCCCTTTTCCCCACAGGATGAGTTTGAAATATGTGTTGTCAAATCTTGCTGGGGAGGCAAAGTCCAGGGGAGAGATGTTATTGTCACCACCGGACCTAGGACAAACTGATTTCAGACCATAGTAGTAGGTTTTGTCCAGAGACGCATCCGGTTGGTTGTTTCCATTTTGGTTGTACAGCCTCTGCTTGAATGTCGTACACCTTGCAACGCCAATTGTATGCCCCCCTGCAATTTGGGAAGATTATGTCTTAGGATGAACAGTTGTATTTGACTCGTGGGTAACAAAACTCCTCAATAAAACCAAGTTTACCTGAGAGTGCAACGAGGTCAACTTCATTAAGCCCTTGACGCTTGAAAAGTGTTAAAAGGTTTTGGAGAGTAGAGTTTGGTGGGGGAATGTTATTGTTCGAGGTGCTTAAGCTTGCTGTCTTCGAGTCCCTCCTTCCCAATGGGAGCTGCCAATTCGGTCCGCCGCTCTGTTTCAACATACCCAACAAACTCATAATTTTAAAAGTGCAAAGAAGTATGCCCATTATATTTTTAGTCTCAGTTCAAAGTTCAGATTTGGCTTACTAATACAGTGGAGCCACGAGCAGCAAGGGCGAGAATATCTGCACACGAGACGGTCTGAGGACATGATTCTTCCAACTTGACCTTGATCTCATCAATGACTTCAAAACCTCTAATAGAATTCCTGTTTGGCAAAGATTTCTTTTCACTGACCACTGTGGAACTATCATCCAACAAAACAGATGCGTCACAACCCTGTAAAAGAAGTGTAAAGTGAGATGGTTGGTTGGATTGTCATTGAAAAAGGGAAAAAAAATCAACTTTCATTCTTGTACTTCAAACTGTTTGAAACTAATTCTAGAACCTGAACAAAGCAATCGTGGAAATGAAGCCTAAGCAAAGAAGCAGCCATCCTGGGCTCCTTGGCAATGGCGTTCTCTAACACAGACATGACAATGTCATTGGCTTGGGGGCATGAGAACTGATAGAATTCAGGGAACAATCCGAAAGACCCAAAACCATTTCCACCCCAGCCAACATTGAAGCCAGGGTGAGCTACAGAGAGGGTGGCTGAGAGGAAAGCTATTACCAAGAGACGAAGAGTAACTTTGAAGAATTCCATTGATGACTAGTAGTATAGCTGCAGCAGGTTTGACAGAATGTGTGGCATTGGCTTGCATATATATATAGAGCTCAAGGGATTAAATCAACCACTCTCGTTACCAAATCTTCTCACCTAATATGTAAAGAGAGATGACTAGGTCTACTTTCTGGCACAAGAGTGGCGTGTGTATGAAACAGAAAATGGATTTGGTTTTGACATTGTTTCCGGTGTTACCTGCTCCAAGTACGAACTTGGATACATCTGCCTTCTGCATTATTATATCCATTGTGAAATATTCTCTTATCTACCTCCATAATTTAAACGAA
>QEOT01009379.1:102724-126942 GCA_003123785.1 Pterocarya stenoptera
GGGGGGGGGGGGGGAGTTTAATAATGTTAATATTTTTTTATTTTTCTGAATTTAAATAAAGTGGCTAAGTTGAGATTTTAATACCTCGTAACAGATAATGATTGGTTGACATGTGACAATCTCGCCATTTATACATCTAACAGGAGTGTGGTCGAGAGAGCAAACTAGAACAAATCTCAAATCCTAGGGTTCGAATACTAAATTGAAAACTCATGGAGTTTTTTTGCAAACGCGTAAAATCTTGAACTGGTTTTGCATCTCATCCTAATTATATTTATATAAGTGAAACGCCACCGTTTTTTTAACTAATAGGTACGGTACAACAACACACATACTCATGCATTGGATTTATCTTATTAAGAATTGAATAGATAAACGCTCAATTTGATGCCATTCAAAAATGGCTCTGGTTTGTTGACGACATGAATAAATAATTATATCTGAACAAAACCCACCATTTATTGCTTCTTATTCAAGAGCAGTTTCCAATTCATTCATCGAATAGCATAAGATTGGAACAGACAGACAGATAAGGACTTATGGTTCTATTGTCGACACTATTTAAGTACTGCTTTACTCTTACCAACATCTTATGTTTATATAGATTATAAAATACGATTTTGTGTACTTTTTTTGTCCCAAACATTTTATAATTTGAAAATAAATAAATACAATACGTGAATTTCGCAATATTTAGAGCTCATTAATAGTATTTAATACAACGGAATCATCCATATATATTGTGAACAATAAGAGAAAAAGTACAACAAAACGAAATCAATCACACAATATTTATGTGATTCGGCAATATGCCTATGTCCATAGAATTGCAAAGAATTTTATTTTCTTGAAAGTGGAATACACAATATAGCAATATAATGTGTAGCCGTATGGAATAGTACAATATATATGGTAAAACCCAAATTAGGGTTATTAGCACGCCAACCCTTATTAAAGGTCTACATTCTATAATTCAAGTCTCATTGAAAATCTATCAAAAAATCGTGATAAATTCTTGTTCAATCGAATCATCAAATTGAGTTGCCACAAAAAGAAAACAGGCTCCACAGAAACAAGCCCAACGATATCCTTTTGAAAACTTCTGTCTCCAAACTACAAAAAGTGTTTTAAGTAAATTAAATAAAGAAAGAAAATTGTAAAGAACCCCCGTCCTCTTTTCTTAGCCTTGCTCGAATTGCAAGCAAACAGGCTATCTTCTAATTTAAGCAGCATTTCCGCTCCTTTAACATGTATAACGTGTTATCCAAGACAAAACAAAACAAAAACACTAGGGCAATCAATTGTGCTGTGTTGGCCTCGGTCATTCAGATTTGGATCAATTTTGAGTTAATCCGAACCCAACATAAATAACTAAACGGGTCAAACACCTCATTCCGAACCCAACAAAATTATTTTATTGGTTGATGGGTTGACCCGACACAACCTATTTGACCCATTTATATATTCCAAATCTCAGGTTGGGTCAACCCGACATGTCTTGTTTGGCCCGTTAGCTCCAACTTTGCACGATTTAATGGATTGCATTTGCAATAAAACTGCCAGGTTTAACTGCATTGCTTGCATAGAGAGCAAATCCAATTCGAGTCACACAAATCACAAGACAGCTAATAAATTGGTCAATTATTGTACAACAAACATTTGGTTGATAGAAATGATAAATCAATGTCAAACTTGGGAATAGTTTTACAAGATTACTTATTCAACAAAATGCACAAAAATATCTATGCTTCTGATCTATACAAATATGCCTACAGCTCCCAACAGTCTTATTGTTCTATTCCAAATGTGTAATATCGTACCCATATCTACACGTATATTTGTAATTCTAGTTTTTGTATCTTCAAACAATACGCAAGTAGGATGAACAATGCCAGAGTAACATCACAGGGCATTCTATTTCTGAAGAAGAGTGATTTTAGCCAATAAAGCAATAGGAAATCCTTTGTTTCAGACTACAAAATCATAAACCATGTGGGAATTGTGAAACCTGTGATGTTGCTTCCCCGGATCCGGGCACTGAATATCTAATGAGTCAGGCTCTGCAGAAGAAGTTATTGTGTCATTACCTCTTAAATCAGTGCCACCAGAAATGGGAAATCCATCACGTTCACAATGCCGTAATTCCAATGCAAGTGAAACCTGGCTGCCATCTATAAAACTACCCAATTCTAACATATCAAACGTGGCAGCAGAAACCATAAGACTCCCACCACCAACTTGGCGGTGTGGGATTGTCTCATCTGGATAAAGGCTATGGTCATCCACATTAGGTCTTTGGTCACCCAACACTCTTATTGTTCCTGACCCTGAAATATTGTCTCTGTAAGCACTACTACCAAATCCAGGTCTGGTCGTTTTCCCATTAACATTTGATTCATGGGCTTGCCCGGGAGGGATACCATCATCAGTTGTGGGTATCATACTGTCTTGCAACTCTTCTCTCCTTTCCTCAAACTCCCCTGAATGATCCCTAGGTGCTTTCGATGCATTCTCTGGTGAAGATTGGGAGTTCAACTCTGATTCCCCAAACTCTTCTTTGTAAATCTCCTCAACCATGGGCTTCCAAAGACGGACCCGTGCATTAATAAACCAGTTTGCAACCTGAACGGTACACAAGATTAATGATGATGCCACATGAGCAAAAGAATGGCTTGTATGAGTTTCTGATAATTTTTTAGCAAAATTAAGGCACTCATTAATGAGGAGAATTTATAGGCTAGAGAATATCAAAAGGCCCCAACATGAACTGTAGGTGAGGAACAACGTTTAGCTGTTCAACATATTGACTCATTTGGGTCCCGGTACCAACAATGCATATTGAGAAGCCACTTTAGAATCATCTTACCTGATTTCGGGTCAATCCCGTTTCCTTTGCGAGCATAATTTTCTCTGAGTCCTTTGGGTAACTGGTGAAATAAGGAACGAATTAGTAAATTAGAAGTTCTCAGTAGAATAGCAAGTACAATCGAGAATTGTGGAAATTACAGGTTGAGGGGCATACGGATGAAGGAAGTGCTCAAATAACCAGGCACGGAGAATTGAAACGGCAGTCTCAGGAAGCCCTCTTTGAGGCCTCCAAGCATGTCGCATCACACCGAACTGTTGAAGAGTGCTATGTTGCTTGAGCTGCTGATCTACATAGCGGAGACGAGGTATCCCTCCTCCTTGACCATATGGTGAAGTATCTTGCTCCCCAAGGCTTCTCTGAGTAACTTGAATCTGGCTGGTGATTGCATCACGCAAACAGCGGAAGTGCCGGGAAATTGTTTGGAGTGCAAGAGCAGTGTATGGTTCAGCTGCCCCACACCCTGCTACCATGTCAAAGGATGACACCATAATTTGCATCTGATCGTAATATTGTTTGTATCTTCTATCAACCTACACAGGAGCAAAATTATTGCTGATCATAACGTTTTAATTACTGAAGAAGTAATTGAATAAATAAATAAATAATACCATTTCCCGCCGGCGAACCCAAAAAGAGGTAGAAACATATTATAAAAGAGAAGTCATGTTCATTAACAACAAATTCGACCTAAAATCATCCATACCATTCACAACCCTTATTTACGCCTCAACACAAGCCACAGTTTGAAGCACTAACCTCCACTTCCTTCAGAACTTTTTCAACATGCTCTCATTTTTTTATCTTGAACTTTCAAAGTCTCCAACTAAAAAACCTGAATTTGGCACTCTAAATTGATAACAGCATTCTCTCAACTAACCAATGCGATCCCTACTTTAGGAGCACAAGTGCTACCAGTGACTGTATCATGCATACAGCCGAATTGTCAGGAAATTATTGTGTGCGTACGTAGAAAGTGTGAGGGAAGATATGTCATGGTCCGAAGGATCTTCTACATGGATAAATAGAGAAGCAATTCAAACTATATATACAAATTAAAAATAAATGGAACATGATGTGTAACTAGAAAAAAGTAAGAATGTAGTAGGAGTACCTCGTCCAACATGGACAAAAGTTTTTTCTTCTTATTCTGCAAATCCTCTCGTTGTGCAGGTGAAAGCTCGCAAAAGGAGTTGGTAGTTGAGTCACCAGGGTCTGAAGACATCTGCACAGATTGAGAATTTGATCTCCCATCCTTCTCTTTTGAGCCATCCAAACCAATGCCAGGGATGTTTTGATGTTTGTTCAATCTATGTTGCTTCAAAGCATTCCAGAGATTAGCCACTTCATCAAGCAATTGTTGTGCTGCCTTGAGATACTTTGAGTTTAACAATGTGTTTGCAAAACCTAATGGTTCATAAAGATATCGATTAGATAGCACCTCTTTGGAGTCACCAAGGAATGAGGATTGCACAATGTCTCTGTTCTGGTATGATTCTGGTTGGCTCCAGAAAAACTAGAGAGCAAACATTCTGCAATTATCAACTCCTCAAATTGGTTGTTCTCATCACCTTTACAAGATAGTTCTCATTTTCTTGAGAATGGGGGACTAGTACTCAAGAATGAAGACAAACCTGGGTTTGGATACTGGCCATTGAGTGAAGCTACAGATGCAGATGGCATTCCTGAACCAAGGCTAAGAGCTAATCCCTGACACTGAATATTTTGTTCACCATCTGGAAATCCCAGCTGTATCCTCGGAGTCAGGATCACCTGAGAATCTCCAGTAACAGAGTTTCCAAGGGGAACAGGAGATAGAGTACTCACAGACAAGATGTCTGAGTAGGACGCAGAAGAAGCTTGGTTCAGATACATCATTATGTTGCCAGGATGGAAAGGCGGTTCAGAATATGAAGCAAATTTCTGATCCCCTGGATATGGAGTCAGCGAGACATCTCTTTGATTGCTTGGACACGGGAAATAGGTAGCCATATTTTGCTTCTTTCGATTCAGAAAATTTCAGCTGAGTATCCTGAGATGAAAGAGAAAACATTATCAGTGCCCTTTGCAACTAAATCATAAGAATGAGACGAGGATGCCCAACTTGGGCAACCAACAAGTTTTTAACAGGAAAAAGGAAAATCCCTTCCGGCTCTTGAGAAAAACTACAAAATCCCAGTATGGAGTCCTGTGTTCGAACAAAATAATTGCCTAACACTTTCAAACTTCTTAAGGCATAAACACTGTAGTAGTTCATGCTGTTGAGACAACCTCAAACAACTCTCAGATAAGCATGCAAGAGTCCGATATGCTCTCCATCAAACACACCAAGGAAGCCACGTTTATCAAACTCTAATACATGCCATGTCAGAACAAAGGCATAGATGAATCATTAAATTTATGGCTATTATCAGGAAAATAAGGGAAAACCCAACAGTGAGGGAGGGAATCCTAAATTATAGAGAAACAACAATGATCCCCAAACCAGAAATTTGAATGACACACTGTATAATTAATACCCAAGCTCCCAAATATCATCATAAGGTGGCTAAAGAAAATAACGTCGGAGGAACAAACAATCTAGGTGCTTTAAATTTGTTAGTTCAGAAGGAACTTCAAATTATAGTTCTTTGTAAGTTGCGATCATCATCCCTCAACCCAAAGTATTTTCTCAGGAAAACGTTCACTATGAAGTTATGAACATCATTGCTTTGTTTATGTCATAACCAAACTACATTGAATGAAAAAAAAATATCAAGCAATCAAAAGCACGACACCATGATACTAAAAATATCTACACTCCAGGTACAAAGAAACCAGAATTACCCGATAACAAAAGTTTATCCAGAAAAATAATAACCGATCTAGTGAAGAGATTCCTAGAATAACTCTTTTTGTCTGATGAACACCTCGGCTATCTCATGTATTCACACCTCAATACCAAAAATTAGAAACAACATAAAGAACCAAACATATATAAGCGCAGCGTAACTACAGCCGGAGTTCATACCCATGGATACAGACAGCCGTGAACAAGAAGACATAAATCTTGTAAAAGCCCATAACCCAACACCAACAGTTAAGCCAGGAGAACCCAAAATCCAAAGCACCAAGAAGCACAGTTCTGAATATAAACACCTATAAAACGCTTCCATGACTTCTTAAACTTAAAAGATCGTCATCATAAACATGATCATGTATTCATGCATCAGATTGTGCCACAAATAGCAATGAGTAATCATCGAAAACAGGGAAAAGGTAACCAAAAGAAGCATTGGGCTTAAAAAAGGGAAACAATTACCAGAAAAGCATAGGAATTATGAGTCTTTAGTGGGAAGCAAAAATATTTTGGAAGCCTCTGAAGCCAAAACTATAAGCGCAAGTGGGTTGCGACAATCTTCCCCAAGCGGAGACAAATGCCAATCCGAAGAGATATATTCTAAACAAAGGCCGCCCTCCTTATCATTGGAACAACGGCACCAACTCAATAAAATGCGTATCATATGTTAAACAAACATATAATACTTGAACGAACCACCATATTTTAATCAGGATTTGTGTTTAAAAAACTGTTCTTATATCATTGTCAATCGTTCTGAGTTTCGTTTCTCACGTGTGACAAACACTGGGACGGCAAAAACACGCCAGAAAGTTGGAATGGCGGTGGTGGTTGTTTGCTTGGAGGGTTGAATCCCTAACCACCAGTTGGTGGACCTATAACCCTGCCTTAAACCTGCTTTTAACGCAAAATGATACTCTCTCTCTCTCTCTCTCTCTCTGATCTCTGTTTTTTACTAAAAAAACCTAATAAGCGCTAAGCTTGTCTTCATAAGTAATTTCTGAAAAATGCAATACAGTTTACGTTCACCGAAGAAATGCTGTTTTGTAACACAACATGTTTTTTTCTTTTTAATGTGTTCTCTTTTTTCAAAATTTAAAAGATAAAATATATATATTTTTTAGACATGCACACCAAACAGTGCAAACATCCCCCCACCCCCCAAGCTAGGTTGGTCAACTTTAAACAGTGTTTTTTTAATTATTAATATTATTATTCTATATATGGTAGCTTTGTATATATGCGGATGTTAACCTGTGCATAAGCTAGCAGTAGATGAGAGCGGCCAAATCAAATCACGGGTAGGCTAGCGCGGCATACATGCTTCAGGGCTTGCAACTAATTTAAAACTCGTTTGTCTTTGGCATATGAATGGATATAAAATGAATTGAGATTAAAATTAAAAAGTTGAATAAAATATTGTTAGAATATATTTTTTTAATATTATTTTTATTTTAAAATTTGAATAATTTATTTTATTTTGTATTGAAATTTAGAAAATTTGTAACGATGAGATAAGATGTTTCTTGAAAGCCGGAAACTCATGGCACATTCTCGTCTAAAAGTGCATGGGAACTCATTTGCATCAAGGGAGCAGAACAACCAGGTATGAACTGGATTTGGCATCCATTGTTACCCAAAAAGATCTCCATATGTATGTGGAAAGCCAAGGTGTGTGCTCTAGCAGTAGATTCTCAAGTCCAAATGTTGGGCATTCCACTGGCTTCAAGATGCGATTATTGTGTAACAGGGGAAGAAGAGTAGCTGGATCACGTGCTATGGGCAGGAACTATTGCGAACTAGGTGTGGACTTTGGCCTCAACAGCACTTGGTGTTCCTATGTTGGCGGGATCTACATGGTGGGTGACAGTAAGGCTGTGGTTTTGTTACGCAAAAAAAACAAGTCAATGTGGCAGCTTAATTGGCATGATTCCTTCTCTCATCATCTGGCGTTTATGGTTAAGGAGATGCAAAACTCGAATGGATGGAGTGCAAGAATCGGCTATGGGAGTGTGGGTAGCGGTAAAGGTATGGCTACGTAAAATTTATTCTCTAATGGTCCAAAAATGATCCATTTCCTTTACAAATGAGGCCATTCTTAAAGCACTTGAGGTGCCTTTTATTGATCACACAAAAATATGTTAGAGGATTATTTATTGGAATAAATCTATACAGGGTTGGATCAAGCTAAATGTGGATGGAGTTGTCGAGGTAATCTGGATAATTGCAGAGGTGGGGGAATTTTACGGGACCATGAAGGGAATTTTATAAGTGCCTTCTCTACTCATTTTGGGCATGGTACTAACAAGGAAGCGGAACTACGAGCCTTGATTATGGGGGTTGGAGTTTGCAAAGAGATGTGATTCTCACAGGTTATGATTGAATGTGACTCTAGTCTTGTAGTTAATTGGTTAAAAAACCAAAGGTGCACAGTTTAGTATTTATGAGATTTTTTGGATGAATTGATGCTTGCTTTACATTATATTCAATTTTCCATTATGCACCAATTCAGAGAAGGGAATAATTCAACGGATTTTCTTGCATTTATGAGAGAGGAGGGTCTTAATCGACTATTTAATTCTATTGATTCTTTACCATGAAAAATAAAAGGCATGTTGCACTTAGACAAAATTGGTCTTCCAAACATTAGAATTTAATTCAGATTAAGGATATAGGCATGTTTAGATTGGGCTAGTGGTTTTTTAATGTATAGGAAGTTTGCTTTCTGGTTTTGGTTTTTTGCTTATTTTTGGTTGTTTTGTGTTTGGGTGGTTTTCTTATTTTCTTATTTGTACACTCACAGATGCTTGATTTGTAACCACGGTTTTCCTCCGTCACAAGTGAGGGTTGCTTAATAAACTTGGGACGAAATCATTATGAGAGTGACTACTGGCTCTTTAAAAAAAAAAAAAAAACCCTCTTCAACGCTACGTCGGTTTTACCTTTCTTTTGCTCTTCAAGATCTCACTTGTTCGGATGTTCCCCTATGCAAACTTTCTTAGCTCGTGGCGGTGATTCTAGCGAAGATTTAGGTATACTTGAATACAATTTGGTGAAGCTGCTCAACATAAAAGGAACCCTTTTAAAATAAAAATAAAAATAGTAATTATATTTGTAAGTATACATCCTCCACATCGCCTACTTGATAAAATTTAATTTATAAGTAAAAATTTATAATTAAATTATCTTATCACTTTAACAGCCATGTCATAAATTGGATATCAGTAAAATATAAAAATGTATTTTCCACTTAAAATGGTTATATTACTCTGACGTTGGCCTGTTTGGGGCTTAAGATAAGACACAAAATTCTCATCTAATCTCATCTCATTTTATTCCCAAACATAATTCAAATATAAAAATTTTAAACTAATCATTATAACTTTTTCAAATTTTCAAATAAAAAATAATTTCAACTTTTTCAAATTTTCAAATAAAAATGATATTATAAAACTATATTCTTACAATATTTTAATTTTATAATATTTTTTATTCAATTTTTTCTCTCTACTTTTTCAAAATCTAAAAAATACTCAACTCAAGCTATCTCACTACTATTCATAAACTATCTTATCATTATTCATAAAATTCTCATATCATCTCACTCCACAAACCAACCCTAGACTTTTGAGTGAACATGCGTATATGCTTGCTTGCATGGCATTCAATGTGATCAATTTGTTAGTTTTTTTTTAATCTTTTTGCAATCACGTAGTAATATTTTCAACAACATTGAAAGAAAGAGATAAGGAGGTAAGATTCCCTAACAAATTTTCAGACAAACTTAGGTGTCGTTTGGATAGTGAGTTAAAATAAGATGAATTTATCACACATCTATAATAATGACAGTAGGGGCTAAAGTCATAGTGGGCTAGGGTTGGGTATTATGAGTTTAATACTTGGGCTTAGCACGTGGGTTAAGTGTTGACATGTGGCCATCTCTTTCATTTGCAATGTTCTTGTTGATTGGGCTATGGCCCACTTCTACTTTAATAGATATGTTAGGTTTATGCCATTTTACTTTTGTTTTAGGTGTTGGCCCTTAGCCCATAAGTTAGTTAGGGGTCTGTTATTACATGTAGTGAACGTTCCTCTTGTGAGAATAAGTAGAATCTGAATACAATTTTATTTTACCTTTTTTATCCTCTTCTTCTACTCTGTTAGAGGTTGCTCCTTCCGAAATGAGTCATTTCTTAGTACATTTTTATTAAGCATCACTTGTGTACAACGTGGTATCAGAGACCCCAATCTATGTGCTACTATGGAAGAAATTTTTTTATCATTTGACAAAATTAGAGTTGTAAATGAACCAATTTGTTTGATAGCCCACTTAATACTCTTTTGGTTAAACTTGAATCAAACTCGACTCATGTGATGTCAATGGGCCGGAGTGGGTTCAGTTCCAAACTATTCAGCAACTTACCTCCCCGTGAAGGCTAATAGGTGGGTAGGCTGCCCAACCTCCCTCACGTGGGAGAGTGAGTCCAACCTCTTGGTTGCCCGACAACTTACCCCGCCCCTTTTTCAGCCGTTTGGCAAACTATCTCATCGAGGGACTAAGGGGCAGGCTTATCTTGAGGCATTCAGACCCCTATTCTGGTGGAAAGAGGATTTAGTCCTTCGACTCCCTGACATCACTCCTGGGACGCCATCTCAAAAAATGAAATGCCAAATGACCAATGCCTCGGACTCCTCGTCGAGCTCCTCCTCCACTAAATGAAACGCCAAGCAAGTAACGCCTCACATTTTCAGCAAAACAACCCAAGTTTGTAAATTTCACAATCGTAGTTGAAAGATGAGTTATATTAAATTGTTTATTTTTTTTTAGCATTATAGTAAACACCTCCTACTTGCCTCACGGCAAAGAGTGAGATAATTCCTTAGCTACGTGGCGATTCATCCCCCTGGGGAGATCAAAGATGAGAATTTAGCCTAAGGCATCCTAGCCTTTCTCCCTGCAGAGTATGAGCCCAGTCCCTCCACCACTCGGCATTTAACTCCCGAGGAGCCCCACTCCCCAATTCGACGACAGTAGATTGAGATTGTATGATTATGATAAAGAATAAATTATGCTTACAGTTGTTCATAATACAAGTGACATCACCCCTCACCCGATACACTCCCCAGAGCACACAAATGAAAAGCTAAAAGCGAAGATGAAAAAGAATCCAAGAAGAGAGAAAAATATGTATGAAGAATTCCATTAATATTATTACAAAGTACAAACGAAGAAATATAGAAACACATTACAATAGGGCATTCAGTTGGCAGGATCGCCATTGGCGGGGGTGTCTGAGAGAGCGCTCGAGATTAACTTATTCTCTATCGAGGCACCTCGCTTCAAGGCCACCGGGTTCAGAGGGAGGTCTTGCACTTCCAATGCCCTCAAATTGCTCCAAGGATTCAGGAGCCCATAGTTCTAGGCATCATCGAGGACCAAATGAACATGTGACAACTCCTCACGCAGCTAGGGAAGGATGATTTGGCTCCATCAAGGCAGAGCGTAGGTCCTCGGATAGTAGCCTCATGGGTGACTATCACACAGTCGGTCTTAACAAGCCAGGTCTCCAACCCTGCAGCCCGACTCTTCTTGCTAGACTCCTCAGCATGGGCCAAAGTGTTCTCGGTCTCCAAGTCCTTCATTCTCTGGGACTTGGCATTGAGAGAGTTCTCATTTTCCTACATATACTTGGAGGCCTCCTTGAGCCTCTTTATAACCATTTGTATGACTAAGCATGTGAATTATGTTGTTTAACCAACTTCAAGTTATCAGCTCGCAGCCAATCCAGCTTTTCTTTCAATTCTTGGAGGTTGTCCCTCACCTCCTTAGTAAACACCGCTTCAAGATGGTGCGAACCGGCCTCCTCCCGGGATCTCGCCAAGTCAGACTTAAGTTGGGTCTTGCGATGACGAAGCTGGAGTATCCTATCCTGCCTCAGCCGCAGGCTAAACTGCACCTTGATGAGGGTTTCCTCTAACTCCTCTTTTTATCTCCCTCTCTTCCTTGGCCCGATGCAAAGTCAATCGCGGCAAAGATTGGAGCGCCCGTTTCTCGACTTCCAACCCCTCCCGGTAGTCCACAATGAAGGTCGTCAACAGCTCTACGGCCCGCCATGAAAGTTTTAAGTTAGTGTCAAAGGAAAATACACCAAGAGAATTTAAAAGGAAGTGTAACGAGTTGATAGATGACCCTGGAGAAGAACCCCCTGAGCTTCCTAACCACTTCTTGGGCAGGGTCAGAACGGGACCTGCCTACCACCTGCCTTGGAGCAGCATTCCCCCTCTCCTCAGAAGGGTTCTCAATCGCAATGCCATCACCCCCGATACCTCAGCACCCACCATGAACTCCTTTAGGGATGGACCTTTCCAACCTTTGCCCTTGCCTTCACCTTTCGGGCATGTTCAGGAATATTTTCAACCCTTGGGCTAGTAGAAATTGCTGAAGCCTCGCCAATAGCCGACGCACTTGTACCAAGGCCAAGGAGGGTTCCCTCGGTCTCTCATGCCGCTCTCATCCCCACCTTGGCACTAGCCCACGTTGACACCAAGACCGTGATGGTGTCAGTGAAGGACAAAGAAACACCAACGTCCACCAAAGTGGTTAAAACCTCATCACCCTAGCCAACTATGACCTTAACTCCAGTTTCCGCTAAGGCCAAGGCCGGGATGGTGTTAGTGGCAATGGAGACCCAGCATTGGCAACAACAGCTGAAGCTTCACTGACCTCCACTAACACCGCCGCGACCTCAGTCTCGGGTGCTTCCACCAAAACCCCCTCGGCCCATGACATGACCCTCACTATTTCTCTCATAGACACAACATTGTCCCTTTCATCACCCTCCAAACTGGGTTCATTCGAGACAACCTCGACTTCAAGGGAATAAGCAATGTGAGACTCTGTGATAGAAGCCTAGTCAAGAAAATCCTTGCCCTCGGCTGGACGCTCCTTAGATAAGGGTTAGGTAACCATCTCGAGGTTAATGTCAGGGGACAGGGGAACTATCCGGGACTTCTAAATAAGACTGTCCAAAAGGAACCTGTAAAGTCACAAGGAGAGCAAGTTCTCTTTGCCAAGAGCAATTTTACCATGTTTTGGACTCTTTTGGTTTATCTTATCAGTTTTGCAATCTGATTAAATTGTGTATTTTCACCCCTTGGTACTAGATTATGATGAATAACACCTCGTTGGGTTTCTTTAAAGCTGAACGAGGTCTGAGATAAGGGAACCCTCTTTCACCTTATTTATTTATTATTATGCAAGAGGTTTTGTCTCGTCTTCTAAAGGAAGCGTTTAAGCATGGTAAAATTGGTCAATTTACTCAGGCTAGAAGTACTCCTCTTATTTCTCATCTTATGTATGTTGATGACATTGTTATTTTTGCTAATGGTGGTAAGCAGTCTATGAAAGGTTTGATGGAGGTCTTAAATGTTTATGAGATTTGGACTGGTCAAGTTCTTAATAAAGAGAAAAGTGTGATTTTCTGCTCTAATAAAATTCCTGCTTCTAGAAAATCCTCTATTATCTGTACTACTGGTTTTTCCAATGGTTCCTTTCCTTTTAAATATTTGGGTATTCCTATTGTGGTTGGTAGGCTTAAAGTTTGTGATTTTGGTGAGCTGCTGGAGAAAGTTAATAAGAAAATTACAAGGTGGAAAATGAAATTACTCTCTGATGGTGGTCGGGTTATTCTTATGCCCCATGTTTTGTCTAGCATGGCCACTCATCTCTTTGTTGTTTTACAGGTCCCTCATGGAGTGCTTAAGGCTTTGAATAGGATTTTTAGTTCCTTTTTTTGGGGTGTTTCAAATGGTAAAGGTAAACGAAAGTGGGTGGCTTGGAAACATATTTGTACTCCTACGGAGAAATGTGGCTTGGGTATTCGTGATTTTGGGGATATTCAGAAGGTTTTGCACAAGAAATTTGCTTGGCGTCTCCTTCAGGGTCAATCTTTATGGACTGATTTTTTTAAAGGTAAGTATGTTCAAGGTAATCATTTATTTCTTCTGAATCCTAATAAGAGTACTCGGTTTTAGAAATCTATTGTTCATTGTATGTCAGAGGTTTTGAATAATTCCAAATAGATGGTTAGGGAGGGTAATATTTCTTTTTGGTATGATAATTTGGAGAATGGTGGTCCTATTAGTAATCATTACCAGGTTACTGAGGATCCTTTGTTGAAAATTAAAGAGTGCCGGATTGATATGGTTGGGATATTCCCCTTTTGGAGAGACTTGTGGGTTAGAGTAAAACTCTTGAATTATATCAGTTTTTGGCTAGGAGGAAGGATGGGCACGATGTTCTTGTTTGGCTAAAAGATAATAATGGTAAATTTGTTACTAAAAGTGCCTGAGATTATATTCACATTAGAGAGCTCCCTTTACCTTGGGCTCATTAGATTTGGTATACCAATCTTCTTAAGAATTCTAAGTGCAATTGTTGTATTATGGGCCATATGGAGGATTTAAACCATGTGTTGTGTACTAGTGATTTTGCTAGACAAATATGGTACCTGGCTATGATCCAGTTAGGTGTTCATATGGGTGTTTTTCAGACATGGAAGGAGCAAATTAATTTTTGGTTCCACCGTGCTGGTAACTCTTTTCAAGTGCGGATTATTTTTTGTCTTTTTTCATCTATTGTGTCTTGGAAGTTTTGGGATAGGCGCTGTAAGGTTTGGTTTGAGAAGAAGGTAGAGTCTATTCAGTCGGTTTGGCATGTGATTAAAATTTGGGTTCACAGGATTATTTCTTTTGTCATGAAAGTCTCTAGGATCTCTTCCCATGATGCTATGGTTTTACAGAGAATGGATATTCCGGTTTTAACTCCCAAAACTAGGCATGTCATGTGGTTCGGTGGATCCGACTTCCATAAGATTGGATGAAGCTGAATTTGGATGGTAGTAGTTTAGGGAATCCTAGGCCGGTGGGTGCTGGGGGGTGATTTGTGATAGTTCTTGTAGATTGCATGCTACTTATTATGCGATCTTGGGTGAGGGGTCTAATAATTTTGTTGAATTAAGAAACTTATTGTAAGGGGTTCGAAGATGTTGTCAGTTAGGTTTTGGTAGGGTTGAGATTGAGACAGATTCTAAATTACTTGTTAATTGGATTACCAAAGGACCTTGTCATATTTGGTACTTAGAGGACTTCTTGGAATAGTTACAGGGTCTCTTGGGCCGCGTGGAGTATCGCTTGAATCATGTTTTTCATGAGGGTAATGTCGTGGCGGATTTTTTAACCAAGCAAGGTGCTAAAGGTTTAAATATAGATTGGACCATTAATAGTGAGAATTTAGCTGGTCATCTTCAAGTCTTCTTCATATGGACATAATTGGTCCTTCCTACCTGAGGTTCAAGTAGGTTTACTTTAGTTAGTCCTTTTTGTTTTATTTGAGTTAACACTATTTGTTGGTGCTTTCCTTTTGCAGGTGCCTTTCGTTTTCCCCTGGCTTAGGCTTGTTAGATTTGTTTTGGTTTTGACTTATTTTGACACTTGATTTTGGGTTAGTTTATAGTGATTTATCTTGTAAGCTCCCAAGTGTTTTGATGTTACTGCAGTTTTCCTTCAACATAAATGAGGGCTTATTAATAAACTTGGGACGGGCCCTTGGAGGATCGACTCGAACTTGCAGAAGAGAATCAGAGCCGCTTGCCCCTTGTAGGGAAGGAGAATAAGGTGTGACGTGATGAGACAATACGGTCTCCTCTACCCTCTTTGACAATGGCTTTAGCTATTGAATGAGCACCACAACAGAAGTTTCCCCCGAAGGGAGGATAGACATTTCATCAAAGTCGCCTTTGGCAGGAGACTCCTAGGTTTCTTCCCATTTCCCTCTTCCGACAAGCTAGGGGAACGCCTATGGACCTAAGGAATGGTCTCTTGCATCGGTACGGTCCAGTCAGCAAAATGCATGTTGGCCGGAAGAGGCAAGTATCATTGAAGACTGTCCTCGTCCAACATGGCCTTAGAAAAAACAACGTTCAGATGGGCTTTTACCCAAGCACAAATAGTCTCGATCCGACTCACTTCCTCAAGATTCGTCGAGGGTCTGAAGCTATTGTCATCGCCCATGATCCCCCAGATGGCACGAACGAGGTAGTCATGTTAGTTGACTTGCCCGATCGAGAACTCCCACCCTTTGTCGAACAAGAAATGAAGCTTCGACTTCACCCTTTTACTTTGTTATATTAAGGCTCCAAATGAGCTAATATCTAAATGGACTGGAAACTGCATGTGTTGCCACTTTGTTTTAGAAGATTGTGGGTAAGGAAGAACTCGCGAGCAGTGAGATCAGGGTATTTGGAACCTGCCTCCTCTAGCGCTTGCCGCCAGATGACACAACATGACACCAGGATCCTCCGCACATTTGGGTGGAGTTGGGCAGGTACCAAATGCAGGTAGTCCAGCACATCACGAACTGGACGACAGAAAGGCAACCTAAGGCCGTAGGAAAACATGCTAGGCTACAAAGCTACCTTCGACGCGTACCCTTCGGAATCTATGATGCCTTCGTTGGGGGACGACACCTTAAACTCAACAATGCCAAGCACCTTGAAGTTTGACTTCAGTGACTCCAACTCACTAGGATTCACCACCGACAGCCACGAGAACCCGTCAAACCTTTGTGACTTAGTACTAACCTCATGAGGGTTTAGGCCCTCGGGAATCTGCAAGGAACCATAAGGCTTGGCAAGCTTAAGGCTTTTAGGAGTAGGGCGTGAAGGGGAGCCATGTGAATAGAAAGATGAAAGAAGGAAATGCAGGATACATGCATAGAGAAATTTGAAGAGAATGGAAGCAAGAACGAAGGACTCTGAGAAAGGAGGAGAGGGCAAAGTGGGTTCCAACGACGATGGTGTAGATTTAAAAAGACACCAATGACGGTTAGCATCCCAAAGTCGTTGGAATGCACATGCCCCATGAAGCTAGCAAGATGTGCACGAATCCTGCAACATGTATTGTACGATGCGATGTGGGGAGAAGGAGTCTTCTAACAACATCAATGCGACGTGGGAGAATAACCCAATCAAGTGCAAAATCCAACCGTCAGAAAACGTGCCAATAAAGTCAGGAGAGGAACTATCGCCTGACATCGTTAAATGATGAAAAAACCATACGGGCATAACCTAAAGCCCAGAACCTGACACGTAGTAGAGCTGGGAAGAGTAATAACCACCCATTTCTAAGGAAGAGGATCTTAACGATAGCAACTATGGGAGGGTTTTTCCCTCTTATTGGCCAGTATAACTGTAAGGGAGTTTTTCCCTCTTATTAGAATGTATAACTGTTCCTAATCCACAAATCATTCCTATTGACAGTCATAATTTCTTCGAATATGTTATTAAATTTATTAGAGACATGAGCAAAACTCATATTGGAGAAGAATAAGGTCCATGATTTTCTAGAATAATAAATATACGATATTTTAAACATACTTATAATTCTTTAAAAAATTAAGAACAACTATTAAAACATCAGTTCTGCTTTAAAGCGGTCCATCCGAAGCTTTGGACCTAACAGCCACCACTGATATTCAGCCATGTTAGCAATTTCACAGAAATTAATTACAATAGCCTTATCACACTGTAGTAAACTTCTCAGAAGCAGAAAATAAATCAAAGAGAAGCTTTGTCTCCGCCGAAAGCCCCCTTTAGTATTTCAAACTACCGATTTGCACCATCTTTGTCACTGTGCACCGCCGCAGGACACCAGTTCCATCGTGCATCAGTTCCGCCGCCACCAATCCTTCGTCCACTATTAATTTCGCACCATTAATCTTATGCCCTTTGTGCCATCAGATTCTCTTCGGACCCCTCACGACCAGAACGCCCCAGACCCTTTCTCCCCCCTAACGACCAGAACGCAAAATACAATTCTCATTGCCATGGTTTTCAAATCTCAATTCCAATCTCATAGTTTCTCAAAAACCTTTGATTATTTGCTCGGTTGAAAACACACATAAAAGAAAAAAAGATAGACAAGAAACTTGTACAAAATTTTCACTTTTCATGCACTTGTCAAATCAAACCCAGAAGATAATAACCCTGAACAAATCCAAGATCAAAATCAACTGGGTTTCGTGGGTGAGAATGGAGAGCAATGATTCCCCTAGGTTCCGTGGCAGAGAATGGGGAGAGAAGAAGAGAATGCGTGCGTGATACCCTGCTGTGGGGGCACATGATAATGGGACTGAGTTGGCTACGTGGAAGCCACCCATTCTGGGGAAAAAAAAAAGGTGAACCAGTTATACTTAACTCTTAAAAGATTGTCTAAAAAAGTTGTAAGATTGAAAAATGCGAAGTGGTTGCTACGTGGCTAAATCGCAAAGTTTGTGAATGTGGAGTTAGCGGTCCCACGTGCGAGTTCCAGCCTAGTTTATACGCAAATTTGAAGAAGAGCAGATGAGTCTAGATCGTCCGATTAAACTCCATATTTCCACGCAGCAGAGACTTCAATTCTTACTCTTGTCTCTGACTCTGTTTTGGAAGCCATGACCAGCTCTGCTGCTCCTTCACGGAAGGTCTGTCTCTTTCTTTCTGCTTTTATATGTGCATGTATGTTGTTGTACGTTTTTATGTTTATATATGCCCTAATTCGGCCAATCTTTTCGTAATTTCTCATTTGCTTGTAAATTTTTATATCGCACGCACATAGGCTCTAAGCAAGATCGCCTGCAATCGGCTTCAGAAAGAGCTTGTGGAGTGGCAGGTTAATCCTCCTGCAGGATTTAAGCACAAAGTTACTGATAATCTGCAAAGGTAATATATACTCAAGCCACTTTCCGATTCACCTTCTTCCTTCTTTGATTTTTTGAAGGTCTGAAAATTTGTTTTATCTTCTAACTACGGTTTTTTTTTCGCTTTATTTTCTGCTAAAGATGGGTGATCGAAGTCAACGGTGCTCCAGGGACTCTGTACGCAAATGAAACATACCAGCTTCAAGTTGATTTTCCCGAGCATTACCCTATGGAGGCACCGCAGGTCAGTTATCCACCACATTTTAATTCTCTCTCTTTGATCTTTTTTTTTCCCAAAGAATTCAGTAATTGGTACCGTGTAACTGTATTACGCTCAGCGGAGTGGATCTTTGTTTGTTAGAATTAAAATTTTAACCATCTTAGCTCACTTTCTTAGAAAGTAAAGTCAAACTCGATGATATTTTTTACCTATAAAGAAAAAAACTCGATGATTGTTTTCGAATTGTTCTCATATTGGGCGTTGTAATATATTAATTTTGGTTTTCCAGGTGATTTTTCTCTCACCAGCTCCTCTGCACCCCCACATTTATAGCAACGGCCATATCTGCTTAGGTAGGTACCATTGTAATTTTTTCTTTCTAATAGCCATCTTTACTAGCTGTTAAATGCCTTTGCACAGCTATGATTTTTTCACCTTATTAAGGTGCTATGCTGTTGATGAGTGTTATAATGAAATGTTTACCCAGAAATTTCAAGTATGGAATAATTCACAGTCTATCCAATTTGTGGTGCTTGCTAGTTGTCTCTGATATAGTTTCTCTCCATTTTTTGAGTATTGGATTAGTTCGACATGCAATTATTTGCAACCATACTACTGTACGTGTCATTTTATTTTTGTCATAGTTTGAGGAAATGCCATGTTATTTGGTATATCATGAAAAAAGAAAGCCATTTGCACCAAGCATATTGCACTTTCCCTTGCCCAGATGTTCGCCTTTCTATGTCAAGCAATGTTGACCTACCAAACCCTCAAGCCCCAAGGGCACCATATTCTAGCCTCTAGGAGCCCAAGTTCTTTGCAATCATTCTACCATATGGGTTCATTTTATTTTTATGTCATAGTTTGAGGAAATTTCATGTTACTTCGTTTTTTTTTTTTTTTATTTCAAGAAAACTTATGAGGAGGTATTTCTTTGGAAAATTGGGGATGCTGTCTACTTAGAATGTGAATCTATGCTGGTAGTTAAAGATATTCATTGGGTAGATGGACTTCATTTCTAAGATGATAGTGTGCTTGCACTATTAAGGTAGGAGGGACTCGGGAGTATGACGTTGGAGGAAACTACACTAGATATGCCCAGTGGAATATTTTTCTTTCTTGCCATGAAGTCTTTAACTCTCTCTTCTTTTTGTGCATATCCGAGTCGGTTCAACTCCCTCTTTCACTCTTTTTGCACTTAGTCTGCTTCAAGTGCTTACTTTTGTTCATGCCAGCTTAGCAAAGACTCTGTAATATAATATAAAACTGTAAACCCTCTCCCAATTATTACAACTTATTTTCTGGATGCGCAAGTCTTCATCTGCATGAATGTGGTTAGATGTGTTACTGTGTACTTCACCATTTTACACTATATGATTTTATTTCTTCAACTGGCTCCATATTTGTGAGCTGCTGTTAACAAATTGTTATTGTTTGAGGCAAAGGCAAGATGTGTGGTCTCAACACCTTCATTTTCCCTAGGGCTTTAATGCTTCTCCAGCTGTGATGACTGATTTGAAGACCAAACATAAGTGGCCATTAAGTACTAGGTAGATTAATTTATTGTTTACAGTATGGATTAAAAAATGAAGATTAGGACCACTGATAATGTGTGCAAATTTAAAATAAATAAATATATACATTACTAAACTCTATTAGTTATCTTTAAGTTTACAAGGCAAACGTGATGGACCCAACTCCTGCCAAAGTCATGAGGTGAAATGTGGAACACTTATGCTCCTGAAACCGGGAGGAATTGGCCCTATGTACTAGTAGGAAATCCTCGAGGTGTTCTCTTTCCAGCCTAGATGCTCTGGACCACATGCATATCCAACTTTGAGGTTGTGGCTGTTAGCTCTTGGAGTTTAACCTTCTACGCTTGGATATATGACAGCACTTCAATCTTATTGTTTAGTCATCTGATCTCTCTTGCTAAGCTGTGAAAGCTTATTGGCTCGAGCCATATTTTACTTTCCAAAACTTTGTTATTAATGTGAAGATGGCATAAATGATTGACGTGATAAAAGACCACAGTTACCTTAGTCCTTGGTTGACTTAAAAGAAAGGTTGTAGAAGTTACTTCGTTTAAATTTCCCACTGTATTCTTCGAGCAAGTATATGTGGTCAATCACATTACTAATTGACATCAAAATTATGTGTTATATTTCAGATATCCTCTATGATTCATGGTCTCCAGCCATGACTGTGAGTTCTATCTGTATCAGCATTCTATCGATGTTATCAAGTTCAACTCTCAAGGTTTGGTTCAATTGTTGAACTTTAAGTGTGTCCCCCCACCCACGCACAAACCCTCCGCCCTTTTCACCTCTTTCTCACTATTCATTCATTTTTTTTAATGTGCAGCAACGCCCAGCAGATAATGATCGGTATGTGAAAAACTGTAGAAATGGTAGATCTCCCAAGGAGACGAGATGGTGGTTCCACGATGATAAAGTTTAATGGTATTAAACGAGTATCTAATACCTATGTATAAAAACTGGGTTTTAGTAATTGATCAGGGATTATGTAGGAGGGACTGGCATGAGCCATGTACCCCTGCAAGCTGTGGGAACCCTAACATTTTTCACAGTTGTGTATGATTTATTACGTGCAAAGTAATGGATTTGAACGGGTTGCATTCAGTGAGATGGTATGTGCTTGCTTCTGAGCATATTTTATGTAATGGTAACTATACTTACAGAAGGAGAAGCATTAATTATCCATCCTTTTATAGATCAAATGATTCAAAAATGCCCTTGAAATGAACTTGCATTCCACTCAAACTAAGGAGCTGGATCGAAAATATCAAGAAAAAATAAGTCGTGTAATAAGAGTTTTTTTATTGGTATGTATCATCCTCACACCATACATCAATATGTGATTTGTTATTTTTATTATTTTATTTAAATATACATATATTATTGTGTAGTGTATGGGATGATAAGTAGAATTTTTCAAATTGAAATTCACTTTTTTTGTTTTTCCTAAGCAAATTGAGGTAACATGATATGTGAAGTTTGTTTTTTTGTGTTTTTTTTGTAAGAGATGATAGGTGAAGTTTTATTTACAATAAAGAAGCATTATAATTTAAAACGCATAGTCAAACAATGTCCTAAATTATGCACCTGAGATGCTAGGACGTCTGGTACCATAGGAGTTTAAAAATAAATAGAAACGGAGCGTTTTTAGAGGCCATGGATTCAATTCTTGGCCCAAACGAAAGGTAAACGCTGGTCCAGGTCCTTGTTTTTGGCCCAAAACTCAACACTCGGCGTTTCTTTCACTACCAACTCTACCATACAAAACAAACTGGAAGAAGCAAAATGTTAAGTCGCCGAGTTCCTTCGATGGCGGTTTCTTTCACTACAGCTCTATCTTCATTGCGATCTCGACCAGGGCTTTATCTCTTCCGTACTCAAACGGCGCCTACGTCTTTCAGACCACTCTCGCTTTTCAATAACAAAATCGGCGTCCTCGCCTTTTGTTCCAGCCCCCAATCTTTCCCACAAATCACCGATTCTTCCTCGTCAGTCCCCGAAGAATCATCCAAACGCGTAAGCCCACGCTTTGCCTTTTCATCTTCTTGTCCTTTTAAACAAATTTTTTCTTCTTCTTCCAGCAGGGCGTCCTTAAGCCTGGCTTATATCTAGTGGGAACACCTATTGGAAATCTGGAGGATATCACCTTACGGTACTTGCTTATATACACACAATCACAGAAACTGTTTGGCTATTTACTTGGCGGATTTTTATGTGCCTGTTTCGCGAATGCAGTGCTCTCCGGGTGTTAAGATCGGCTGCTGTGATACTTTCCGAGGACACGAGGCATTCGGGGAAGTTGCTTCACCATTACAATATCAAAACCCCCCTTGTGAGTATCTTACAAGCTTTAATCTATGCGTGTATTTGTAGAGATTATCTTCTTTTCCGTTCTTTCTCATTCTGTTCTTTAGAGTTTGATTTCAGCTGAGTTATCACAAATTCAATGAATCTCAAAGAGAACAGGCTGTGCTGAAGAGGCTGAAGCAGGGAGAAATCGTGGCTTTAATAAGCGATGCGGGGACACCTGGCATCAGCGATCCTGGTATGGAATTGGTGAGTTTGTTGGCCATTTTCTTTTTTGTGAGTTACTTTTGCTATTTTGTTCATGTACTCTACTTCTGAATGATCAGTCTAAAGAAACCCCGTTAAGTATAACCGATGCCTCCATCACGTGCTTACTGTGGTAAAATGTATCTTCAAACAGTTTTAGGTGGAAACAATCCATCAACTTTCAGCCTGAATTGAGCCAGATTAAATTTAGAATGTTGCTCAATCCATGGAAGTACTTTAGTGCCTAAATACGATACACTAGTTATTTAGTAATGAGTTTTTTGTGTATGTGTTCTGCGTGTTTGTGTTTAGCTAAACTTTGTATTCAGTGGAAGCAGAAGAAAATGTGACTTGAACTTGATGGTATGGTCTGGAAAAATTATGTACTTGATGATTACAAATATATGGTTGCTTCGTTTCAAAATTTATAAGGCGCTTGGAAGTATCTGAGTAATACGCATATTTTACTGTTTCTGGAGGTTTTAAAACATACTCGGGTTTTGGTTGGAAGTTTGCAGTTCTGTTTCCACTTGCTTTATCTCGAAATTAAAATTTAAATTTATCTGAAATCCTGGTGCAGGCTAAGTTATGTGTGGATGAAAATATTCCTGTTATTCCAATCCCTGGGCCTTCTGCTCTTGTAACTGCTCTTTCGGCCTCTGGTTTGGAAACTGATGAATTTACATTTGGTAATTTTCTTACTCATTACTGGGGGCTGTCATGCTTGTTGGTTCCAAATATTAGTAGGATTTATAAACCTTATAACATATATACTGCTGTAGTTGGGTTTCTTCCTAAACATGCTGGATTGAGAAGAGAGAGGCTGAAAGTTTCTGCAAATGAGATGACAACTCAAATATTTTATGTACCTCCACACAAGCTCCAGCAGTTTCTTGAAGAAACTTCTTTACATTTTGGTGGCACTAGGTAAATTCTTATTTACCTAAACCAATTTTTTGTATATCTCACATTGACTTAGAGTCGAAATCTGTCCAGTGTACTTGGTTACTCCTATTGATATATATATAATACTTATAAAAATAAAATAAAAATAACTTAAGAGTCAAAATCTCTTCATCCATTATAGTAGTCTCCATGAAGAAAAAAATATTAACCACTACGGAGTGAAAAATTCAGTGGCACCTGTTAAATTCTTTCTATTTTGTTGAGGTTGCTAACCTTTTCTTTAACTGTTTATTTGGCAATATGTGCTCGTTTCTCTCCCTCTCGGCTTTCTGTTGTTGGTAATATCTTGTTTGATCAGAATCAATAACCTTCATTTCCTGGATGTGGATGGATTATTTATTGAAACTACAGCCTCTTGCTTTTGGTCAATTTCTTGCCCTTAAAGTTTTGGTTTGTTGATGCAATTAGAAGATGATACTGGGGACCTCTCCTGCTACAATAAGTAATTTTCATCAATGAGTAGAGAAAAGTGGGGAGAAATTCATGCTCGATGTAGATTT
>QEOT01009380.1:13029-39734 GCA_003123785.1 Pterocarya stenoptera
TTAGATAATCCATCATTGACCGGTTGAAAAGTAATAGTCGCTTTTACGTTGATTTGCCGATGGCATTTATGGGCTCAATTAATGAAGAAATCTTGAATATATATAATAAATAAATAAATAAATAAATAAAAATTAAAACTCAGGTTGACCCGACACGAAATTTTCGGGTCAATTGGAAATCAATTAGCTGTTTAATTCATCAACAAATATACTTACAAATAATTTTATTTTTATTATAGTAGTACTCATATTTGGATGAGGTAAATGTTTTCTTGTAAAACCAAATTTGGAATGATGGATCAAGTTGATGTGGAAAAAGATCATTCAAATTCTTATCCAAATTTGAGGGTTTGTAAAAGAGAGATAGACATATAATATGGATCTTATTGACTACAATACTTATTATTTATTTAATAAATGATGAAGACCTTAATCTAATAGGTGCATCACCTCCCATTACACTTGTTTTTGCCACGTTTTATACTTTTCATAAGCTAAATAGACTACAAAAGGTTAATAAGACGAACTAAAACAATTAGTAGGAGAGGTGGGAAATCACTTGAGTTTTGCTTATGGTGTTGCACCTTATCACATGCATCTTTGGACATTAAATTTTTAAGGATGGTGCTAGCGGGCCGTCCAACATTTACCATTGTGCGTACCACTAATTATAAATTTGTTATTTTTTTCTTTTGAATTTTTTTACGTATTTTATTAACATTATTAATTATTAAGAAAAAAATAAAAACTATATATATAATTTCACTAATAATCACTTCTTCAACCATCAAGTAAAAAATAAAAATTAAATTAAAAAATTAAAATACTTTAACAGTAAGATTGAACGGTAAGTTTGAGGGGGTACACTAATATTTTCCAACTTTTAAACTAGATTTTGGCAAAAAGTTACTCATCCCCTTGACTTTTGGCCCATTGTTTCGTGTCTTAGCTTATTTAAAAGGAAAATGATAGGGTTTCTATCTTCCTATTATTCTTTTTGTCTTTGATTTTCTTTAATTTGCTTAATAATTAAGGAAGTGATTATTAGTAAAATAAAATATTTTTAAAATTTTTTTAATGATTAAGGATGTTAAAAAAATACTTAAAAGAAAATAATAAAAACATAAAAAACTTCAAATACACTATAAATAGTAAGTGGATAATAAAAAGGTAATAACTGTATCACTACTCTATTTAAAATAAGGGATGCTACACCCACCGACACTCTTCATCGAAAGTGTCATCAAGAAGTCCAATTTTTTTAATTTATTTTTGTAATTAGTTTTTAAATATTTTTTAAACATTTTAAAAATAAAAGTAGAAATAATAAATTAATTAAAAATACTTTTTAATTATTAAGTAAAAAATAATAATAATAGTAATAATTCGGTGAGAATCGGTAAGCCAAGCATTTTCCTTTAAATAAACCAGATATCAGGATACATGATAAAATAAAATGAAAAACTAAATAGTCGTGCTCAGCCACTAAAATGAAAATCTACTTATTGAGTCGTAAAATGAAGAAATATAAATAAATAGTTCAAGGTGTCACATTTTTTCAGCTAAATGACTTTTTTTTTTTTTTTTCCTGAGAATTCACGTATAATATACTCAATGAAAAGTTTTACTCATTAATTTATAATTGAAATAAAAGGTGACGATCCGTATACCCCTCTCTGCCAAATCCATTTTCTCCGTTTCTGCTATAGTCTATTTTAAATGGTCCTACATTTGCTTGCAAAACGCAAAGGTTGGAGAAATCCAAGAAGGGTACGATTTGATTTTAAGCTGTCAGTCTACGGATGGATTTTGGAAACAAAAATAATTTATAAAAATAAAATTTTAATTTAATGTCATACGTTGAATTTATAATTATTTTTATTATAAAATAAATCTAATTATATTAATTTATAAATTTATTTTTACCGGAATAATTATAACATTTATCTTTTAAAAATACAAGAAAGATATTTTATAAACTACTTGTTTTCAACTGCTCACTTGATTCTCGTATCTAAAAGATTTTAGCTAAAACAATATTCAATATTAATTAGATTCATGAAATGTCACCATCTCTCTTGAATTAAACCATTAAAGAGCATTTACGTTGTAATTGATTTGAAATGTTCAAAAAGCATGCAATCGTACTGTCTTTCTATAGAGTTGGCTTTATCCTTGCCTCAATTAAGGAACATGGATTTCGATTAATGTAATGAAATTTTTATATAGAAAACCTCACACTTCTTCTCCTGATGTAATTCTATTTAGAAAAAAAAAAAAAAAGGTTGAAGTTAACTTTGGGAATATGACGTAATTTTCATTTTTGCTTTGAAGAGTCCTTTCGATTATTTGTTATGTGATGCAAAAGAATAGCAAAAGTGGATGAGGTTAGCTTCCTATGAGCACATATAGAGAAGGACTGACAAAAGAGGCCAACACAACTTTGCCAGAATCATTTTACCTCTGCGTCAAGGCCCCCACCACTGTGGAATCTCTCTGTGTCGAGGCCCCCACGGCCGTGGCTCCAGGCCTTGTAATCGAAGACCACTCTCGTATTGTGATGGACAAGTTTGGATACGTTGGTTTGGCAAGATAGGGATCTGAACTTTTTAGTTTCTGCAATGATGATGTCATTACTTTATTGGGATCAAAGCAGCGATCTTTATGCTATGCGGAACAAAAAAAAAAAAAAGGGGAAAATCTGAAATCAGCAAGTCTTTGTTTCCTTGAATTTTGGGTCTCAACCCTCGAAGCCCTTTGAATTTCGTGCCGTATTAATCTCCACAGAAATCCTCGCGGGTGAAAATATCTTCTGCAAATTGATATTGTTGGGTGGTTGATTCCTTTTATTGACGATGTTCTTTCCGGGGTTGAACCGATTAATTAGTTCAACGACATAATTTCTACATAGGAAAACGCGTTGGTGAAGATAATTAAAGTCCGAGTTGTGGTGTTTATGGTTTAACAAAAAGATAATTTTAAGAAATAATGATTGTTGGGGGGCACGAATGACTGAAAAGAGAGAGACTGCAATCCTGTTTGATGAAAAAGAACCGAAAGAAACTCCTCAGAGTCATGATTTGTAGGTTAGCACACCAATCAAATGATGTGATTCGACACGATCGAATTATTACAAAAGATCAACAAATAAAACCACCCACAATAATCGTCAGAATTGGTATGTGATTGGAAATGATGCTTATCGTGAGACTGTTTTTGTTTCTTCTCTCTTTCTCTCTCAGTCTCTGCATGATATTTCCTACACCTTGAAGTTCTCGTTCTTGTCTTGTGCTTAAGCATAGTTAACGTCTCATTCACTTTCATAATTTTTTTTATTTCATCCTGTATTATTTTATCTAATTATTATAATTTTTTTAAATTTTATATATAAAATATAATAAAAAAACTTATTTTTTTAAATCATAAAATAAAAATAATATTAAAAAAATATATTTTAATAATATTTTATTTAATTTCTAACTTTTATCTCATCTCATCTCATCTATAAAAAGAAACAAAGAAACGGGACGTAAACTTCTTTAATTGAGATTAATTAGTAGCCAGGTTTTTCACGTTGTTTGATTTGGATGGCTTATGATCAGAATTGGATGTTCTATTTTTGAGCTAGTTTTTTGCATTTTCTACTAATTCATGTATTAAATAAAACGCATATTCTGTTAATTTAAATAAGATGTATATAACGTTCTCCTTTTTATGGCATTTGTGATTTATTTATTGGGGTAGAGTATCTTTGTAGCATTGCATCTTTTTTATGAGTAATACTATATATAATCGTAAAAAAGTAAGCGTTGTACAATCGCTTTGAAAAGAATAGAATATGCTACGTATACTTATTTTTAAAAAAAATATATTACGCGGTACTCTACAACTATAAATATTATTTCTATTTTTTATAGCCAGTCCAATTTTGCACTAGAAACATGATTGCAAACAGGTCAATAATTAGATAACATGAAATAATTGTGGGAATTTTATCTTTGCTGACAGTGTTTTGAATCTCTGTCAACAAAGGCTATAAGAGATCATTTAAAAAGATCATCCATAGTTCATTAAAACCCAACAGAAAGTGGAATTAACTTGATGAGAAATACAACTCCATTTGACTCTGAGATACCCAGCCATGAGAGTTTACATATCCAGCCCAACAGGATGATGTGGTAAGCCCGAGGTGAAGAGCACGAACAAAGTCAAAAACTCTTGGCACGATGAAAAAAAATATCTCGACACATGGAAGTTTTGGACGAATATTCTTTCTAGCGTTTTTTTTAAAAAAAATCAAGCATGCATATTATTATAGATAAAACAATACAAATATTAGGTGCGATCTTTCCACCATCAAGAAATAATGCATCTAGATAAAAGATCAGTAGATATACAATTAAAAATAAAGTTAGTTGCTGCCTATTACTCCACTAGGTGCTCACATCAATTTGCAGATCGATTAATTTTAGTTAGTTTTCAATGTCGATGAGAAAGGAAGAGAGGTTGAATGTCTTTAACATTGAGAAAAATTTGCCAGTTGGGAGAGGAGTCAGTGCTTTTGATTGCTTCAATAACTAATTTGAAGTCACCTTTTAAGATAGCCAAATCTTGTTGTCGGTGAGAAGCCATTTTTGCTGCTAGTTTAGTTGCTAGTGCTTCTGCTACAAGTGGATTTGAATATTGAATTTTTCAGTTTGAATTTATAGAAGTATCTCGTTATGATCTCTGCATATCACTAAAGCAACTGAGAAAGAGTCTCTAACTACTGTATTAAAAGAAAAGCTTTGATAACTGGAAGGAGGAGTCTTCCAAATTTCAGTCTATTTCTTTTGCTTTTCATTTTATGCATCTTTGTAGGCTTGGTAGATTCGACTCAACTGGAGTTTGCCACTTCAGTTTGAAATTTGGATTAAATTGAGATCAATTCAGTTTAATCTAATTTTAAGTTGAATCTAACATTCAAATATCTAATTCTCGAATTACTAAACTTATCTTAACTCAAAATCTTTTTACATGTAGGATCCACAACATTTTTCAACTCAACACTTTTTTACACACTAGACCTATAACCTTTTTCAATTTTCTATAAATACATCTAAACTTGTTTCAGGTGGATTTTACAAAATTCACTCCATTAATAATCCATCAGTTTAACTCATTACTATTCATAAAAAATACAATTCATATTAACTCAATTCAGACCTTACCGTAGATACCTTAAGACTAGACGCAATAACTAGTTCCGACAGCAGTTGGTATTTCAATGAATATTCATATAGACATTATTAAATACTTTAGTACTCACCCATTATGCTTTTTGTCTCTCTAAATTCACTCTGTAATCTGAAGAGAAAACTCAAGAGCTTCTCGGTGTCTAAATTCCTGAATAGAGAGTCAGAGACATACTATTCTGGAAGTTTCATTCAGTGCGGTTCTTGAACGGTTAAAGAAAAAGAGAGACCACAGGTAGGGTTGTCAAAAAAAAAAAAATGAAAAATCGGTTGAACAATGGTTCGGTCCGGTTTTTAAGTAGTCGGTGCAGTACCAATTCTTAAGAGTCAAAACTGGTCCTAAATAAAAATAAAAGAATTGGATCGGTATATATATTTATAATTTTTTATATTATATGATAAATTACTAATTAATATAACATGAAACTCTAATTTTATTATTTAAGTCTATTAATCTTATAACATAAAATTAATACATGTGATATAATATAAAATTAATCTTATAATTTTTAATATAATATGATATAACATATAAATTTTAATCTTAAACATAAATATTAATATTAAGTTATTAATATAAACTTATTTTTGATATATATATCAATGATAAATACATTTTTGACATAATAAATTATTACATATATATATACTCTTTTTGTAAATACATTTTTACACGATCATATATATATATTCATATAAAGAGTCAAGAACTTACATAGACTATTCTTGAATTTAATACTATACTAATATGTGTTAATTATTATAAAATAATATAGTTATACTATACTATATATAGACTAATAGTTTAGTATATGTAAACATTATATTATTATTAACATAGATAATCAGTAAAATCGAAAAAATCGAATTGGATCAGACCAAAACCGTAAAAACCAGAAGTTCTAGTTTTGATAGTGAATCAGTCCAGTATCGATTTTTAAAATTTCAAAATAAGTATATACTTGTTCGGTTCTAAAAAATGTACAAAACTGGACCGAACTAAATCAATTACATCCTTAACCACAGTTGTATGATTGTATCTCAATCTGATAATTTTATTTAATTTCTTTCTGATAATAATACCTTCGTCACAAGGAAGGTTCCTGATGGTGATGCAAAATAGGAAGCATATATAAGGGATATGCTTCTTCTTCTTTTTTTGCTCCAATATTAAATATAAATTAAATCTCGTGAAATAGAATTGCTCCGAGCTCAAAACTTGGAACGGGTTATTTTATGCAAAGATTTTCAATTTTATAACAGTAATTCACCTTTCATTATAAGATTGATTGCCCCAAAGCTAAGAGCATTCACTGGAACAAGAATGCTATCGGCTGTAAATTGGAATACGCATTCTATTTTATTTTTCATTCAAATTCTAACCCTCATCCTATACGACGGTTGATTTGACATCGTTTGTTTTCAAGACCCATTTTAGTTTATCTCATTTCATCTAATTATTATAATTTTTATAATTTTTTACATAAAATAAAATATTCAACTTTTTCAAATATCGAAATAAAAATAATATTAAAAAAATATATTCTAACAATATTTTATTCAATTTTAAACTTAATCTCAACACATCTCATTTACAAAAACAAACCAAATTATTATATCAAAGAAAATGCTATTTTCAAACTCCCATCCGTTTAGACAATGTGTACACAAATTAAAGAGAAATACTTTAACCACAAAATGATTATACAAAAATGATTATATAAACTGATATGACGGATCATCTGAAATTATCTCAATTTGTAGGATTATTTTGTATAATCTCTTTATAGTTGTATCACTACTCTAAAATAAAACCACATCATCTCACTCACGTTTTCCATTTCTTAAAGCACGAATGGAAAAAACATCGTAGCAGCATGAAAGTACCACGTATAAGTGACACCCCCAGATGAGAAACTATGTTTTGTAACTAGTAACGATTCGCAAGTTCCTGAAACAAATTTAACAAGTTAAAATACACTTATTACAGCATCAATTTCACACATCACGAAATAGATGTTTTTGACGACGGATGACTACTAATCGGAACGTATGACCAAAAAACATTTCTTATGGTATTAAACATCAAATATAGCAGTAATTAATCATTCAAAAACCTCAATTTAAGAAAAATGAAAAAAATACCAAAACAAAAAAACCCTCCTTGCACAAGTCTTTCACATCAAAACAGGTAATGCATTAACCCAACAGCATCATTCAAGCTTTAAGGCTTGACATGTTCCAAAAAAACTGGGAAACTGAAACTAAGGACATCTAATAAACTAAGTGATTGGAAGTGCGAAACTGTAGTAGTCTACATTCAAGAATCTGCAATGGTAACCTCAACCTCCACACCAGGTTCAATAGTGATCGAGGTGATCTGCTTAACAACATCAGGGGAGCTGAAGAGATCTATTACTCGTTTGTGGACACGAAGCTCAAATCTATCCCAAGTGTTGGTGCCTGGGAACAACAAACCAAACAATTTATAAAAATTCTCGATAACTGAAGATTTATGAGATAATAAGACCTAGCTATCATTAAGAATACAATACAAGTTTAAAAAGAAGATAGTTTAGTTTGATCAGTCATTAATGGTTCAGGTGTTAAGGGCCTTGGTCTTGGTAGTATGCTCTCTCCAAGTCTAAGGTTCGGATCCTCTAGGGTGCAACCAATTTTTAGGAGCTATCAGACTCGGGAGATTTCCCTTGAATTATCCAATTTGATTTGTAGGAAACTCCTTGTTGAGAGCCTTTCAACACCTTGGATTAGTCGGGACTTTGTTCTAAAACACCAAGCACCAATAAGGAAAAAAAATTATTTAAAAAATTAAAGATGAAGTAATTTAATTGGACCTTCAGTTGTGAGGGCTACAAGGAGTATTGAGGCTAAAGCTCCAAAATTTGTTCCGAGATCCATTTCCATGAGACTCAAAATTGATGAAACTTTTTTACCATCTGAGACACCTTAACCTCAACCACATCCCTACCCAGGTTATTNAAAAAATCAACCACTTAAAGTTATCAAAATGCTTCAAAATTCGATAAGATGGGTTTGCCAAATGAATATTGAAAAGTAACTACTAAAATCAGGAATATACTTTAACACAGCCAAGCACTTGAATCCCAGGAGTGAAATACGAAAATATACCTTCACCGCAAGGGGACTTCCTGGTGGTAATGTGCAGAACCTTGGTGGGCATTCTCACTGGTCCCTTAACCCTCAAACGCTTGTCCTTGGCACCACGAACTAAATCCGCACAAACTATCAAGCAAACAAAAATCAAAATTAGCAAGCTGATAGATTCCAAGTACTCCAAATATATACGAGACGTAAAACAAAATGAGCGTCCCATACATGAATTCATCGTAATACGGCATATGGGCCATGTCTGATTGGAAACAAAAAAAAAAAATGATAGCAAAGAACTACGGGGGTACCTTTCTCGAGATTCTTGACGTTCTTTGAGGAGAGGGTGATCCTGATCTTGTGAATCTGCTCCTGGGGTTCATCCACACCCTGCTGCTTCGGCGGCTTCATTGCGTAAGCCATCTTTTCTTGCTTCCGTTCCTGTCAATTTCCAATCGCCACAAATGAATAAAAACTGGATCTGAGTGACTTTTTCCCAAACCCAATTACGAAATGAAAATTTAGGAAACGAATGTTACTTTTCTTATTGCAAAAACTAACCAAATAGATAAAAAAAAAATCTAAGCTTCGGTGTGATAATACTTACTAGGGGAGCGAAAGAGAGAATAGGACCCTAGCGGAGGTGTGGAGCTCTGGTTGGGGCGGCCGAAGCTACTGACGATTCAATTAGGAAGCGCAATCTACTGCGGAGTTATATACGTGCGTCCCTCTTCTAGGGTTAGGGTTTTGGGACTTCAAAAAATAAAAAAAACGAGGAACTTAGGTGTGTAATGGGCCCAGTTTGCTTTGAAAATTATAGAAGTTGGGTTCATTGAGTAGCCCAACTAAAAATAGGTTCAGTAAGTCCAGCCCAAAATAATGCTTGAATTATTATTCATGAATGAAAAAGAAAAAGAAAAAGTGATTCATCATTATTTTGATTATTGTATGTCATCATCTTCCAATGTCACAATTCACAAATAAAATAATAATAATAATAAATAATTTTTTAATCATTTAAAATAAAAAACGATGAAATGATAATGTGTTAGGTGTAACCAATTTGTTGTAATTTAAGAATAAGCAATTCTGGCTATTCGAGGTGTCATCGCTGTAGCACTCTCTCTGGTCCAGGAGCTAGGGTTCTGTCGTGGGTGACTTGTGGGAGCTTTGGTATCAGTCGGACTTGTGCTCCAAGCTTCCTCTTGAGGCATGATACATAGAACGTGGGATGGATTTGAGATTCTTGGAATAGATCTAATCGGTACGCTAATTTTCCCACTCTGTGAATGATCTTGAAAGGTCCGTAGTATTTTGGTGAGATCTTCAAGTTCTTCTGCAGCGCCACCGACATCTGATGGTATGGTCTTAGCCTCAGGTAAACCCACTCTCCCTCCTTGAGTTCCCAGTCAGTTCAGTGTTGATCTATAAACTATTTCATTTTGTTTTGTGATTTTTGCAGGTTTTCACGGACCAGCTTGGTTATAAAGTCGCAACTCCTTAGCTCCTTCTGCACTGCCTGCACATTGGTTGATCTCGGCTCGTATGGCAGCAACCAGGGTGGGGGCTGCCCATATACAACCTCGAATGGTGACATCTATATAGAGTTGTGTCTTGATGTGTTGTAGAAATACTCAGCCATTGATAGCCACCTTGACTAGTCTTTAGGCCTGTCATTAGAAAAACAATGTAAATAACATTCTAGAATTTTGTTTGTTACCTCTGTTTGACCATCCGTTTGTGGATGGTAAGCATAACTCATGAGTAGATATGTTCCATAGATCCTAACCAACTCCCTCCAAAACTGACTTGTAAAAATTGGGTCCCTATCACTCACGATAGTTTGTGACATCCCGTGTAGCTTAAATACATTCTCCATAAAGAGTCTTTCCACTGTCAATGCTATGTATGGATGCGTAAAGGACATAAAATGGGTATACTTGATTAATCTGTTAACGACCACAATTATCACAGTCCTTCCCCCTAAGGGTGGCAACCTTTCTATGAAATCCATGCTAATGTCTATCAAATATTTTTTTTGGTAAGAGGAGAGGTAGGAGCAACCCTGCTGGGTGGAGGGCTTCAACTTTATTTCTTTGGCATACATCACATTCTCTGATGAAAGCTCGAATATCACTATGCTAACCAGGCCAGAAAAATTCTCTCTTTACTCTTGCATTTGTTTCATGTACTTCCGTGTAACCCCCCCATAATGGGTTACTATTGAATTGATGCAGGACTTGCTGCTGGAAGGGCATGAGAGTTCCTAAATGCAATCTACCCTTAAAAAAGAAGAGATCATTGCGGAATTGGTATAAAGCTGGATCCAAGGTCCCTTGATAGTAGAGGCTAACAAGCTTCTGCAACAGGAGATCTTGGTGGTAAGATTTCTTCAACTCATCCATCTACTTGGCTTGCATCATACTGATTGCTTGTGTGGTCATGATTATGGTTTTATTTTGGTTGTGTATGTTGGTTGGAAGGTGTATTGGGTTGCTGTGGTTAGGTTTATTAGAGGTTGGCTCTTGATTTGATGGGAAGCTTGTTGTTTATGGTTATGTGTTTGGGTTTTCTGGGTAGGGTAGTCATGATAATGCATCTGCTACTGCATTGGTCTTTCCACTTTTGTATTCTACAATAAAGTTGTACCCCAATAATTTCGATACTCATTTTTGTTGGGCTGGTGTTCCCACCCTTTGCTTCAGTAAATATTTCAAGGCACGTTGATCAATGCGTACCTTGAAAGTTTGACCCAACAAATAATGTCTCCACTTTTGAATAGCCATAACCAAAGCTAGTATCTCCTTCTTATAAGCAGATAGGTTCAGACTTATCCCTTTCAGAGCTTGACTTAGATAGGCAATGGACTGCCCTTCCTGCATTAACACAGCTCCTAGACCCTCTCCTGAAGCATCACATTTTATAACAAAATATTTAGTAAAATCTAGTAACCTTAATACCGGTAGACTCACCATAGCCTCCTTAAGCTTAACAAAAGCTTGTTGTGCCTTTTCTATCTAGCAAAAAGCATCCTTCTTCAGTAAGGTTGTAAGTGGGCCAGCAATAGTTCCATAATCTTGCACAAACTTTCGATAGTAGCTTGTAAGTCCTAGGAACCCCCCTCAAGGCCTTGAGGTTCTTAGGTATTGCCCAATTTTGCATAGTGACAATCTTTTGTGGATCTGCTTTAACCCCTTCCTTAGAAATAATATATCCTAAATACTCCACTTCATTGCACCTAAAAATACACTTGGAAGCCTTTGCAAAAAACTGGTGAGATTGTAAAGTTTCCAAAACAATGTGTAAGTGTTGCAAATGATCTTGCAAAGTCTTGCTATAAATTAAAATATCATTAAAGAAAACCAACACAAACCTCCTTAAATAAGGCCGAAACACCTCGTTCATCAACCCTTGAAAGGTTGATGAAGCATTGGTAAGGCCGAATGACATTACCAAAAACTCATAGTGACTCTCATGGGTCTTGAAAGCAGTCTTTGGGATGTCTTCTAGATTCATTCGAATCTGGTGATATCTTGAGCTTAGATCCAGCTTAGAGAAAATTTGGACCCCATAAATCTCATCAAGTAATTCATCAATATTAGGTATAGGGTACTTATCATTCACTGTGTCCTTGTTAAGGGCATGATAATCGACACATACACCATCTCCCATCAGCTTTCCTCACCAATAGTACTGGTGAAAAGTAAGGACTTTGGCTGCTACTTATAATTTCACTTTTCAACATTTTTGCTATTAGCCTTTCAATATCTTCTTTTTGATAATACAGGTACCTATAAGATCGAACACAAGTGGGTTTTGAACCTGGGTTTAAAATAATTTTGTGATCATGACTCCGAGGTGAAGGCATACCAATTGGTTCATAAAAAACATTCTTAACTGGCTTAAGTATCTCTTGGACAGCTACTGGAACAACCCCTTTTGAAACTGCCTTAGTCTCTTTCATCACCTGCAACCAAATTCCTCTAGTAAATTTCTTCTTCATTCCCTGCACATGATGTTCCTCATCAAGTACACAATTTGGTAACTGAATTCCTTGTAATGTAAAAATCCCCTTGCCAACATCAAAAGTCATGGTTAGATTTATAAAATTCCACAAAACAGTCACAAGTCTCCTCAACCAATCCATGCCCAAAACAACATCATAGCCTCCTATTACCAACAAATAAAGGTTAGTCTTAGAATGTAAAACTTGTAATTGCAATGGTACAGCCCTACATAAACCAAGGCAAGGGAGGCTAGCCTGATTGGCTACCTTAACTAACAGTTGGCTCCTTTCTATTATCAGACTTGCCTTTATTGCTACATGAGGATCAACAAAACTATGTGTACTCCCTGTGTTTATGAGGATTAAAACACTATGGTGATTGGTTACTCTCTTTATCATCATTGTTTTAGGAGCTACAACTCCTTCCATAGCATTTAATGAAATTCCTAGCAACTTTCATACTTCTCCCCTTCATTATTTTCTCCTTTTGATTGTATAATAGCTAGTGCCCATTCAGACTCATCCTCTACCACTTCTTCCTCCCCCATGCCCTCCAATAAGAACAACTTAGGTCGGTTACACCTATGTCCAGGGTGGAATTTTTCATCACAGTAATAGCAGAACCATTTTTCCCTTATTTCTTGCATTTGAGCTGGAGAAATTCTTTTAATGGGTAGGATAGGCTTGCGGGTAGTGTTGGAAAATCTGGGATTTTGGTTTGGGATGTTGGGTTCATGTCTTATGGGTGGAGGTGGTAGTCTTAAGATAGGGGTAGTTGCTAGTAATTTTGACATCTGGTGTGTTGTATGTTGGGTTGGCAAACTCCTAAACCCATGCCTTTGACTTTTCATCATCACCTCCTCCTCTTGCAATCTGGCTAACCCGAAGGCAGCAGATAACGTAGAAGGTCGAAACATGGTAACAATAATAAGCAGATCTTCGCTTAACCCACTCAAAAAGGTACCAATATGAAACTCTTCCATTATGCCCCTTATCTTGTTTGATAATGCTTCAAATTGTGTTTGATATTCTTCTACCGTACTAGTTTGTCTAACTTAGTGAACTCCCCAACAGGGTCCTCATAAGCTAAGGGCCCAAATCTCACCCTCAAGGCTGCTACGAACTCATCCCAAGTGTGTATTGGACTCGAGTCCATCAACCAACAATATCATGAGAAGGCTTTACCCTCCATGTGAAATAAGGCTATTTGTAGCCTTTGATCATCAAGAGTATTATAGTATGCAAAAAACTATTGAACCTTAAGTATCCACTCCATCGGCTCTGTCCCATCAAACTTAGGGAAATCCAGTCTAAGTGATCTAGCATGTATGCCTTTACTCCCTTTAAACAAAGGATTGTTACTGACCTTAGCATTTAAGTTTGATGACCCTTCACCTGAGTTGTGGTTTCGTGCCATCAGTGCCAATTGTTCATAGTTGGATACTAAGTTGTTAATCTGCTGCAAAATAGCATCTAACATCTCTTTTTTGTCTTTCTTGTTCTTCTCGCAGGTGCATATTCTCCCATTTCAGTGACGTCATTGCTTCTGCCATTCGAGCTTGTCACGTGCCCTCTGCCATGTTATAGGAACGCGGCTTTGAGACCATTGTTAATTGTAACCAATTTGTTGTAATTTAAGAATAAACAATTCGGACTATTCGAGGTGCCAATACCCTCCACACACTCACAATACTGAAAATAGGCTCTCAATGCCTTTCATTGTAGATTGATACTGAATTTAAATACAGGGACTAAAAAATAACCAACAACAATAACTAACAAACACGTTGCCCACTACTAGACGTGACTCTAATGGACTTGACTCAATTAACTAACTCCCTTGCTAACAGACGTGGCCCAACATGGCCTTTAATGGAATGCTGAACGAAATTGACTAAATCTTGACATAACCCAGCCCATGACACATACAGAAAATACAAATATACCCATGACAATTGAAATAATTACCATCCCATATATATTGTGATTTCAGAAACCCTAATGGTCTTCAAATCAATCCCTACGAACACGCCGCACCTAACATAATGATTAAAAAAATTATAAATAAACACTTATCTCTTATTAGATCTGGCGAGATAAGAGATAAAAATGGCGTATTCGAATGTGATGGAAATATGCTAAAAAATGGAAAAGACCTCAAGGAATTATTCTACTCAGTAACCCTACACCACACACCTGCCAGAGTAGAAGAACTTGTTTTTTTCCCCTTCAACAAGCTTATGGAATAGAACTGCAGAGTAGAATTTTTCTTCTCTGAAACTAGTGGGTCAATAAAAACTGATAATTGTTAAAAGATGTCAGTTATTGAAACAAAAGTATCTGGATAATAGTACAGCATTGCCCTATCTTTTGTCATGAACTTCAAATTGACATTGCCACGATGATAATTCACATGTACAGTAAGACTTTGGTTAGGGCTCAAGAAATGGGACATATGACTAATGGAAACATTTGAAGACGCGACACTGGAAGCATAGAAGATCAATGATGGCCACTGCTGCGGTCATGCTCTATCTCATCGTCCGCATCCTCAAATCGTTGGTCGTTGATTTGAAGCTGTAATGAGAACATAGCCAAATAAAAAAAAAGTGCTTTTCAAAGAGTAAAAGTAACAGCTGAGCAGGAAATAGTACGACGTTCCGAGATAATCAGATTGGCAGATATGGTACATCGGATTTCAAATCTTTATCATGTTCACCATCAGATTCGTATTTCTCAGAGAAGCACAGCTTTTTTAGGTTAAAGAAGAGAGTTAAAAGTTAAAACCAGCCAGCATAAAAGAATAAATCAACAGCCCGAAAACATATCGTTGATTATATAGTCCCGTAGACATAGGTCTTGACTAAAACTACTGGTTTCTTAACAATCATGAGGTTCAATGCTAGTACTGACCTAACAATTGTTGAGAAGAAAAAACCTCTCCTCTGAAAAACTCCATAAAAAAAGTCCATTTACCTTTTCTTCTTCTTCTTCTTCTTCTTTTTGTACTTATTACTATAATATTATTATAAGTAAATTTACCTTTCCATTATCACAGGGCCTTTATAAGATATTGCCCTCAAATAACAGCCTAAGATAATAAATACATGGCTCATTAGAACCACGGGTTATAACAAGTCATAATTTAGGCTAATTAGATCAACAATGGGAAAACATGCCATATATTAAATTACATCCAGATCCCCAATCTCAGCTAACTATTGTAGGAATTAAGACATCAAATATCATATTTATTGAGTAAAAAAAAAGATGAAGTATCAGAGACAAAGACAGACAGACATGCATATCCAAAGACATACAATAGTGAATTCAACCAAGTCATATGACAATAATGTAAGAGCTCCGAGACAGACTAATATGTGTGCTGATGGGCCTACCTCAAGCACCGTACGAGCGAGGTCATGATCCCCATTTGAATGACCAATTGAGTTGCTTGGATTTTGAGAGAAATGAACTTCCTCCTCTGTATATACAAACATGTCAAAAGATATGTATTTCACAAAGTTACTTAGGCATCTATAAATATAATTTTAAGGAAAATGATCAACTTACAACTCTTTTACAACTATTTTCCAATTTTATATAAAATGGAGGGTAGTTTTGTAAAAATAACATTCAATTTTAATGAAGTGCATGATTGCATTGGCTAGTTGTAAAATGAGTTATAAAAATGTCATAAAAAGAGTTATAGGTGTATAATTTTAATGATCCTATACCTGCCGCCTCATCTTCCAACTGATCAGCACTAAAAACCCAATTGTGCTCTTCTTCTTCTTCTTCTAAAGAGAGCATGCACAAATATTAAAAATGGCAAGCGACTGATGAAGAAATCCTACAACTTAAAGAATAGAATCTGATCCAGTTAGAAGAAGGGTACCCACCATCAATTGGTTCAGGATTAAGCTCAGCACATTCACAGAAGATGTCAAACAGAGCATCCACTAGCACGGAAGTAAAAAAAGTAGTCATGTTTCACCAATATCAATAAGGAGGGTACAGCCAGAAAATGTAAACATCAGTATGAGAATTATTTTAAGATTAAACTGCAAGACAAGCAAATGAAAAGGAGAAGAATTTAAAAACACGAATAAAGATAGAAGAATACATTGGCTTGGATCTGATGGAATAAGCCTCATCTCTCTGATCTTGGATAAGTCCAAGACAGTACTGCTTTCTGAATCTGAGCCCTCAGAATCATCTTCATCAGCTTCTGTTTCAATCTTTGAACAAAATAACATTAATTGGCAATGTAAAAATAAGACGAGGACAGAAATCATTTGAGGGAAACTAATTTTAGAAGGGGCAGAAATGTGCAAAAAAATAAAATGGACTGACACTTGCAACAAAAGAAAATAAAAAATGACGAAGTTTAGAAGTACCTTTATATAGGAAGAAAAAAAATCCAGATATGAAATTCTTCTGGGAATTAACATAATTGATAAATTCCATACTTGATTGATGTTTTAAATTTAGTCATCTTCCTTTGAGCATCACGACTGTAGCACAAGGAAAATTTTACTTACAAAGGTCTTTTTAGTTTTGCAAAAACCGGTCTATATAGGCCTTCTTTATCACTTGGATTTACATATGGTCATTATTTTGAAACTTAAATAAACAAGGCTACATTCCTACTTTTCCAAGAGATCAAATGGTGCAAGGAAAATAATATGGCACGAAGTCAAAATCACTAGCATATGTGCAAATGAAACAATTTTTCAGTTCAGTGAAACTTTAAAGAATTTAATGGTTTTCACTGAAAAAGATCAAACCTTAAATGCTCGAGTGTCAAAGCTTCCACACACTCAATAAGTAAATTATTGGTTTAATTGTCATGTGCATCAGAATCAGATGTTCTTGAATGATGATGAATTACAAACACACGTTCCAAAGCAGCAACAAAACTAATCCAAAAATCCCTAAGACAGCTAAATAATTTTTTTTTAAACCCAGTTTGCATACAATACATTTCAAACTAGGAAATCCCAAAACAAAATCATTGCATTACAATTGCAGAACGAAGTACATTAATGGGTATGAAAATTTGCATACCTGCGTATATATACAAGGAGATGGATAGGCCTCTGGGTCCCTAGAAATTGCATGCAGTGAAAGAGACAAGAAATTGACCGCATAACCTTTGGTCCTGTCCACATCACTCAACCACACCACTTGCCTGCAAAAGACCAACAGCTTGTTGAATACAACTGCGGGTGACCTTTTTTGTCAACTCAACCAAGTAGAATAACCTTGCCTATCTAACAAACCAAAGACCACTACCACCACCAGGGCTCCAGTTTTTCAGTGAAAAATATATACATTTTTTTTTTTGGACACAAAGTTTTGCTCCACTATGTCAATAAATATGCAATTGTCGAGCTTGAGGAAAATTGATCACGTATCTTCAACAAGGTTCGGCCAACGACCGGCAGCTCAAATGACACCTTCTCCCCGCCACAAAGGGGAGCATTGAGGTTGCGAGTTCAAGAATCACTGGGTACTCGTACGACTTACAAATCAATGAAAAAAAAACATTTTTAACTAGCTTCTGGAAATTATTGAGTCTTTAAAGCAAATCCAATAAAAGTATAGAATCTCCCAGTACTTAAGAGAGAAAACAGAAAGAAAAAAAAAAAATAAAGAGGAAAAATGTATTGGTTACAATTTAGTTAGGTAATTAACACATAATCTAGGCAACATAGTCAATCGCAAGCTACAAGAATAAAGATTTCTTCGTGAATAAATGAAGTTAGACAATTTTCTTTTCGTCCCCTTCATTTTCTGAGAACCCAAAAAGCCCGAAAGTTGTAATTCAGAAAGATATGCATATATAAGTACATATTCACAGAGAGAGAGAGAGAGAGAGAGAGAGAGTACTTGGTGGAGATGTAGAGAGTGCCGGGGTACTCAGGAGGATGATTTCCAAGAACGACGGCGACACCAGGTAGTGTCTGCATGAGCTCCTCGCCATTGTCAGCGTCGAGAAGGGGTTCTCCGGCATCTTCTCCAACTCTATCCGAGAATTGCCTCAGCCCTAACACCATTTTTTCTAGCAATACCCTACTAATTATTTTAGTCCCTGGCGTAAGATTGGGATTCTGTGTGTGCTTTCTAGGGTTTTTTCTGGGGTTTTGTAAACCGCTATTTTTATTTTTATTTTCTGTTCGAAGAAGCTACTGGGGAAAGCCCAATATTTTCTATTTTGTTTTAATAAAAAGCCCACAAAAAAAGATCGATAATAATAACTTACAGTCTTACATTAGTTTTTACCAGAAAAATGTCAAATGAGATTTAAAATATAGCTAAATTTTGTATAAATGATGATCGACCTGTATTAGATTAGCTAAAAATTTTGAAAAATGCTATAGGCAATCTCCTGACGCAAGCACGGAGCAAACGTCTGACGTGAAAAAAATTAAAAAAGGCACAGTTTCAATTTTTTATCCCTTTTTTCCGGATCTTCTTTTCTTCCTCTTTCAATTTCTCTCCCTCTCTATATTTCTTTTCGTCGAATACGAAGACTCAATTTCTCTCCCCTGGAGAAGATTGGTTGGCTTACATTGAATAAGTTTTAAATAAAAACCTGCAAGATTTTAATGCAAAGCTTTCTGATTTTGGCTCGGCGAAAGTTGAATCTTCTGATTTCTTTTGTTATTAAGTTGAAAGGAAAGAATTAGAAATATCTTGGTGTTTATGTACGTTTTACTTCCATGAGGGTAGAAAACTGTAGAGGATATTTGAGAAGCAAAAATTTCAAACAATATTGATATTTACTTTTGGCTTGTTTTTTTTTTTTTTTTTTTTTTAATCCTTATTTCAGACAAAGATACAGACGAGATCAAATAAACATAATATAGCCTTTTTGTAAACAAGGCTATATTATGTTGGATGATTAGGCTGATATAAAAAAATAACTAATATATGGAATGTATTTATAAAATATAAAAAATTTATTAAAAAAAGTTATTATTAAAATATATAATATTATATTATTATTTTGACTTTAAAATTAATAGTTCAATGTATATTAATATCTTCAATGACTTTGACTTTAACCAAAACCTCAACTTTTAATTAAATTTTCGACTTCTAGCCATTGCCAATGCTCTCACTAATTATCAACATTTTTTTTTCACATTCAACAGAAGTTTCTTTATTTCATTAACTTTAGAGTTTTTAATGTTACTACAGAAATATATTCCCTATATCTATAATAAATAAAGTTCATAACAGAATCTACTATTTATGTACAAAAGAAGTTAAAGAAATAATTAAAATGAGATAAGTTTTTTTTATTAAAGAAGATCGAACATTAACATTCTTATTTCCTTTTTATAAATAAAATTCATTCAAATCAGGTATTCTCTTGTACAAACTTAAAAAGTACTTGAAACGATTATAAAGTTGTTATTTTAAAATGATATGTTTGGTAAATTTGAAAGTGTTTTTTGCAACTAAAATGTTGGAAAATTTTGTTGAAAAGCTTTTGAAAATAACGATACATTTTTTAAAAATCATCATAAATAGGGCCTTGTCTAGTATCATATATAAGATAAGATAAAAATTAAAAATTGAATAAAATATTATTAAAAAGTAATTTTTATTCTTAAATTTAAAATTATTAAATTATTTATTATATTTTATGTAAAGCCAAGCTCTGCTATGAAAAATACTGCACTATCCCAACGATGGTTTGAAGCTAGTTCACTAATTTCCTTCATAAAACTATGGAAGGCATCATACTGTAGCGAATATCTTAGGTGTAGATGCTGCATACTATAGTTACTGATGTATTGCTTCTACTCCAAAAGATTTGTAAAATCGAGCAGAATAATTTCAACCAGGAAATACTCCTAGTTAACCCTTGTGCTCTTTATTACAAGACCATAGCGAATCTTTGAGAATTCATGCGTTTTTAGGCCAGGCAGTCCCATGAGGAGAGCGGAAGTTAATCTAAGTTGAATTTTTTTTTTTTATAATATTAATAAGTTGAGATAGTAGAATAAATTTTGTAAAACTCACTTAAGATAAGTTCAAATGTTAAAATGAATTTATATATATTTATGAAAAAAAAATTGTCAATTCCGCAAGTAAAAAGATGTTGAGTTGAAAAAGATTTTGTGATCCATATAGAAAGAGGAGTTAAGTTGAATTTATTGACTTAGAAATTGTATATTTAGATGTTAGATTCAACTTAAAATTAGACTGAACTGTTTTGAACAAAACCTTAATCATTACAAATTTTTCAAATTCACACACAATAAAATAAACAATTTCACTTTTTCAAATTTTAAAATAAAAATAATATTAAAAAAATATATTCTAACAATATTTTATTTAATTTTCAATTCATTCCATCTAAACAAAAATTTGGGCCTTTTCCAAGGCACAAAAGAATCACCCCGATGTCTGATGCTAATTCATCTCGGTCGGCTAAATTGAGTTGCAACCTAGTCATTTATAGAGCAAAAATTCGAATTTTGAGCTCAATACATTTTGTTCTAACTTGTCTTGGATTTCTGTAGTAGCATTTTTGCTCCCCAAGTAATTCTGGGCAAAAAGTCCTACCTAATCCCTAAGGGTTGCACAAGCCCTTGACCTGAAAAACCTTCTATAGCGGAAACAGACTCGCAAACAGGGTATCCAACATCAAAACTGTGCTGTGTTCTACAAAATATAAACCCGGGTCCTGATCAGTTTAAACAACACCGGTAAACCTAACTCTGAACCGAACTAACATCAAACTGAAGGGGATTTGCATTTGCAGCATCCTCTCGAACAGCGGCTACTCAGTCTAGCATATCACATTGACCCATTAATTTGATGCATAGTCATTTCTAAAACATGGTCGTGTAAAAGTTACCCAGCCAATCACTTTCACAGTTCAAGTTAAAAAAGACTACCTGCCCACAACTGTAAACATACGAAACATTAACATATATCTGAAGCCAAGAGGTTCAAATCAGAAGACTACCAGACCACAAATACAAAGGAAACTAAAAGACAAATAAATAACCATCTAATCCAAAAATACAAATTTCTTGGTTCCATCTACTCCCCAATTAGAAGCAGCTTAACAAAACCTTTCTCATTGTGTCATGAATTAGGTCTTACTGCTGGACGAATCTACCGGAAGACTTCATTCATATTAATCATATATCTCAAGGATATCTAGAAGTGTGCGGAGCTACATATTTATTAAGCAACAAGAGTGCTGGCAGTTGTCGACTCACTGCAGAAAAGAGAAAAGTTGAATTAATGATAAATTTTTTTTTATCAGTAGTTAATGACAAAATCACAAGGTCAACAACACAATCAAATTGGATGAAGAGTTTGATCAATAAAAGGAAAAGGATCCAAATAGATAATTGTGAGACATTAGGAGAAGACTTACTATTTCCAGACAGGTGGAAGCTTCTTTGTCTTTTTGTAGTAGCGAGCGAGCCTATGAATCCTGCTCTCAACAAGAATCAACCTGAACTTTGAATCCTTATCCTTCCTGTTCCTCTCCAGATGCTTACGGATGGAGACTGCCTTCTTGATAAGATGATACAGATCCTCTGGAATTTCTGGTGCAAGGCCTGACCCAGTTGAAAGAAGAAACATATAAACAAACTCAGCAAATAAATTCTAAAGAAATACATATTTCTGATGTACCCGTAACTAGAATCAACTGCTAGAGGGAGACGGTGTAAATAAAATCCAACAGTTGAATCTGAGCATTTGCATTTGGGAACCAAACAAGAAAATTGACGGGAAAAAACTCGCTACACGTCTCAATTTTCTCATATTATCACACAAACAAAGCCTAGTGATGGAAGACTATTTTACTGTAAACCAAAAAGAGACATCACATGTAGAGAACTAACTGTCATTATTTCTCGATTCCCTAAAGTCGAAGCATTTAGGCCACATTGTTCCAATTCTAACCGCCACTGAAATTTCTCAGCCTCCAACAGAGCACAAAAATCATTAAGAAAACAACAATTACATACCGTGAGCCTTGAGAATACGGAGGATCTTGCTTCCAGTAACGCTTTTGACCTGAGCGATACCGTGAGAGTCACGAAGAATCACACCGATCTGGGACGGAGACAGACCCTTCTTTGCAAACTTGCATATGTTCTCCTCCACCTAAATCCCACACAAATACCACAGCCTCTTTTAAGTGAGCACGAATGACAATATAAACATATATCCACACAGACACATATGTATATATAAATCCAAAAAAGAATATTTGAGTTTTTTCCTTACATCCTGGAAAGAGATCTTAAGCCAACTTGGCGGAGTTCTCTTGTATGGCAAAGCTGAGGCTGAGATACCCTTACTAGATTCATGTCAGAAAAACACATCAGATATCGCCAGCTCCAGAAGGAGACATTAAACGAATACTTAGACATAGATACAGAGAGAAAGAAAGAGAGGTACCCGCGACTATGCATACGACCCATGGTGGCGGCGAAGGAAGTGGAGGTACCGGTGCTTTCGTTCCCCTGCTAAGACGAGCTGCGCAAACCCTAGGATTCTAATGAGATATATAATGGTTATTTATATATTAAGCCAGATTTCGGCTTTAGGCCATCCACGAAATGGGGCCTCTCTCCGGCGGCCCATGTATTATTGGTATCTTGTACTTGTAGGCTTCCGAAAAACAACTTGCAAACCCAAGACCCAATTTAATATTTTGGTAACGATATATGAGGTAAGACAGAATATGATGAAAATGGAATGAGTAATTATTAGACAGTCTAAAAATATATATACGTAAAATTTTCATCCTATTACAAGTTGGCATATCATAAAAAAAAATTAAAGTTTATATAAATCATCTGACGTGTAACCCTTAATTATAAGAGGGTTTGCTTCTCAAGACTCAAGCCCACTGCAGTGAGACAAGACGAAGGGACCAACAAAGCCCGAATAGTTTGACTTTGAGAACCATAGTTTGCTACCAAATCCCCTCGAAGCCCACATGATGCAATGAGTTTGGAAATTGGGTCACAAGGCCGCGGTAAGGAGTGTGCGAAATCTATATTACGTGGCACATTCTATATATTTATCTAGTTTTTGAGTTAAAAAAGTGTTAACTTACTATTTATCTAAAAAACTTAAAAAGTGATGGAAAGAAATAGATTTTGTTATTTATTTAATATTTTAACATTCTCTTTTAGTGTCGGTTAAACGCTCTCTCAATGAAGAATGCTTAATATATAAAATATTAAATTAAATGTGATAAAGTATAGAATTAGGATTCAAATTTAGGATCTCTATTCTCATACCATATATATTAAATTACCATTTACTCCAAAAGTTCAAGATTTTATTATTTATTTAATATCTTAACAAAAAATTTGAACAAAAATATCATTGGCAGACCACTTTCTCCCATGCACTAATCGTTAATTACACACAAAATGTATTTGTGTGGATTTTTCGTAAAAATAGTACTATTTAAGGCTTTTACAACACACACTAACCACATAGCATAATTTAATTTGTAAAATTCAAATTTTAATATTTTTCTTCTCTATCAAATTATATTACATAAGTGATGTGTGGTGTAAAGATTTTCAAATAAAATTATTCTTTTGTAAACATTACCCAATTTCAATGTGTGACAAGATGTAATATAGCTAGCTAGCCAACTCCTAATGTGGGGCATGCTTCCAAACAAGGTGCTTCCTCAGCATTCTCCAGCGCAAATTAAGGTTCCGTTTAGATTCAAATTTGATGTCAATTTAGATCATCTATTCATTACAAATTTTTTAAATTTTCACATAAAATATAAAAAAAAATTCAAATCTTAAAACAATAATAATATTTTAAAAAAATATTTTAATAATATTTTATTTAATTTTCAACTTTAATCTTAACTCATCTCATCTCAATTTACTATCCAAACCTAACCTCTGGCCTCATTTGGTTTCACAGATGATCTCAACCTATTTTATCTCAATATTCAAACACCATTTAAATATAAATATTTTTTAATTTCAAATTTTTAATTTTTTCATACCATAACCAAACGAGACCTTATAGTTGATAAATATAATTTATGAGTGAAATCATGTATATTCAATAAATATTGTAAACTTCCCGTTATGTGTTATCTCTCCTACTATAAATCAAACTTAAAACAACAACTTTAAAAGACGTCATGTATTTAGGACCAATTATGGGCAGAAAGCAATTACCTTGACCCTCTTTTTAGTAGGAATATTTATGTGTTGTGGTGAAATTAAACGAGAAATAAATGAAAAACGAATAACTCTTTTAAATTTAATGCAATGTAAATAAGTATTCTTAAAAGAACATCTAAATAGATTTGAAAATTGTTCTAGCCCGATGATAATATGCATCTAATTGGTTTGGATCCACTACAAAAAAAAAATTGCTTATTTGTGTCCACTTACTTTCTGCAGAAATTATTATTTCCTGTTAAAACAAATTTATTTTCATAATAAATAATTATTCTCGTTCCAAAATAATCTGTCATAAATATTATTTTTCTTACGTTGGGATGGGCCATGCAATCTCATGACAACTTAAACGTGGTCGAGCTTAAGATGCTAGAATGCACCCATGTGACATTCAGGGACCATGAAGGTAATTTGAGGACAGAGAATCCACGGAGGGCTGAAAATACATATTGTGCGCAAATAAATTATATTCCAATGAATGAATATTAATGGTATACTAAATTATAATATATCCAAATTATCAGAATTAATTATCTAAAGATTTATATTTACCATATAAAAAATTAGTAGGTACTTTTTTGGGTTAATTACAAAATCGGTGTTTGAGTTTTGGTCTCATTAATTTAGATCGATATATATAAGATGAGATAAAATGAAAAATTTGTAAATAGTGGTGAAATGATTTGTAAATAATAGTGAAATAATTTGAGTTAAGATGCTTGATGCAGTTTTAGAAAATGAGAGAGAAAAAATTGAATAAAAATATTGTTAAAATATAATTTTTTAATATTATTTTTGTTTTAAAATTTAAAAAATCTGAATTATTTTTTGTGTTTAATTTGTTTGGATGTTCAGAAATGTTGTAATGATTAGCTGGTAATAATGAGATGAAAAAATTTAAAATTTAAAATTAAATAGCGTTTGTATTTGAGTGATGTTTGGATATGAGATCTCAACATCCAAACCAGCCGTACGTAGTCCAATTGCAAATCGCCCGGCCACTTGATTTCATATTTTTTTCGTCTGACTCCCTAGTTATGTCAACTTTTTGTCTATTTTTTGTCACTTGATCTAACGTTGAGGTAGTCACCACCTCTTTATAACAGTGGATCACTCCTTTTGTAAACAATAAAGCCGAAAAATGGATCGAATCTAAAATCTAGCATATATCAAAATATACGAGATCTAGAGTAACTTAAAAAATTGCCTAATGAATTACCATCACTTAATTAGATGGTTGGTAATGGATTACTCAAGCTAGCTCAAAGCCTGATCAATATCATCTCGACATGCATGCACCAAAACGGAGCATAGGAACAGTACTAGCTCTCCATGCATGGGATCCACTTGATTTCTTTATTTGAATTGGAGGGTCCAGAAAAATATTAAAAAGATGGTAAGAAACATGCAAAGTGGCCGATCATCATGTATGTCTAGAACGCACAAACATTTTTGGAAAAAAGGTCGATCATTTGGATATATCCTTTGGAAGTGTGCGCTCGACCTAAAATTTGTAGTACCCATGGAGGCCAAAGACACGATTGATTCATAGCTTTATTCTCCACCGCTTCCTTTTGCAAACTCTTTTTCTTTGCATAATATGCCAGCCGGCAGTACTCTCTCATGCATCCGCTTTAAAATCCTTTTACATCATCTCCTAAAAGAGATGCTCTCTGGTCTGATGTTGACCACAACCATCCCGAAACATATTATACCCACAATTCTTTTATTAATATCCACACATGGAAAGGCTAGGCCTAAAGCTGTGATGATCACAACGAAATTAAAGCATATATATGATCAAGTTATCTATATATATACATACAGAACGCATGCAAAACACATGTTAATCTGATTTTTCCTGAAATAAAACTTATTGCATTTTTACAAACGCAAATCCTTAGACAAGACTCATGCGTGTTCATCTTTGAATGATACACCATGTTTGAAGGACGAAAGTGTAGATGACAGTCATGGTGACACTATTCTTCTACTACTGCTATATGTTCGGAGCATATTAATTTTACAGGGTAAAGTACCAAACAAGGATACCAAAGAACGGCAAGTTTACCACTAAACAAATGATAACAGTAATAATTGCAAAAAAAAAAAAAA
>QEOT01009381.1:0-12511 GCA_003123785.1 Pterocarya stenoptera
GTAGGCCCTATGATAATTACACACACACACACAGTACTCACTCCCATTGGTTTTCCTGTTCCACTTCATGCTCACGACTCTCTCTCTCTCTCTCTCTCTCTCTCTCTCTGTGTGATCTGATATATTAATTAGGTGGAGTTTTGGCTCCACAGGATCACTTGGCATGGCTGGGTTGGCTACGTACCATCCTATCAATTGTAGTTCTATTGCTTTTTATCTCCCCTTCTATTATCTCCATGTTATATATCTTGATATATGGAAATATTCTATGATCAAGGTCAACCCCAAAACTCACTTCTCACGTCTCGTTCATACTTTTTTTTTTTTTTTTTTCATTCCTTTCTACGTTATACTATTTATTTCTTTTCAAATACTTAGCTTGGATTGATTTAGTAATTGGATTGATTCATTGACCATGGTCAATGACCTCATTATTAACACAATATCCTACATGCATGTAATTTCCGACGTTCCATGAATGATTGCAGCTCGTAATGTTGGGCAATATGCCTATAGTATATGTAATTTTCTTCCCGATATCATGTTTCTTGGAAAAATAATATGGCACTAATAATTTCGTTGCTCTTTTTTTCCCTCTCATAATTATTTAATTACGTCCTTCTTTAGAAAAAACTGTTGGTACTTACCACGAATATACATTAATTTGTTTAATTTCCATCTATATATATCAGTAAATTACTAACAAATTAAACATTACCGGCCAATTATAACAAAAATAAATAGCAAAAAGAAAAAGAAAAAATTGTCATTGGATACAAGTAGACATGCACGTATATATGCAAGATCAAGAAGAGGAAGTGGAAGAGGCCTAATCCTTTCTCAGGGCCTGTTGGGTCATATCATGGACTTGGGCTATAACGCGACCCGATAATCTAGTTGATCCAAGGCCTAGTCCAATCTAAGCATATTCTGGCTAGAGCCAGAGGAACAACCACCTGAGAACTTCGAGATCATTTATAGGTAAGCTAAGTCCAAATATCGCGAAAGCTTGAATTTTAAATATCAGGTAAGATAATTATCGTGTATTAACAAAAATAGTCTTGAGTTTTATTTATATAATTCTGATATGATTATGAACTCATCTGAATGAATTGTTAGAGAAATCCCATTATCTTTACTAATTTAGACATCGAAGGGTTCTCCCGAAGCCCCAAGCCTCTTTCCTCTTTAGTTGTAGCTAATTGCATATGAGAAGCTGTGAAACACGTCAACAGGAAGTTTAAACAAACAAATCCTCAAGCGATCAAGAAAAAGATTATGAGAATTCCACTTTTGGGCCTTTTGTCTTTGAGTACTGGTTGTTGCCCGGAGAAATAATTGGGGACAGCTTTCTTTAATTATTTTAGTGCTTTCGGCTCGAAGATAAGGGATTGACTTTCTTCTTTTATTGTAGTTCACACAGCTCAAACAAATTGACCAGTGACCTTAATTCCTTTGGCAGTGAAAACAAAACCCTAAACGTGATGGTTGGTGGGATATTGAGGGCCTTGTCCCAGTGATCACCTGTCTCTGTCTCGCCTGATTAAGGTTGACATATAAATATATTTGAATTAGCAATTTCACTTTCAAATTAAATCTATATAGAGTTTGTATGGCCTTGGTCAACCACCATTAGTGAAGCCGAATAATGCGTTGAAATTATTGGAAGTGGGAAAATCGAAAAAAAGGTGGAAGATGATCACTAAGATAAAAAAAAAAAAAAAAAAAAAAAAAAAAAAAGTAAAATCATGAGTCAAAAAGTATGGAGGATTTCGGACCAAAATGGTCGTGTAACATGGTCTTATTATCATACCGCAACCGAAATTATAATGATAAGATGTAACTAATGCTTTTGTTAAGATTAAGAATGATCGTTTTTTTTGACTTAATTAAACACCAGTGATGAAGAACATCATAATAATTGAGATCATGCTGGCCAGGGCACTTAAGTGATACCGATTATCTTCAAACCATTAAAAATAGAAAAATGCTTCAGTGACAAAGAGATTTTAAAAAAATAACTCACAAATTGACATGGTTTCATATGATACATTAGATTTACTTTACAGTAAAATAATTTTACAGTCTAATATACTACATCAATTATATATTTATTTTTGTGAGATTTCTTTTTATGATAAAACATTTATCTAAAAAAAAAAGTCTGGATGAACAAATTTTATCTTCTTATTGGGTTGTTTTCTGTGAAGACACGGGCTTGTTGTTGGGTTCTGTTATGTTAGCTATTTGTACAAGGCATATGGTCCATTTGGATGTACTAAGAGTACTTTGGGCTTTTATCTCTATGCATGGCTTTGGCCCAACAGATATTTTGGATAAGGCTTTTATCCCCTTGGCAATGCAATTAAAATAGAGGAGGTCGAAATAAATATTTTAGGTATAATCGTATTTGACCAAAATATTTTAGAAACGTTTAGAACTCTCGAAACAACCCAAAATGCCTGCACAGAACCCCGAAGAAAGTGAATCACGAACCCCCGTCAGCAATGGCGGGGCAGAGTACGAGAAACAGAGGCTATCAAGAATTGCGGAAAACAGGGCGAGATTGGAGGCTCTGGGCCTGCCCAAGATTGCTTCATCGTTGTGGGGTTCAGCTCAAAAAGTGAGCGACGAGAAGACGAAGACGAAGACGAAGAAGAAGAGGAAAGGGAAGGTTAAGGACGATGGGGATGACGACGATGGCGATATGGATTATAGACCTGATGAGGTAGAGGAGAGTCTGAGTTTGTCGAACGGGGAGGAAGCGAATGAGGATGGTGATGGTGATGATTATTTAGCTGAAACATCTTCCGGGTCACGCAGAAAAAAGGTCGGTTCTTTCATCTCGGTGCGTTTGTTTGTGTGATTTACTATGATTTTTTCTTAGCTTGTGCGTTTCAATTTGCTTCCCATTTATTCTCCAAGTAGTTTGTCATAAAATTTAATGAAAACCAGTCACAAAAAATTGCCGTAGTTGGTGATATCGTGAATAATGATACTGTGATGCATTGTACTAGTATCTTTCATCCATGGGCAGGAGGAAATAAAGAGTTCCTGCTTTCTCTAGAGGGAGCTTTGGATAAGTTCGGAATATACAGGCGTGAATTTGAGTGGCTAAGTACTACGTCGAGTGAGTCGTTAATGTATGCCAATATGGTATGCCAATTGCCAAACCCTCACTTGAAGAACCCATATGCGTTTATATTCTCAGCAGGAGATTATCGATAGATGATAAGACTTGTAGAAGGGAGTATAAATTGTTTCTTTCTGAAATTTCGTCCTCTCATTTTCTGACAACCAATCGAGCTTTAGATTGAAACATGCTGCAATACGACTTTAGAGTAAGAGAAGGAACTCTCACATAAGTAACTTTAACGGGGTAGATAATTAGTACATAGCGTTCCACGTCCTGTCATTTATTTAGTATTAGAGTGAGTTTCTACCTGTCCCCGTTTATTTGGCTTTATTTCCACTCAGTAATTCTCTATCATACATAGCCGTGTACTTTTTGGCTCTGCCTGGACCTAGTTTCTCAATATTTTCCTTTGGCTTACTTTTACACCAGGTGAAGCCTAAAGGTTCAAAACCTAAGAAGAAAGTTCCCGCTCAAAAGTTTTTGAGTGAGCCGGATTACAATGATGATGACGATGCATTGATGCAGGTAAGTTTCAATGGGTTCCTATAATAAAATCTTTTTTCCCCATTGCCAGGTCTAGGTTGAGTGGCTGTGTGAGTATAGACCATTAACCAACTGGTGCAGTAGTGGCCTTACATGATTGTAAGAAAAAGTATACTGATTCTTTAGCATTCATATGCAGGCCATTGCTCTTTCACTGCAAGGTTCTGCAGGAATTTCGGGTGTGGTATATAGTGGGCCTTCAAAATGCTCTGAATTTGATGCAGTGCATTCTACTCTTATTGAAACGAAGGGAGCTAGCCATGTTCAGGAAGATGCAGGAAAGAAGAAGAAGAAGAAATCGGTTCATTTTTTGGGCCCAAAATTAGTATTATGTGCATGAATCTTTTTCCTTTATCTTATTCTTCCTTCTCTTACTGCGTCTGGTTTACATTTCATTTGTGGTCAGCTGTTTTCTAGTCGGCTGCAAATGACCGAAGATGAACTGGTCATGCATTTTTTTCTGTTTGATGGTAATTTCTGCTGCCAGGCTTTTCTGTGTATGTGTGCATGAGAGAGAGAGAGGTTTCATGTGCGTTCAAAATCACACAATTATATTAAACCTTTGGGGGGAGGGTAAAAAATAATTTCTAAGGTTTGAGAAATGCAGGCATGAGTTTTTAACGTTCATATTAGCATATATGTTGTTTTTCACTTGGAAAAAAATAGAGTATTTTTGTGCTGAGACTTCAGTTTGGTTGAGACCTATATGATTTGATTGGTCTAGATGGACCTTAGTTTTAGATCTTCTTATCTATCCAAAAAGGGGAATGCCCCTACTCATGGTATTGCTCTCTTTTCCTCGAAGGGATTTTTGGTCATTGATGAAAGGAGCATTGGCTTGCAGATGCATGGAAAGATGGCATAACCAAGAGGGATATAGAAAGAGTAGCAATTGCTCATGATTTTATGTGGACTGAGAAGGAGTTGGCTGATATGATTCATTGCTTTGATAGTGATGGAGATGGGAAGGTCAGTTCCTGCAGCTTTATGAGCTTTATTTCGTTGTTTAACACAGAAAAAAAATACTGACCGGTAATTTTGATCTCCTAAATGGTAAATAGAGAAAACAAAAAATTAAAAAAGGGTAGAGAAGTAATTGAAGGGTTAGATGCAAATGAAGGACTTCTTATTTTACACCTTTTTTAGAGCTTCTGGTAAGATCCTCAGTCTAATTGCTGATCTGGTGCTCTCTAAGACACCAAAAGAAAAGAAAAAAGAGAAATAGAAACAAAATCTCTTAACTCACCTACACATAAATATTCCTGTAAACTGAAGAACCCAGGATACTAGTTATACTTCCATTTTCTGTTGCTTTCATATGTTGAAAAATATAGAAGAATGTGTTGAGATATTTGTGTAAATGGGAAACGTGTATCATGGTCATGTGTCTAGACTCTAACTAGTTTGCCAATATTGCGATGAATACGTTCAGGTTTATGTTTCAATCTTCAGTGAATACAATTTATATTTTGCTAACTGGTTTCATTGCAGCTAAGTCTTGATGATTTTCGAAAGATTGTTGGTCGATGCAACATGATAAAAGGGCCTGAAAGTTCTTGACGAGATTGAAGTCTTGACTTTTAGTTGAACAGAACAATTTGTAGGTACTGGGGGCCGCTATCATGTGTGATATGATAATTCTATTCGAGATACACAATCTATTCATCTGTCTCTTCTCTTTTTTCATTTTTTCCTACAAAAAACTGAGATAGACTGTTTTCATCTCTTCTCCTGCAGGCAAGTAGGTTTTTCAAGCTCAGCAACACCATACTCTGGAGAAGCAAGTTTTGGACATTTTAAAGTAACTACGTAGCTGAGCTTTGCAAGTGTGCCTGAAACATATCACCTTGTGGATTGGAAAAGGCTACGTGTCTGTTGCATTGCTCTTAAGGAGCCGAGGACTTTTCGGATATGAAGGAAAAAACCTGCTCCGTTGAACAATCATCAATAAGTTTCTGTGTGTTTCCCGTATTTGATTTCTTTAGCTAGTGTTTCAATCATTCTGACAAATGATTGTTCTGTTTGTCTCACCCTTTCTTGGATCTGTGGCGATGATCATAAATATACGAAAGTCAGTAATCATATGACAATGGATGTTGGATTTGTCTGAGAATCCTGGTCGGCTGCCATGATGAGTTGCTCAACCTGAAGTCGATCAGTCGTGTTTGAAACTGTTCGAATCGGAAAGACAAAAACTTGAAATCAATTAAGTGGAACCCCACGCTTTATTAGAATCTAGGATTCGGGGGGCCTCCAACGGAATCTGGCATGTGTTTGAAGAAAGTAACACAAAATATGATTCAGAAATGCTAGGGAAGTTGGGTTACAAGTATTTCGCCGTGAACTGGCCAAATGGATTAATGATAGCAAAATAGAGGAAAAAACATTCCCATGTGTATTAAATAACAGCAGAAAAGGTTCTGTTTGGGGACCTTTGCCATGCTATTATTTGTTTTCACTCTTCACCCAAAAGGAAAATACAATCACTATTTCCATGCTCCAATAATTATTACCAACTGCGATTCAAAACAAATTCAAAAAGTTTGAGGATATTATCGTGAAAAGATGTGTTCATGAAAGAAGTGGGTCACACAATGAATAATTTGGAGTTTGCTGAGACAATTACAAGACCTGTAACCATAAACCATGTCTCTATCCTCAATACCTGCTAATACGAAGAAAAAAAGTTTCCCTCCTTCGCACATCTCAAACCGTCCCTAACCTAAAAATAGGTTTGGTAATACAACATACAAGACTTTGTCAGTCACACTTGCTTTCTTCTGTTTCTCTGCATTTCGTTTCCACCAAAGGGGGTGACTTGGCAGAATTAAGGATAAACTCAACTGCTTATGTCTTCTTAAGAAGATACCCCAAGATAATGCCAATCAAGCCAACAAGAAGCACGAATATAAGCGAGATACCACCGCGGCTTTTATTGGCTTCACGCCTCAAGAGCTCCTGTACATATATAAAGAATGCTTATTCTTTGATGCAGCAAATGTCAGAAACAATCTTTCCATCAATAACACATGACAAGATTAACTATTTAATACATTTTAACCTCACTTCAAATTGGAAGTAATCAGAAGTAATCATATTTTGTACTTCAGACATACCACACAGAGATGGAGAGCCAGTGAACTCGAAGGAGATTAATTTTAAACTTCCAACAAGCTATTGAAAAAGAAGATTTTTTTTCATATTCTTTTTCCTTCTCTTAAAAGTTGGATGCCAAGAGAACTGCAAAAATTATTTTTCTTTCAGATTGTCTTTTCTCTTTGTTTGTTTTGAGTGGATTGGAAGATATGGATAAAGATCATGAATTTAATGCGGCACCCAAGAAAAAAATCAAAGTCTGAGAGACCTGACCAGTGGCAATAAGGGAATGGCATAAATAGTTGCAAGAAAAACCAAACATTGCCATACACTCGGCAAGACTTGAATCGGCTTTCAGCAGTATTCTCCAACTCAAATTTAAAGATATTTCAGAACTTCGTGAATTTTTGCACTCATAAACTTCTTTCTTGCATATGATTTGCATCCAGTACATCAGAAAGTTTTAGAATGGCAGTAGCTTTAAATTATAACTACGCTTTTCTAGATTGACATCAATAAATGAGCAGAAAGGAATAATAACTCTGTTAGCTACAACTAATACAATTCAAACTCAGATAGTTTAAGAAGCACCCAATAATCTCTAAATTTGACTACATTATTCTAATATGTTAATTGTCAGTAAACAGTGGACCGAGAAAACTATAAAACAAATGCTTACAAGTTACAAGTATATTGTATGGGCATTCTTATTTCTAAGATTCTTCCAAGTGAAATTTTTAACGTTAATCTTGCCCTCACAAAATCTCTAGAATATAAGAGTGCTTCAGAATCTCTTCAGCAAAAAAAAGTTCAAATAATTTGAGATACATAATCCCTTACCAGTTCTTGCAGGAGCTTGTTATTTTGCTGAACAGCAGAATTTTTCTCCTCAGTCAGCTTCAAAATACGAGTCCTTGCCTGGAAGCATGAGTAACACAACTTCAACTAATTAGAAGTTACTCCATCCGTCTCTTACAATCTATGAAGAGAAATGATAAATATCCCGACTAATAAAAAACCGAACAAAAATACTTTCTATAGGGTAAAAATATTATATCTTTCAACATTAAATAGACAACACAAATTACCTCAGACGAGTTATCTTGGGGTTCATGTCGCTCCACATGAGCTCTTGAAGCCTACAAGAACAATCACATATGTAAAACACAGCCCTACCAAACTAGGACGAGTTTTCAAATATTCGGACGTGTAAAATAAACAAACAAAAGAAAAGAAACATCAAATACTCACAGGTGTAAATTCAGAAGCATTCAGATTCCCATTATCGGATACCGAAGCCCTTGGTGAAGAACCTTCCTCTGAACCTTCTCGAACAGGCGATGGGGGTCGGGGTGGAGCAACATAAACAACCCTCAATTTGGACTCCTCGACGTTATGCCCTGACTCCTTATTGAACTAAAAGGATAAGAAACATACACCCATTTCCTTAATCTATATATATTTTTTCCAAATCAATAAAATAAAAGGTAACCCACATAAGCGACTGTATATCTGTTCTTATTAGTACCATTTCTGGGGTTATATCCTTCACGGTAGCTCCGGTACCTGTGACCACGCTTTGTAGCAGGAACTTGTCCTTGCATTGCATGTCCAGCGGGGCTTCCTTCTGTGCTTGCATTGTAACTGAAACGAATATGATTCAAAGAAAAAGGACCCATACACCATTGGTCATTTACATAGAGAGTACATATATAAAGCAAATGATCTCACTAATTAAGCACAAGATTGAGGAGAGAGAGAGACCTATAACATCGCAGGTAGACCTCGGCAACACAATTCCGGTATTGGGTCTCACACAGTACTTCTTTGGATTTGTCGTCTTCACCTACAGCAAGCACGAGTCCGTTTCACACAAATCAAAATTACAAACTCCCAGAGCACAAAAGTCCCCAAAAAATTCAAATAAAAATTGAAAATTGAAGGTGAATGATCCAATTCTACCTTGAATGCCACATAATTATCGGTCTTATTGGACAACTGCAGCGAGCTCGAGATCTGCTTCCGCAACTCAACTTTTTTTTAATTGCATAAACAAAGAAAAAAGATTATGAAAGAGAAAAACTGAACAAAAACTCGGATCCGAAAGCAGATTTTTTTTTTTTTGAAGATTTGTAAAGAAAAAAAAAATCAATTTTAAAACATTTGTTTTTGGTAAAGCTTACAAGGGAATTGGAGCTCTTGAGGCTCGATGCTGAGAAGCTCGCCGGTACTCATCCTGATGCGATCGAAAAGAGTCCGCCGGAGAGAGTAAAGCGGTTCTCCGTTAACAGAGAGAGAGAGAGAGAGGGAGAAAGAGAGAGCTCTGCAAACAACGTGTGACAGAGTTGTTTGTGTCTGCCTTCGCTATCAAGTTGTTGTTGCCTCCGGTAGCCCGTTTGTGCGGTTCATCCAGTTCAAATGATGGGTACTTCCGTCTTTTTGTCTTTCCTTTTTATTAATGATTGAACTGGAATCCTCCTGTAGATAGATTGTACAAAAAAAATAATCTCAAAAATTTATACGATTGGATATAATTTCTCGGATTATAAAATTATTTTTATTATTATAAAATAAATCTAATAAATTAGATGAAATTATATCAATTTATGTGATTATTTTATATAATTTCTTTATAGATATAATAATAATTATGATTTAAAATGAATTGAATCACTCGTCTATAGCTTAATTGAAATTTTATAAAAGATAAAAAATTTAATTTAATTTGGCGAGAAGAATAATTATTGTACAAGTGTAAGTTAATGATTCACGAAAAAAGTTGGGTATAAATTATTGACTAATAAATATGTAGACCACAATTTGATGGCTAATAAATGATGACAAAGTAAGCAACAAATTTTACGTTATCAAACTTATCCTGAATTGGGAAAAAATGTATATAATTTATAATTTTTTGGATTATAATTTATAATTATAGCTGTCTTATAATTTACATGCACGTTTTTGTTGAAAAATGTATATAATAATTTGTAATTTTTAACAATTTTCTTGATCGGTTAATTAAACAAAAAAAAAAAAAAAAAAAGATTACCTTTTTTGTTTGAATATCTGTCATTCTCTATCACACAAATTAATATAATAAATTTCACCTCACAATCACTATTTTGATAGATCAATGTTACCAAGTTCTTCTATAAAGATCCAATTAAATCCCACTGGTGCCCATCGATGAGTCGCTTTTCCCGTTTAGTTCATAACAATGACAGCTGAAAGAGACTCGATCGATGCTTCCAAAGACACCGCAATTGTGAGATTGTATCTGTTCAAACTCGAGTTGATGTGGCAAACAGTGGAAGATGCCAACTAGTTTGACATGGATTTCACTGGACGGTAAGTATTGGGAACCTTAAAGATGTCGAACTACCAATAAAGATGTTTCCAAATGTTGGATCTTTGGACAAAAGTAACTTCGTTTTAAACCTAAGGTTTCGATTGGATACAAAATCATCTTATCTTATCTCATCTCTTTATTATAATTTTTTCAAATTTCTACATAAAATATAATAAACAATTCAATTTTTTCAAATTAAAAATAGTAATAACATTTTAAAGTAATATTATAAGAATATTTTATTTAACTCATCTAAAACCATCTCATCTCATCTCATTTCACTATCCAAATGAGAGAGAACAAAAAAATAAAAACAGAACAAAAAGAAAAAAAATGTAATATATGATCCAAGTTCTTAATAAATTTAACTAGAGATTTTTTTTTTTTTAATTTTTATGGAAACTATAGATTTGGAAGTCTGACAACCTAGCTTCTCATTGAATATTCCTAAAAAAAGAAAAAAGAAAAAAGAAAAAGTAAAACAGCATCCTGCTTTTGACATACCTTGCATTTGCAAGTAAACTTTATTCTGAGGAATTCCATTTGTAAGGAAACTTTACCCTCAACTCATCCTGGGATCGGCCCACACACTTGGACTGATTATCAGACAAAATACAATTTAATTCTAATAATTATATAATTATTGTGTGTATATGGCTAGATGTCTGCAAACATGAATATTAATGAAGTGAAGAACATGGTAACTGAGCCACGCAAACTTGAATTTACAATGTATTCACTAGTATACTCAACGATCTGTATAGGAAGCCACTTCTATGTAGTTTTCACTGATCTTTAGGCCTTCCTAACTACCAGCGGCAGAAGAAGTCTGTTGCTGACGAGCTCGAGAAGTGAAACCAGCAAACCAAGCCACCCTCATGAGCTGCACACCTAGAATCAGCACCCACCAGCATACCAACCCCCGGATCACATGCATAATCCATGCTGGCGCACTGAGTTCAGCCCCAAGCTTCAACCCCCTCATCAGCTGCAGCACACGGTAAGCCTCATACACAACAGGGGTCACCAGCCAAACGGGTGACTGCCAATGCCATGTGAGCATCTCAGTCAAAATTTGTACGAACAGAAGCAGAAAGTAGGGACCCAATAGAACAGCAGTTGTGATGAAAGATAGTTGCGGTTGAAGGAAACCCTTTTGGGATCCATATAGCATCATCAAAGGAATAATAAATCCTGTTACAGTAGCAACCATGTTCCAAAATTGGTATGTAAAAGGAGCTTTACTTTTGCTCGCCTGTGTTGGTTGCTTTGGACGGGCACAGGAATCAGCCATGAGGAGAAAAAGGGTTGCACCAAGATTGAAAATGCAATCAAGTCCGATCAATGAAAGCAAGCTGGCTATGTTAGGCCCAAGGAAGATGGAAGATATTGGGAGCCACAAGGTTGGAATCATGCCTGTTGCAAGTAAGAGAGAAGGGCCCAGAAGCCACATCGGCCATTTGAGGAACTGAAGCTGCACCAATGGCTGATTACTTGTGTTGGTGAGCTCTTTGGCACTGGTTACTGCAACTTCGGCTGTGTTCTCAGAACTAAGGGTGTCAAATATGTTGGTGGTTTTCTTCAACAAGTTGTCAGCAGCAGTCTCAGTGGGAGCATATGTGACTGGTAAAGAAGGTTCCCACGGAGTCGATTTTGTGCAGCAAACAGGCGGGTGTCTAATTCGAATTTGAGGGAAGTAGCGATGGAGCACATTTGAGGATTTAAAAAATTTAAAGCTACCAGGACGGATGTGGGGAAAAGTAAGAGTTGACATCGTGGATTGTGGTCTGGCTAATGCTTCGATTCCTCAGTTTATGGTCCAACTTTTGCAGATTTAGCCACAACTATGCTTTCCATTCCCTGAAGCATATTGAGTTGAAAAACAATGGAAAAATGAGAAATAGCAGAATCCATTGGAAGAAATAGGAGAGGTAAACAGAAAACGGATGTAAAATAAAAAAAATATTGACAAGAAATCAATTCCTTCTAAGCAGGCAAAAGCAGAAGAACATAGAATTATCTGCTTTACAAGGAGATCTCCTTTACAGATCCTTGCAGATTTCTCTTATTGATAAGCTAAACATGCATCAAGTGGATAGTCAACTCACGAGCACATCCTATAGTCTTGGGGGTGGAAGAAGAACAATTGGAGCTAGAGCTACACACACAACAACTCCAGCATTAAAAACACAAAATATGATTTCCTATTAGAGAATATATATTTGTCTTCCCACTGCTATCAGTAATAAAAATGCATATGAAGAGGAACTCTTTTTAATAATAAGAAAAGGATACCAAAAAGCCTACAAAAAATAACAATCTATAAATTATTGAAAACTCATATGACAGTTGTCAGAATGATTCTATAGTTTTTTTTTTTTTTT